>WBMV01004076.1:0-19851 GCA_013396655.1 Campylorhamphus procurvoides
TTTGAGGTCCCTTCCCACCAAAACCAATCTAGAATTGAACAATTCTATGAAGAACCTGGACCACAGTTGCTTTAAATGAAGCTGTCCAAGAGTGCCCCAAACTCCCCGCACCTTCAGACAACAGCCCCTCTTCCCATTGCAGGCCCCAAGCTTCCCTTACAAAGCCAAATTCCCTTTGGGATCATGACCTATAAGGTCCTTTAGAGTCATCAGGACTTGAAACCCACCAATATTTCTCGCTATTACCTGGAGGAAGAAAGGACATGGTGGCTGCTCAACATCTTTTTTCAAGGAAGACAATAAGGATTTTCCTACCTGATCCAAATATTTCCACGATTCAAGCAAAAAGGGGATGGGGAGAAAGCAGGCAGGGAGGGTGGGATCTGTGGGAGATGAGCTGGGAGTCGTTATTCAGCAAAGAGAAGTGCAAGGTAATGCGATGTGGGGAGATCACTTAAACTGTTCCTGCACTCCAGTGGTTTCGGAATTAATTGTAGCCTGGCAGGAAAACACCCCGGCATCCTGCTGAATAACCTGATGGAAGGATCTGCTGTTAGCCAAGCAGCAATTAGGAGGGGAAACAAGTCATTAAGCTGCATTAAGCCAGGCATGGAAAGTTTTAATGCAAGGATAATGCCCAGCTGGGTAAATCTGTGAAGGATTGACTCTCTTCTTCTCATCTTGTTCATCTTTGGAACAACATGTCCCAGGACCCCCAGAGGACCATGGTCCCCTTTGTGCTGAGGTGGGAAGGCCTGTTGTTTGATGCAGAAAGTTTCGATGCCTGCCAAAAAATTGGGAATAAATCTGAGGTCCTGCAGGCTCGTTGCTGCCACCAAGACGGATGGGGCTGCTCCGAGCTGGGCACATCAGCTCCTGGAGCTTTATGGAGTCAGCGAGGCTCCCTCCACCTCCCTGAGCTGAGGGACAGGCTCAGGAGATTGAAAAGGCTTAAATTTGTGTCTGCAATTTGGGTATCGCATTTCTTAAGCCACAGGGATCAATTTGTTCTATCTCAGGGAGATCAGAGCCAATGTCCAACATAAATACAGATGAGAACCTGCACAGGCTCTGCTTCCCCTCCCTGCTCTAAAACACCCTGGCAGCCTCCTCTTAGCCTAATTGCTGCTACACACCGAGTTTATACACAGCATAAATATCTATTTATAATTTGCAGGACACCCTCCCTGGCAGCTGGTAAATCCCAGGGTGTGTAGATCACCCTTTGGGTGGCACCTGCTGGTACCTGACCTTTGCAAGAGAATAAACTGCAGCCGTTTCTCCACCTCGTTGTGCATGTGGTGATCCCTTTGGAGTCCCTGAGCACAGAGCAGGTCTGCCCATGGATTCCACCCTGAAGGGTGCCAAGGGGTGGGTGGGAGCCAGTGAGGGGGCTTAGAGCTGAGGAGCTGGGAAAGCACATTGAAGGGTGGGAGAAAGTCATGAAGAAGGACTTGAACTTCTATGCAGGGTCCCTGACAGCTCCCCCAAAGGGGATTGCAAGACTTAAGGTGAGAAAATGCCTCTTGATTCCCTCCAGCATCCTCAGGGAAGTTATCAGCCCCATCCTACTTCATCTCATCCCATCCTGCCCCATCCTGTCTCATCTTTTTCTTGTCTTATCTCATTCCAGTCCAACCCAGCTCAGCCTATCCCATATATCTCGTCTTATCTGAACCATGGCATACTATGCCATGCTGTTCCATCCCATCTTGTCCCATCCCATCTTGTCCCATCCCATCTTGTCCCATCCCATCCCATCCCATNAGACCCCTTAGAGACCCTTTGACCCCTTGAAGGTGACTGATTTCCAGGAAGGAAAGGGCAGCAGCTGCTCCTCCATCACCCTCATTTCTTGGAGCAAAGCAGGAAAAGGGGCCCATGGAGCTCTGTGGTGTTTGCAGCAGCAGAGGGGCAGGAGCTGCAGCTCAGGATCAGCCCTGGCACAGCCAGCCCCATTCATAGCAGGATCCTCCTGCCCTTCCCACTGTGCCTGGAGCAGGTCAGTGGTGGGAAGCAGGAGGAGGGTTTGCTGATACAGTTGGGATGAAAAGCCAAGGGTGACCTGAGCACTGAGCACGATGCTCACAGAGAAAGGGCAGCATTACAGCCCCCAGAGAATGCAGGTCCCAGTCCTCCCTGCTGCAGGAACCCCAGAATCCCAGAACACGCTGAGCTGGAAGGGACCCACAAGGATCATCCAGTCCAACCCCTGGCCATCCCCAAGAGTCACCCCCTGTGCCCCAGAGCATCATCCAACCCCTCCTGCAGCTCTGGCAGCCTTGGGGCTGTGCCCACTGCCCTGGGGAGCCTGGGCAGTGCCCACCACCCTCTGGGGGAAGAACCTTGTCCTGAGATCCCCCCTGACCCTGCCCTGCCACAGCTCCAGCCCTTCCCTGGGTGGTGTCCCTGGTCCCCCCAGAGCAGAGATCAGTGCCTGCCTCTCCTCTGCTCCTCCCCAGGAAATTGTCCCTGCAATGAGGTTTCTCTTCAGTCTGCTCTTCTCCAGGCTGGTGCACTTCAGTTTGGAATTTTGGTCTGCTTAATGAGATTTTCCCTGTAATTGCTCTTTAATCACCCTGAATAGGCACCAACTCAACCTTCAAACCATTCTCCTGATCTGGGGTGGGCTGGATTTGGTCCACAATGAGCCAAGAGGAGCCACAGCAGCTGGATCTAGTCAGGATGGACACACTTTTGGGTTACATTAACTCTCCCAGGACCCAAAGCAACACCTCTCCCTGTGTGTTTGTCACTAAATCAATACATGAGCTCAAATGGCAAAGCTCAAAAACCAGCCAGCAGCTGTTTGATGGAACCAAAAGTAATTTCAAGCTCACAGGTGTCCACCCAGGCAGGGGAGAGCCACAGCCTCCCTCTTGTCATGTCCCTCCTCCTCTGTTGTGTCCCTGCTCCTCCTCTGCTCTGTCCCTGCTCCATCTCTGTAGGATTTTCTTCCCAGACCTGGTGTGACTGAGGGTTTGCTCCCTGCAGAGCTTGGCCAGCTTCTGCTGAATTTAATAATTTGGATTTAGTCATATCTCTTGCCCAGTGGATGTTAAGGCTAATTATTATTACCAAAAGTCCCCCCAAAATAGAGTTCACCTGAATGAGAGTGATTTGATTTGTAATTCTTTTTGATAGTTATTCAATGACATTTTTTATAGCTCTTCCTTAAATGACAAATAAATCCTAAGAGGAAAGGGGGATAGCATTTAAAACACAATAAATATGTTTTCTGTCAAAAATTACAGCTTCAAAAAGGGGGAAGAGCCTCGGGATCCATCTGTTGACTGGTCACCTGCCTTGCCACCAGCTCCCACAATAAGGGCTCTCTGAGGAAAGCTGAGCTTAATTAGAGCCCTAAATATGGTTTCCCCCTTGCACAGGTGTCTTCTCCATCATTTCCTCCTTGCTTCATCCTGAAAGGGATGTAAAGCTCCTCCCTTCCTTGGTGCATGCAGTGGGGCTGCAGACTTTTGGGAATTTGTTGGGATAAAGTTGTCCAAGGCATCTCTGGCTCTCCAGAAATTTTCTCACCACCCTCCTGAGGTTCATTTTCAGTTTTGCAGTCACCAAACTGCAGTTTTTGGAGTAAGGACTGAGCCTTTGTGCCAAGACCAGAGGGCAGGGAGGGCAGGGGATGGGGGTACCCAGCATGTAGGTGATGCAGAAGGGTGGGCATGAACAGGGATTTACAGTGGTGATTCCAAGCAGGAAAACCTCTGGTCACTTCTTATATTGTAGACAAGAAGTTTGCACAGGGACTTTTCCCAAGGGCATGGAGTGATAGGATGAGGGGGAATGGCCTGAAGCTGAAGGAGGGCAGGGTTAGATGGGATGTTGGGAAGGAATTCTTGGCTGTGAGGGTGGCCCAGAGTGGTTTTGCACTCCCCATCCCTGGAAGTGTCCAAGGCCAGGTTGGAACGGGCTTGGAGCAACCTGGAAGGTGGGAATGAGATGAGCCTTAAGGTCCCTTCCAACCCAAACCATTCTGGGATACTAATAAAATAAGCAAGGAATGAAAAGCATTTGCAGTTTGTTTGTGCTCGGGAGTGATGGGTTTGTCTTTATTGGCTGCGCTCATTAAAGATCCTGGTGAGGGGAGAAATCCTGACATGAGTGATTGGAAATGCAAGTGATGGAAGACCGAGAGGAAAAGGGGTTTTTTTCTCCTCTCCCCTGCTGAAGACAGCAGGAATTGGGGAAGGACTGACTTAGCACTATCCATCAGGAAAAGACTTCCCATCAAAAAGTGAGCAAGAAAAATAACACCTGGGCAAAAGCAAGGAGAGCAGCAAATTCCTCCGAGGTCACAGAGGCTTTTTGGGAAGGATGGTGGGGTGGAAGAACCTGGGCAATAAGAACTAAAGTGTTATAAAAGGACATGAAACAGGTGAGGGGGGTGGGAGCAAAGAGGACCCCTGGAGCGTTTTGGGAAGGGAGATGTTCTTCACACAGGATGAAAGGCAAGGATGTCAGAGCGGAGCCGGGGGCGAGGCCGGGCTGGGAGTCGGGGGACCTGTCTCACTCAGAGGCTCTTTGAAGATTTTTCTGGGCTCTAAGAGCTTGGGAAATGTTGCTGTTGGCTCAGTGGGTTTGCTTGGGCCCTGGGAACAAGAATCTTGGGAGATTGCAAGGGAAGCACCCTGAGTTTAGCTCAAGGCTGGGCTCCGACCACTTGTTATGGACCGTTCCTGTCTCCAAGTGGAGATGGGGCTGGAAGGGTTTGGGGAGGGAAAAGCTGTGGCATGGTAGAAACTGCTGCAAAGAGCTGACACGGCCCAGAGGGGATGGAAAGGCAGATTTTTCCCAGGATCCCAGAGGAGACCTTGAAGAATTTGTTGCCAGCCAGGAAAGCATAGAGAAGTTGATGGAGTGAGGCTGAACTTGAAGGCAAGGAGATGCCCTGCAAGGACAGTGAGATTTGTTACCAGCCCTTGCCATCCCTCTCCTGTTCTGTTCTGTTCTGTCATTCCCCGGGATTAATCAATTCCTGGGATTAATTGGCTTTGCTCCCACTCAGCAGCACCACAGGGAAGACACTCAGAGGCTCCCCTGGAAGGACATGGCTCAGCCCCACCCAGCCCCAACATTCCACCTGAGTCAGGGCCCGCCACAATTCTCACAAAACATTTGCATTATGCAAATTCGCCATATGCAGATCAGCCTTTCCGAAAATAATATGCAATCAAGCAATTAGCAAGTGCCTTGTCTTTAGCTCACAGGTAGGCTCTGTTCCTGAGACTCTTCAGTCTGGATTGGCTCTGCAACCTTAATAATGCCATTTTTAATTCCCTGGTAGCCTTTTTAAGATGAATTTCCCCTTAATTTTCCTGCCCCAAGCCCTCTCTGCCACCCACCAGTTGCCTCTCCAGTGGAAGGGAGGATGACAGAGGGATGTTTTTCTCATAGCAGAGAGTACAGCCATAAATTCCACTTATATCCAGTAAAATACAGGCATCCAATTAAACCCATAATCCTATAAACCTGCCAGCAATCAGACACACTTTTAAAAATCAGCACCGACAGATACTTTAAATCAATATATCCAGGTAACAACTTGCAGCCTGTAGGATCATCCAACACTGCATCTTTCACAGCTCCATCACTGAAAGAATAAATATTCCACATAATACAGAATATTCCAGACAAGTGGGTATTCCACCACAAGTGGGTTGGTTTTATGGCTTTGCCCCCTTTTAGCTCCACCAGAGGAGATTGCTGAGTGATGGTCAAGGATTGAGGGCAATCAGGAGGAGTTTGGGTCAGGGCCTGCCATGCTATAACACATCACCCCTCCCTGGCTCCTTTCCCTTGGAGATGTCGGGGGGATGGATACTTTGGGATAGATTGTTATCCAGATTCTTTTTTCCCAGTGAGGATTTAATTTATGAGCCGCTTTCCGGTAAGAGCTGAGGGCTCTGCCAAATTTGGAAACCTTTCCTACCACATGGTACAAAGTGGTTGGCAAGAGGAAGGGACAGGGCAGGTGATGGATGCTGAGGAGCATCCCTGCCTCTCATCATCGCACTGGCAGAGCTAGGAAGAGCGGAGTCACCGGATCTGTGCCGTTCTTCAGGTCACCAGAGGGAAATCACTGGGCTTCTGCTGCTTTTAGGGACACTTCGCCCCCAAAAAAGTCCAGCTTGGTGCTGGTGGCACTTCCCTGGGGCTCTGCAGACCCAAGGCTGCTTGTGAGGGAAAAATCATAGAATTGTGGAGTCATAGAGACATGGAGTCGTGGAGTCAGAGAAATGTAGAATGGAAATGAAAAGGGAAAAGGTTTTAGGGCAAAATCCAGGAATTTGGGCTTCCACTGCCAAGACAATGTGGGTCAGCAAACCCAGAGCCTTGAGGAAGACAGAACCAGAGTTCATCTCCCATCCCCACCCACAAGTCCCAGATTTCAGGGTGGGACTGTGTGCCTCTGGCTCTGTCTTTATCTGATGCACCTTGAACGTGGTTGAAATTCCTTGGAAATTATTTTTTCACCTCCATTTTCAAGGTTTCCTCAGCCAGGCTGGAAGGCAACACAATCCCCATGCTCTGCCTGCCTGTGAATATGGTAAATTATGTGTCATTTGGTGTTAAAATGGTTTGGTTTGCCAGACAGGAATTGGGGAATATGAGAGTCAGGTTGTCTTTCACACTTTGTATGCTCCTGGGAGCTCCTCCTGAGCCACCACTGAGCTTTCTAGTTCCCCCAGCATCTCTGCTGGGAGCTGAGACAGCCCAAGCACAGCAGAGAAGTATTTGAAGCATATTTAAGAGTGTTTAAACAGTTTTATAGGGGCTATTTTCTTTGTATCCCTTCGCTTGTAAAACCAGGTACTTCCACCCTCGGACTCCAAATGCAATAAACTCACGGTGGTCATAAAAGATCTTTTAGGCTGCCCTGGAAAGCTTTTCCAGGGCTGAAGGGACAGGTGTTCCACTGACAGGAATACACTGCTGGACCGTACGAGGAGCCAGCACGTGGCCCAGCCCAGGGATGGCACAATCTCTCTTTTTATTCAAGTCCTTTACAGCAATAAACTTGGAATTAATGATCACTTCATGGAGAGCAAATGTACCCATTGACCTGGGACTGAACTTCAGCCACTCGAGGAGAAGCATTTGCTGCTCTTCAAATGTTCATTTTCAGGAGACGCGGAACGAAACTTTGATCTTCGGAATACAAAATGTTTCAGCTCTCATTGCCTAAAGTTTGGTTTTCTGGGGAATATCCAACAGATTCTCACTCATTGCATTGAGTCATGGAATATCCTGAGCTGGAAGGGACACACAAGGACCATCCTGTCCAACTTCTGGCCTTGCACAGACACCCCAACAATCCCACCACGTGCTGAGAGGGTTGTGCAAACACTCCTTGAGCTCTGCCAGACTTCTTGTTGTGACCACTGCCCTGGGGAGCCAAAAGGAATCACAGGTGCAATTATCCCATGCAGCTACAACTCGAAAATATTATTAAATTGGGGGAATAATGATTCAAGTGATGCCCAAAAGGATTTCAGGATCTGCTTCCCAAGGTCCAGGATCTCAGCATCTCTCTGGTTATAGAAAACCCCATTTTCTCCTCTCACAGGTTATTTGCAGCTGGTCAAAACATCAGCCCAGTGCAGAATACATGGGAAATCACTCCCACATTTATCCCAGATCCCAGGTGAGACAATCCCACCTCCCACAGACCCCAGCAAAACACCATATTCACAACAGGCATGACCATGGACCATGAGGATGATCCACCTCATCTGCTGTGCTTCGTCAGCTGCAGACCCGGAGCTAAGGGGGAAAAGAAACATAAATCTGTCATTTAAGGAGCCCTGGTTCCTCTCCTGGCTAATAGGATTAGACAAAAATGTTTTAAATCAAAACCCCAAAGCCTGTTGTTGGTTTTTAAATGAGGCTGAGCCTTTCTGGTGTGGCTTTTTCTGATCTTTCTGCTGAATGTTGAGGCCAAGTCAGAGTCCCAAACCTCTCTGGGGGTCACAGGCCGCTCTGAGCCAGATTGCTTGGGAAAAGTGGCATCTTGGGTTCAGAAAAATCACTGATTTTCAATCTCAGCAGCCAAGGAAAGGACCCCCGTGGCTTTAGCACAGCAGGTTTTGGTGACAATACTGAGCTGCTCCCCACCAGTCCCAGGGGATGCTCCTGGTAAAAAGAAAGATGCTGAAAAATGGACCAGAGTGCAGAGAAAGGCCCAGAACTCACCCGAGGGCCAGGAAAAATGCCTTACAGTGGGAGCCTTAAAGAGCTTCGCCTCTTTATCTTATCAAGAAGAAGAATGGGAGTGATTTGATTACAGCACACAAGCACCTTCTCGGGGAGAAAACACCAGGCATGGCAAAACCTCTTTAATCCATCAGCCAAAGGCACGACAAGAAGGAAAAGCTGGAAGCAGGAGCCAAATCTATTTGAATTAAAAATTAGGCAGTGGACTTCTGTTTTGTTTTCTTTTTTTTCCTTTTTTTTTTCCCCATCAGCACAAGTAATTAACCATTAAACGAAGCACCAGTGAAAGGGCTCATCCTGCAGAGGTTGGTCCTGGCTTGGTGGGATCAGCACAGGCAGAATGTTGGGATTTTTCACCCTGGATTTGGGGACTCGCATCCTTTGCAAGGCAGAGGAGGCTGCAGATCTTTCCAAGCCCTTCTCAACTCCTCCACACTCAGATCTCTCTGCTACACAGCAAAGTTTGTCACTTTCCAACAAAATTAGCCACTGGATTATTACTTTATTTTATTTTTTTCTCCATCAGCACAAAGGATTAACCACTAGAACAAACCACCAGCCAAAGGGTCCCTCCTGCCCTGGCGCTGCAAGGATGGTCCTGGCTCTGTGGGGATCAGCACAGGCAGAATTTTGGGGTTTATCACCCTGGCTTTGAGGACTCAAATTCTCTGCAAGGCAGAGGAGGCTGCAGATATTTCCAAATCCTTCCCAGCTCCCCCACCCTCGGATCTCTCTGCTAGACAGCAAAGTTTGCCACTTCCCAGCAAAATTATGTACTGGATTGTTATTTTATTTTTTTCTCCATCAGCACAAAGGATTAACCATTAAAACAAACCAGCAGTGAAAGGGCCCATCCTGCTCCAGCACCACAGAGGGCAGTCCTGGCTCGGTGGGACACAGGCAGAATGTGGGGATTTATCACCCTGGCTTTGAGGACTCAAATTCTCTGCAAGGCAGAGGAGGCTGCAGATATTTCCAAATCCTTCCCAGCTCCCCCACCCTCGGATCTCTCTGCTAGACAGCAAAGTTTGCCACTTCCCAGCCCCTCGCTCTCATCGCAGCCGCAGATGCATCTGATCCACGCTGCAAGATAATGATAGAAAATTACAGTGTAATAAGATAATGGGATTTATTTATAGAATTTGCTTTCCAATCACGCCCACATGATCTATGTATCCCCACACACGCACACACGGCACTTTCTATGTGTGTGTATTAGCATAAGTGGTTGGCTTTGTGGAAGCAAAATGCCACCTGGGGGATGTCGAGCTGTTCCCAAGTGGTTCAATCCCAGCGAGAAGGGTGCTGGCACATCACAAATAGTCCCCTCATCATCATAACAATGACACCATATTTCCATCACACTTTTATCTCGAAGCACTTGAAAAAAAAATATAAAAGCAAAAAAGAGGGAACAAAAATATAAACTAAATGTAAACTGCTCCACAAACCCCGCGTACGGGAGAGGAGAATTGAATTGCAATGACAGACTTAACCGGAGACAAATCCCGTCTCCAATAGAAACAAGCCAAGGGAAATTTAAGGAGGAAGCGCGTAATTAGCTGGGGATGGTCAGCACGGCAGGGCTCTTAATGAGCTTGCTCCCCACAGGGCTGTGGCAGGTTTAAGAGCAGGGGGTGCAGGGGGTGCAGGAGGTTTGGGGGTCTCCAGATCCCAAAGGGCAGTGAGGACGCCCAGCAAACACGAACTGGGGGTGAGGAAGCACCACAATAACTGAACGGAGGGTGCAGTGGCTGGTCCACCTCTTGGAGCTTCCCAACCCTCAACAAGGCTGCTTTTGCCACTCAGACAACACTGTGGGGCTGGTAAAGCTTTGGGATTCATGTCCTGGGAGGATTCATCCTCCTGCCAAGAGGTCCATGGGGTTTATTATTTCTTTCATAAATCCCATGACAATCTGCACCCCAAAATCCAGTTCCAGGATGAGAAGAGAAGCTGTTAAAAAATGGGCCAACCACCCACTGCAAAGTAATGTTGTCCCCTAAAGAAGCATCAGCCATGGACACGGGAATGCTTGTGGGGGAAACCATGGGAAATCTGCTGAAGCTCATGGAATCATGGAAGGGTTTGGGTTGGAGGGGACATGAAAGCCCATCATGTTCCCAAGGGCAAGGACACCTTCCACTAGACCGAGTTGCTCCAAGCCCAGTCCAACCTGGCCTTGCACATTCCAGGGGTGGAGAGTCCTCAGCTTCCCTGGCCAAGTCCACTTCTCCAGGCTGCTCCTGCTCTGAACATCCCATCACGAGCTCACCCAGCACCCAGCATGGTGCCATGGCCACCCACAGCCAGGGGACACTTCGTGCCAGCTTTTTGGATGAAATATCAAATTTTTTAGAGAAAAGAATTTTCAGCACCTGCAAAATTACCTGCAAATACGTTTTCCCATACACTTCACTAGGACATCCCTGCTCCACACCAGGTTCTTTTCTGCCTGTCCATGGAGTCTGAGCAACGAGGGGCAGGTGGGGGGGGGAAGCAGTGAGTGAGTGTTCCTGCTCAGCATCCCTGCTCAGCATCCCTGCCCAGCATTCCTACCCAGTATCCCTGCCCAGCATCCCTGCCCAGCATCCCTACCCAGTATCCCTGCCCAGCATCCCTGCCCAGCATTCCTACCCAGCATCCCTGCTCAGCATCCCTGCCCAGTATCCCTGTCCAGCATCCCTGCCCAGTATCCCTGCCCAGCATCCCACTCCACCTCGTTCCCAGCCCCCTGGGCATGGAGGGATGGCAGCACACAGGGGTGGCAGCACACAGGGGTGGTAGCTCCTCTCTCTCCCCATCTGCAGAGAGGTGCAATTATTTTCCAGGGGCTGGAGCATCTCCACAGAGCCACTTCTCCAGGGAAGATCAAAGTCAACCTCTGATAAGGAAAGCTGAACAAGATCCCTGCTCGGGGTGGGAGAACTGGGAGAGGAGGAAACATAAAGAAAAGGGGGATGGCTGAGAGCAAGGGGAAGTTTTCCATCACTGGGGCTGGATAAATCCTAAATAAACCCTGCTGGCTCAGTGTCTCACCTCTAACGATTCCATCAGGGAATGACTGGGCTTTCTCAGTCCTCCAAGGGGCTGCTCTGTGCCAATGGCTCTGGGTGGGCAGTGGAGGGTTTGGCCACCCCGCTGTCCTCCAGCATCCAGATCCTACCTCAGCTCGGCTCTGTCAGCAGGGCAACCAAGCTTTGGAGGGATTCTTTTGGAATTGCAAAGGACCAAGAGGACCCAGATCATGTTTTATAGATGCTGCTGCCTCCGGCAGAAAAGCCGAAGCAAATTCCAGCACTTCACCACTCCTTTGATTTCAGCACTTCTAAGCAGAGAAGAGGGAAAGCCCCCACACCATTCCCCAACCCTGGAGCCCAGGTGGCCCCTCCAGGATGTCCCACCACCACCTTCCCTCCTGCCAACCCCCAGCAGCAAAAATCTCCTCAGCAACACCATCCTGGGGGCTCATTCCAGGCTGTGGGAACTGCAGGACTGGCAGAGGTTCCCTCAGCCTTCAAATGCAGTTGTGCTCTATATTCAAATGGCAGTTTAATGAGCCTTTCCCTATTTCCAGCAACTTTATCACATCATTAAAGCACAGAATGAATAATACATCTAGCGAGGGGTTACGCTGAACTCCAGACCTGCTGCAGCTTCAAACGGAGCAGGGAGGAGAGGCAGGGGCTCCAAGTGAGGGCTGGAGCTGTGCTGGGAGGGCACGGAGGGATTTGGGCTCTGATGTGCCCAATCCCACGCAGAGGGACCGTCCCAGGATGCCAAACTGCTGCCGTTTGAACTCAGTGATGAATAGGTGCTGTTCTTACCCAAAACATCCCTCTCTGGCCTGCAGAAATAAAGCAACACTTCTTTATCAATAGTTTTTATATTTTTTTAATTATTGCTTGCCGTAGATTCATCCTCAGACCCTGCACAGACCAGGCTCTGTGTGTACCTCTAAAAATGAGGTTCAACTGGGACAAAAGGTCTGGTCCAGGTCACAGCAGACCTCACCGGGTGAGGTCATGGCCAAATTATCCCGTTGCCAAAGTGGAGTGCTCATTACATCCACACGGATGGGTGGGCAGATGAAGATGCTCTTGGAGGCAGGATCTGTGCTCCAAGCACCCAGGGGTGTCCTGCACCCCAAGGTGGCCTCAACACAGGCTCAGCACCCCAAGGAAAAGAAAAAAATCTCATTTATTAAAGCAAAAGCTCATTTAAAACAGGAGAAAAAGTAAAAAAAAAAAAAAAAAAAACCACCCCGAGAGACCGAAACAAACCCATCTTCAGTTCAGGATGCGAAGTGTGTTCTCCCCAAGGGAAAACTAAGCAATTAATGCTGCAAAGATTCAAAGATTTTATGGTTTGGGGCTTTTTTGTAAATTGTCCTCATCAAAACTAGTCTTTATGTATTTTTTTGGCCCATTGTTTGTGGGCATTGATTTCTTTTTCTCTTATTCTTTCTGATTGTTGTATTTTGGATGGTGCTTACTGATGTGAAAAAAGCCATCTCGTGCTGCTGATAAGGCTGGAGATAACTGCAGAGGTCAGGGAACAGCTGGGGAAAGAGAGGAGAGGAGGGGGAAACTTTCAGCTCCATCCCCACTCCCAAACCTGAAGAAAAACAGCATCAAGTGGCCCAGAATGGTTAATGAGGTGGATTTTCCCCAGGGCCAGCCAAAAGGAAGAAAGGAAGGAAACAATTTAACTGTATTTCCTCGTTATCTGATCTCAGACATTTTAATTTGTGCTCTCTTTGAGGCTTCTCCTTTATTCTTTTTCTTTCTTTTTTTTTGTGTTCATCTTCTCCTGGTGTGTGTTCAGCTGAGTAATGGATGACATTGCAGGAAAATGGGAGGGTTTTTTTGTCTGGCCCAGTAACCACTTCCAAGGTCGCACGTGACAGAGGGAGACAGGGCTTTCAAGGTGAGGCAGAAAGGAGGAGAAAAACCCTTCTCTTATCAGATCTTAATAAAATAAGTTTGCAGCATTATTCCCATCACGAGCCAAGAACAGGCTCATCCCTTTCCATTTTTATCCCCTCGAATGATGGTAAAGCTGGTCCTGAGCAACCACCCAGGGGAAAACAAAAAGTAATTGCTGGGTAAGAGAGATCAGACTTAAAGGAAAGACTTAGAAAGAGAGAATCAAAGGTTGGAGGGACCTTAAAGCTCATCCAGTTCCACACCTTCCACCAGCCCAGGTGGCTCCAAGCCCCATCCCACCTGGCCTTGGTCACTTCCAGGGATGGGGCAGCCACAGCTTCTCTGGGCACCCTGTGCCAGGCCCTTTGAGTAAAGAACATCAATGCCCAATATCCCATCTAAATCCCTGTCTTTCAGTGTTAAACCATTCCCTCTTTCCCTACCAAGAGGTCGAAGGGAATTGCGTCGGGGTCTCGGGAATGCACAGGGCACACGAGGAACAGCTGAATCCAGAAGCAGTGACTGCAGAAAGCAGGAGGAAGGCTCCTCGCTTGGTTTGAGGGCTTTCTTTTCATAGCATTTCAAAGAAGCAATTTGATAAAATGGCTATTAATTACGCCTGTCTTTGTTTGAGCAATTAAGGGGCCATTTCACTTCTGGGAGAGCCCAGACGGAGCCTGAACGAGGTCAAAGCAAAGCAAAGCCACCTCAAGCTTAATTATAAAAGCAGTTTGCTGCTCTGAATTTGGCCTCTGGAGCTGGGTTTTGTTCCAAGACCAAGGGAGAGGTCTCTGCTTCCCAAACCACTCAGGGAAGTGGGAAGGGGGATGCAAACAAACCTTTCAGTGTCAGGAACAACGGGATGGCAGGAGCTGCCCAGGGGGAATCTCAGCCTCGATGCCGGCATGAGGACAACCTTCCGGTGCCAATCCAGACACAAACAGAGCCCTGCAGCTCTAATTAAAAGGGTTGCTGTAGCTAATGATCTGCCCAGTGCTAATTAACTCCAAAACGTGGCTGCTCAATGCACTCCTGCTCTGCTGCTGGGTTTGCTGTTCATGCCTTCTCAGGGCTCCTCTTGGGGTCGGAGTTTTCCTGAGCCATACCCGGGAAGATCTCCCGAGCACAGAGAGCTAAATCTTTGCAAGCCTTTGAGGTCTCTCCTTCTCCTTCCTCTCTCCTTTCCCTTTATTTCATTTTTTTCTTCTCTAATTTGCCCAATTCTGCTTCCGAGCCTCAGAAATTGGTGACTTATAATAGAAGTGTCTTCTCAGCCGTATTTATAGCGCGGCGCTCATGGAAGGTTCAGGTAGCAGGGTAATTTAAATTTAGTTCAGGGAGCTGCAAGGATGCAGCCATGTCCTTTGGGAGAGGATTTTCCCCACTTACCCCCCAGTCTGGATAAGAATCCATGCACTGAACCTCCCACGTGCTGCTTTGGTGGGGTGATTTTAGATGCAGGATGGGATATGGGTTTTGTGTGGAAAATCGGGTTCCACATCAGCGTGAGGTGGAGAAACCCCCAGGTTTGTGACTGGTTTTAATGTGATTGCCTGTCATAGGTGAGGGGCTGATGCTCCAGGGAGAAAAAGGTTTCCCAACCCAAAAACTGATCTGTGGGGCCTTCAGCCTTTCCTATACAGGTCCAATCCATTCCATCATCTCCTCCACAGAGAAATACAGTCTTGTGGAAGCGTGACTGGCAGCCAGCCTTTGCCATCTGCTCTGGCCCCTCATTATGGATTCCCAACAAACATATGTGACAATTAGATCCGTACAAACATCTCGTGGCTCATATGGGATGGAAAGGCGGGCATATGCTCCCTGCCCAATAAATCCCACGCCTGAGCTGGGTCTGCTCCCGAAGAAGACACCAGGGAAGAGGGATGAGATGTTCTCCTCACCTACACTTGCACAACAGAGGGATCGTTAGGAAGAGAAATTCTGCTTTGCTAGAGGAGAAAGGAAGTAAAGGATGGTAAAGGAGGATCACAGAATCAGTGAATTCCAGAATATGCTGATTTGGATGGGACCCACCAGGATCATCCAGTCCAATCCTCAGCCCTGCACAGGACCAGCCCCAAGAGTCACCCCCTGTGCCCCAGAGCATCATCCAACCCCTCCTGCAGCTCTGGCAGCCTTGGGGCTGTGCCCACTGCCCTGGGGAGCCTGGGCAGTGCCCACCACCCTCTGGGGGAAGAACCTTGTCCTGATACCCACCCTGACCCTGCCCTGACACAGCTCCAGCCCTTCCCTGGGTGCTGTCCCTGGTCCCCCCAGAGCAGAGATCAGTGCCTGCCCCTCCTCTGCCCCTCCCCAGGAATCTGGACCTGCAATGAGGTCTCCCCTCAGTCTCCTCTTCTCCAGCTGGATACACCAAGTGCCCTCAGTGTCCTCACTCTCTTCCCCTCAGCTCTTCCCCATCTTCATTGCCCGCTTTGGGCACTCTGTAGTTGCTTCACATCTTTCCTATATTGTGGTCACCAAAACTGTCCCAATATTCAAGGTGAGGCCACCCCAGTGCAGGGCAGAGGACCTTAGAGGTTCTTCAGGCTTTGCAAGGGGCTGGACCCTTTGGGGAAATAATTCCCTGAGGCCAAAACTCCCAGGCTGGGTTTGCTAAGGCCAAACAAACCCCCAGGGAGGCTGTGCCACCTTGGCACCAGGTCTGTGTGTCCCCTTTGGGGGAGAAGGACCCCTGTGCGAGCACTGCTGGCTGCAGGAGTGAGTGATTATGGTGATCGCTGCTCTCAGGGGCTGTAATTGAATTGCTGCTCGAGAAGAAGAGAGGACAGATGGAATAACAGTCCCTGACTCCTCGGCTGCCCCAGAGCCAGACAGTGTCAATGTGGTGGCACCACGGCTCCACTGTGGGGACGTGTTCCAGGAGCACAACATCACCCTGTGGGCTGGAGGTCCCTGTCGATTCAAACCCATTGCAATCCAGACAAAAACTGTCATGGATGAGGCAAAAAGGGTCCTCAGAGCCTGGAAAGACACCTGTCGATTCTCCAAGGTCCAGCCACTCTTCAGCCTTTGGAAGGAGCCACCCCCCATTCTCTCATGATGCTCCATAAATTCTGAGACCTGGAGAAATGCATTTTTCCCCATATTTTCTCCACCAGACCTGTTCTTGTTCTCTACAAAATTAAAGGCTTTCCTTACCTCCTCCTTCCTCTTGCCTCTAATAGGTAGGAAGGAGAGAGATCCCACCACACATGAACAGCCCTTTCTCTCCCAAAATTTCTGTTCCCTTGCTATCACAGCAAATAAATTTGGAGTGTGACACCAGCACATCAACTTCTTTCAAGTTTTTGATAAATAAGATCCCTGATACCTTTTCATTTCAGTTCCTTTCTGCCCCTAAAAAGGGATGTGCCTTAAGGTTGTTGTGCCAGGAGGTTGCCAGGGTGGGAAAAGCGATGGAAGGCTTTGGGTTGTTAGTTTTCATTTAAAAGTTGAAATCATCACATCCCTGGAAGATGTTCCTGGGGTGGATCCAAAACAAAGGCTTTGCTGAGGGTTCTGGTTGGTCAGCAGCTCAATGGGAGCAGAAACAGCTGCTCCAGCCAGGCTGGAGAAATGTTGGATATCCCAAGCCAAAGGATAAAATCAACAATATTTCAGGAAGAGAATTCCTTCTTTCCTGAAGATGAAAACATGGAAAAAATGAATCCAGCTGGCCATGCCCAGTCTCAATATGGAACTGAGACAAACCTGAGTTTTAAATTAGTGAAGGCACAAAGCTTAAGGATCAAATTAAGGGAAGCCTTGATCAAAGCCCCTCAAAGCTTGGGAGATGCCAACAGAGAGCTGGGGTGGTTGGGGACTGCTGCAATGGAAGAGCTGGACTCCTCCTAGGTGTGAGGGATTTGCAGTTCCAGGCTTGGCACTATTGCAGGGATGAGCCTCCCTGGAGGATAAAAAATTTAACACAAGTGTCCCCTGCCTGCCCCTGACCCAGAGCAGGTTTATCCAAGCTTAGCACATTCACCATCTGCAGTGAATAGTTAGGAACATGTGGAGAATGCCAACAGAGGGATGGGGGATGCATTTTGTGTGGAGGGGATGGGGAATCTGTCCAGATGTACCCAGAGGGTGGTTTGGAAATTGCCTTTCCACGGCACGGCATGGAAATGCAGAGATGCTGATGGGAACAAGGGCATGAAGCATTGCCCTCATTGCCCTCCCCAGGGAGCAAGGCTTGGCTGCACAGGGAGTGCAGAGAGGACTTTGCTTTCCCTCCCAGCCCCTCTGCCTTTGCCAGGGAAAGGGAAAAGGCACCTTTTTGGGAATTGCACCATAAGTCACATCACAGTGGCCAGGGGGAAAGGGATGGGCTTGGAGTGGCTGGTTGGGCAGCCAAGGGTGGGAAGCAGCAGGACTCATGTGGATGCTGCTCCTCAGACTCCCCCAGTTAATAAATTAACCCAAATTCCTGCAGTCAGGTGATCCCAAGAAGCTTTTCCCAGCCATGCTCTCCCCTGGAGTTTAATCCTCCTTCGATGCCAGTGATTGAAACTTTCAATCACAGCCCAGAGCTGAAAGGTCTCCCTGGAAATCACCCAGGGCCAAATGCAGAGGAGGAAAATTCATCTTTTCAGCCAGAACTTGTTGAAAACAATTCTTTGATTATTTTTTTTTCATTACACTATCCCAAACTGGAAAAGAACCACAAATATTTTGTAAAATTGGAAATTGTTTTCTATTAAAGGTTTTCTCATGAAAAATCAAGTTTTGATTTTTCTAGAAAAACTCCTTTTTTTTTCACTGTTGAATTAAATCATCTGATAGAAAATGTTTCAGTTCTTTGTGAAATGTGGGCATTAACACTACAATTTTTCCCTACAAAAGTGGAAACTGAGGCAAGGGGATGTTTCTCCACCAACTTTTGCAGTGGTTGGAGAGCCTGTGCTGCACCAAGAGCCACATCCCCCCGGCACAGGGAGAGGCACACAATGCCAAAGAGGTTCCAAAGCAACCCAAAATTCTCCTTTTCAGGACATAACCCCTGTGTGACACCAAGAGGGACCATGGAGAGATGAATTAGATGCTGGATATTATTGTGCCCCAAAACCAGCTTCTCCCTGGACATCCTGTGTCAAAATAGGGGCAATGCTTCAAAAATGCATTAAAAATCTACCTAAAAAAAGATCTAAAATCCATCTAAATCTTCCCCCATCCCCTCCCACCCCTTTTTTCCTCTTTTTCCCCATCCCTCAGCCCTCAGCAAATGCCACTGTTAAACACTGCCCAAGGAAAAGGCTGAAGGAAGGAAAACAAAGTCACTGGACTCGGAGACAGATCATGGAAACAGAGGAGATAAATCCTGAGGATACAGAAGGCACGGGGAGGGAAAGACAAATACTGAAATAAATATGAAAAGAAGACAAGTTTGGGCTACAGGGAGTGTGTGAGCCAGAGAGAGAGAGAAAATGGCACTAAAATAGACGAGGTTTCCTGGAGACAAAGGTAAAATTGGGAAAAATGAGATCTAAACTGAAGGGGAATAAATCATGAGGGCAGCAACATCTGAAAATTATTGGGAATGAAGCCTTTCCAGTAAGTGAGACATTCCCTGGAAGATGGATCTGCTGAGAGCCACAAATGCAATGACAGAGAGAGAGACAAAGCCAGAGGGGAGGAAACAAATGGGTTGGGTGACCCTGACTTGTCTTCTCCTCCTAAAGGGGTTTCTGCAGCCACATTCCCGGGTGCTTTGGCCTTCAGGAAGCTCCTCCTGCTCAGCTTCAGCAGTGCTTCCCCCAGAAAGAAAGATCTGGGAGGAAAACAATACAGGGAGCAGGTATTTTTGCACAGGGAGATGTGTATTCAAAGCATCAGAAGCTCTTTATTTCTAAAAGAAAAGGGAAAAAGGTGGGGGAAAGTGTGCTCAGGCTGCAGCTGCCTCCTCTAGAGTGGGGTTCAACCATGCAGATCATGCAATCATATTATTTAGGATAGGTTTGATATCATTATATAATTCTAAATGGTTACTTAGTTGGAAAAGACCCTTAAGATTGAGCCCAACACCGCCAAGGCCACCACTAAACCGTGTCCTTAACTGTCCCATCTACACATCTTTTAAATCCCTCCAGGTTGGAAGAGGCACCCAACCCTTTTTGCCCAGGTTTTTAGCAGAAATATTTCATTCTGCAGCTTCTTCAAAAGCAAAACCAAACAAACCAGTTACTAAACCTCCAAACATGCCCCAAAGCCACTAAATCCTGCCTGGAGACACCAGACCGTGAACAAGTGCTGGGATGGGGCATCTCCTCAGCCCTGGCACTCCTGAAGACCTGCAGTGTTTTTACCCTCAGGCTCCTCTCTCTTCTCCTTATCCAGCTGACACCACACAGATAAATAACAGCAGTGATCCTAAATCGAGATCACAACATGCTTTACACTTCTGAGTTGCACTTGGAGCAAGGAAAGCTCTCCCCAGGCTGGAGGAAGACAGCATGGGATTTTTTTTTTCCTCCGTGCCAGGCAAAGCTGTGACATAAAGCCTACGGCTTGTTACAGGCTTTTTTTTCTTTATCCACTTCTCCCCCACTTTGCTTTGGCAGGAAAATGAGTTTTCAGCTGGGAAGAGCGTATGTCATGCCAAACACACCCCCAAATTTCCACTGGGAAAGCAGAAATGTGCACACCAACACACGGAAACTTGGCAGCTCTCTTTTATTGG
>WBMV01004076.1:19875-57911 GCA_013396655.1 Campylorhamphus procurvoides
GGGGGGGAAGTATTAAAAAGCCAAGGGTTTCTGCAGAGAAAACACTGTGTCTTCCCACAAAAACAACAACTTACTGCTTGCTCATAAACCTACAGCAACATCTTTACTCATTTTGCAGTAGTTTGTGGTTGGCACGTGGCTCTCAGTGGAGTTTTTGGTGGAAGTCTGGAAATTCAGGGAGTTTGAAGGTGCATTTGAAGCAGATCTAGATGGGGCCAGCAGGATGAGGGGGGTCTACAACTTCCTCCAGAGGAGAAGAGGAGGGGCAGGCACTGAGCTCTGCTCTGGGGGGACCAGGGACAGCACCCAGGGAAGGGCTGGAGCTATGTCAGGGCAGGGTCAGGGGGGATCTCAGGGAAAGGTCCTTCCCCCAGAGGGTGGTGGGCACTGCCCAGGCTCCCCAGGGCAGTGGGCACAGCCCCAAGGCTGCCAGAGCTGCAGGAGGGTTTGGATGATGCTCTGGGGCACAGGGGGTGACTCTTGGGGATGGGCCTGAGCTGGGCTGAGGGTTGGACTGGATGATCCTTGTGGGTACCTTCCAGCTCAGCATATCCTGGGATTCTGTGATCCCGTCAGGTAGGGCTTGTTTTCCCCAGAGGCTTGGGGATGAGCTCATGGTTGGTGAGCCCCTCTAAGCAGCATCAAGGTGGTTTCCAAAACCCCTTGGGAATTTTCTCCCAAGACAAGCACCGAGAGGAAAATGCAGGAGCCAAAAAGAAGAGGAGAAACAAAAGCTGGTGTCAAAGCTCAGCTCAAATACCCATCCAGCACATCCCACTGATGTGTCCTCGTGTTTGTACTTCCCACACCTGCTTCCTTGTGCCCGTTTGTTTATCTGCCCATATTCCCCCTGCGCTCGCTGCTCTCCTGGCCTTTCCCCTCTCCTTCTCTCTCTGATTTATATAATTTGAAGTCCTGGTTGGGAGCTGATATTATGACACGTCCAGACTTCAAAATAAACCTCCCTCTTGATACCAGGTTATTTTATTGGGTGCATCAAGGCTGAAAACAACCTCATTCATCTTAAGAAATGTATTTTCCCATTTGCTGTATAAATACATACATGTTTCCTTGCATTATTCACCTGGGCAAGGCAGATAGATGAGCAGCAACAAAGGCACCACATTTTTATTTCTCATTCTGTAACACAAAAGGCACCAGGGAGGTTTGTGGCAAGAGCTCGGCAGTGCAGGAAAATCAGCTGAGGCAAAGGGTGGGGAGACAATGGAACAGGGAGGAGATATCCCACTCCCAAAATGCTCCAGGGACAGGGACAAGGGGTGGTCTTCAGGGTCCTTGTCCAGCTCAGAGAGATGGTCTAGAAACACAGGAATTAGAGGTGGAGAAAAAGCCGAAGGGGAGATGAAAAATAAAGAGAGCAACAACAACAACAAAAATAGGCAAAGAAGAAGAGGGAGGGATGACAAGAGAGGGGAAAAATGAATAATTGAAAGTCTGTAATAAACACGGTGTAGACACATGGAAAAAAATGCCTGTGTGAAAATGTAATTACTGGCTGTATCAATAACATCAGCACCAGGCCTGCTGAGCGGGGTTATGGCCAAAACAAGCCATAAGTCTTGTGGTCGCTCGATTCCGATGTGCCGTGGAAATCATCCCTGTTCAGCACCTTCACTCCCTCCCAGCTCCAGGGGGATTTCTTGAGATGATAAAGGGCAAACTCAGCCCTTCTTAAACCACTTACAAGGCTCATACAGGACTCTGAATCCTGATGGGGGTTAGCTGCAGTTCCACCTGTCCTGTAGAGACCAGGTTAGGGGGATGACATCTTTGACCAACAGTCTGTGCCAACAAGTCCCATGGCAAATGGCTCTGATGGCCAACAGAACCAATGGTCAACAGACTCAATGGCCAACCAACCTAATGGCCAACAGATACAACAGTCATCAACCCAAATGGCCAACAGCCCCAATGGCCACAAGACCCAGTGACCACCAGGCCTGGTAGTTAACAGCTCCAGCCATCAATAACCTCAATAGTCAACATCTTCAACAGTCAAAACCACCAATGGCCAAAGACCCAGTGGTCAACAACCCTGATGGCCAAAAGTACCAATTGTCAACAATTCTGATGGCCAACAGTCCCAATGATAAAAAGACCAATGGCAAACAGACCCAATGGCCAACAGAGCAAATGGCCACCACTCCAACAGCCAAAAGTACCAATGGCCAACAATCCCCGTGGCCATCAACCCCAATAGCCAAAAGTACAAAAGGTCATCAGTACCCAAAGCCAATAAACCCAGTGATGACCAAGCCAAGGTTTGCCAACAGAGCCTGGGGATGCTCTTCATCAGAACTCATCAAAGCTGATTTCTGGTCTGGCCTTGCCCTCCCGAAGCAGGAAGCACATGGAAAGAGTTAAACCCCCAGTTCCCTTCCTTTGGAGGCCAAGATGACTTGCAGCCAACAGCTGCTATTTTTGAATCACTGCTGGGGATACGCTGTGGATTTCTCTTAATTGGACATCACTGCTGACTGTAATGAGTCCAAAATAAGACTCTCTTTCTCTTCATTAACTTTCTGCATGAATTGGGAGTTTGATTTCATTGCACCAACAGTCCTCACTTACCAGCGACTGCACAGCTACCATGGGATAATGGTTTCTTAAACTCATCCCGAGCAATGGGATGGAAAATCAAATTCTTTATCCTCAGAAACTGTGACCTGTGCTGTCTCAACCTGGTGCAGCCTGGGGACCTCCCTGATCCTGCAGATCCATCACCTTCCAAGGAACTCAGCCCACCAGCCTCCCCCAACCCGGACTCCAGGGAGCCGATCAGAGCAGGAGGGGCTCCTGCCCCCACACCCCATCTCCTCACACATCACAACCTGTTCATGCTGCTCCTCCCCACGCCCCAGCCCTCCTGTCCCCTGAAGGGCCGATAAACCCAGTGAGATGCAGATTTAATGTTATCGGGAGATGCAGGGCATGTTGAGCAGGAACTTGAAGGATCATTGCAAGAGGGCTGGATGTAATCCAGGCTGCAGCAGATAAGGAACTGAAAAGCCGCTTCTGCTTCTTCTTCTTCTCCTTCTCCTTTTTTTTTTTTATTTCTTTTCTTCCCTTTTTTTCCCCCTAGGTTCAAGATTGCAAAGAGGCTGAGAAAGAAGAAAGGGAGACACGGGGACCGAGTGATAAGGGGTGATGGACGTGACGCCACATCCTTGCCGAGAACACCAGAGATTGCAAAGCATTGAGAAATCAAACTGACAAGTGGGAACACAGGCTCAGCATAAGAAACGGCGGCTTGTTCCGAGCTCCTGCAGGCCTGGAGAGCTTTTTGCTTCTCCTCACGATGGATTAAGTGGATGTTGGTGATAGATAATTTTGAACTCCTTCTGCAATGTGTTCTGTCTTGTCATATCCTCGGGGAGGCAGAGACAGCACCCAGCGTGGTGCTCGCAGCCATGGAACTCCCCAAACAAGGCAGAGGGATTGGGAAAAGCCAGTCTTGCAAGGCTGGTGGCTCCAGGGAAACCTTTTATACCTGGCCAGCATCAACCGTGGCTTCCCTGGCATTGCCAGGGCTGGGCGAGGAACCAGGCCAGGATTTCATCTGGTTTGGCTGCAGAAGGTGTTGGCTTGGCCAACAAGCAGCTCAGATTCAGGAGATTCCCCAAGAACCCATGGAGATGGAAACCTCATCAGACTTGGAGGGTTGCAGCAATTTTTGGCAGGTTTGGGAAGAGAAGTAACGCTGGAGCACAAGTTGCTCAGCCTGGGAATGCAGCAGGAGCTTCCAACACAGCCACAAAGTGCTCCCTGCCTGCTCTGCTCACCTGGGCTCAGGCAGTTTCCATCCCACCTCAGCTAAAAACCATTCCTACATCCTGCAGGAACAGAATGGGGGAAGCAGAACTGCAGGAGGAGAAAAGAGAGGTAAATCTCAATATCAACGCAAAAGAAAAAGAAGAAAAACCCTCCCAGCATCAGGCAGGTGCAACGGTGCCCTGGGGGAAAAAACATCCCAATAGCAAAAAGTAGAGAAATACAATCCTCCTTCCTGATTATTTTGCAGTCCCACGTGTGCAGCACCAGCTCAGATCCAATCCTTGCTCCTGAGGATGTTATTAAAGCTTTTCCCAGCTCCCCCTCTCCCCTCCTCGCTCTCCTCTGCGCGGGCTCAGCTCCTTCCTGTTGTTGAGCTCAGCAGAAAGAGCTGCTCCCAAAGGGCAGGGGATGCTCAGCATGGAGATCAGAGCTGGAGGCTCCTTTGAAAATCCCCAGGGCAAAGGAGCAGGGCTGAAACAAGATGCTAAAAATTGGCCAAGAAATCCAGTGCCTTTGATGGCAAATGCCTTCCCTGGCCTTTGATGCTCCTGTCCAAGCAGAGGCAGGTGCTGAGCCCATAGCACACTTTCACCTGAGGCAGAAGCAGGAAAAAACGTGCCCAAAGAGATATTCTGTCCTCTGCTGAACCAGGGTGGTGGATGTTTTAATTTATAGGTTTTAAAGGCAGCAGATGCTGGAAAGTGCCTATAACCAAATGAGAAATAAATATTGAGATGTGAAAGGCCCATCAGTGTAAGTAGTGATTGCTCATCCAGGCACAAACTGAGTATTCCTGGGCCAGAAAACTAGGAGTGGAGAAAATAAAAACATAGGATGTGATCCCTACACACATCCATAAACACACATTATATCCAAACCCTTGGGGTTTGTGACTCTTGGGGATGGGACTTGATGGTCCTTTTGGGTCCCTTCCAGCCCAGCACATTCTGTGATTTCAGAGCACCAACATATTTGGGGGTGTTTGTAAATACATGATGAGCATAATTTTGGGGTTTAGCTGGTTTGTAGAATCACAAAAAGTTTGGGTTGGAAGGGACCCTAAAGCTCATCTCGTTCAACTCCCTTCCACTGGCAGGGTCACCTTCCACTAGACCAGGTTGCTCCAAGCCCCACCCAAACTGGTTGTGAACACTCTTGGAAGGAATCAGCTCAAACCCCATAAGGACAGAGTTGAAATATCTTGGAATTTTGATAAATCCTGAGATCTCCATAGGGGAGGCACAATCACCCCATCCCTGCCTGTGCCACCCAGCCAGACGCAGGTCTGCCTGTGATACTGATCTCCAATAAACCCCTGAGCACTGGGGGAGATCCAGAGAGCCGAAGGAAAACGAATGTTGTGCCAATATGTAGGAAGGATAAACAAGATGACCTGTGTAATTACAGCCCTGTCAGCTCCACATTGATTTTGGGCGAAATAATGGGATGCCTGGTACGGGACTTGTTTAATAAGGAATTAAAGGGAATAACATAAAAGGTGCCAATCAACCAGGATTTATGGAAAATAAATCTTGCCGGGCTAAGTTGATATCTTTTTTTGATGAGGTTATAAATTTGGGCTGATAAAGGTGACGCCGTCAGCGCAACGTACTTGGGCTCTGGCAAGGTTGGGTCCTGCGTGACATCTTGATTAAGAAACTAGGAGGGCAGGAAATCACTGTGGCAGAAATTAGATGGATTAAAAACTGCCTCCTTGACAAGCTCCAAAAGGCACCTCTGGAGGTGGGAATGGACAGAGTCTCCTGCTCCCCACTGTGGATAGGGTGGCTGCTCCTTCTGCCATTCCTGTAATTGATGGGAAGGAAACTTCCTGTCCCCCTGATGAAGTTTACAGGGAATGGCACTGGAGGGAGAGGAAAGGGCATTGATACAAGATGTGTTTTAATAAAGGGATTCAGCTGGACAAGGAAGGTTCTTCCCTTGGCAGTGGGGATGGGGCTGGAAGCAGCAGGACGAGGATTGGAGTATGAAATGATAGAATCATAGAATCCCAGAGTGGGCTGGGTGGGAAGAGACCTTAAAGCTCATCTTGTTCCCCCCCCTGCCATGGGCAGGGACACCTTCCACCAGCCCAGGGTGCTCCAAGCCCCGTCCAACCTGGCCTGGGACACTTCCAGGGATCCAGGGGTAGCCACAGCTTCTCTGCCCAACCTGTGCCAGGGCCTGCCCACCCTCACACCCAAGAATTCCCTCCCAATATCCCATCTGACCCTGCCCTCTGGCAGTGGGAAACCATTCCCCCTTGTCCTGTCCTTTCATCCCTCATCCCAAGTCCCTCTCCAGCTCTCCTGGAGCCCCTTTAGGCACTGGAAGGGGCTCTGATATCTCTCTGGGTCCTTTCATTCTCCAGGTGAACCCCCCAGCCCTCCCAGCCTGGCTCCAGAGCAGAGGAGCTCCAGCCCTTGGATCTCCATGGTCCACGCTTTTCAGGCTGTAAAGCATCTTTTCAACCTTTTTGGCATGAAAAGGTAGAAATTCCAGGATATTTGGGAGGAGACCCACGCTGGGTCTCCCCTGGGGAAGCCGTACAACACCGTGCCCTGTGTGCACCACATCCACACTGCTCTGCCCTCAACTCCAGCTCATTCTGCAGGATTTCAAGGAATTGCAGCACTTGGATGCTATTGCAAATCCCACGAGGCACCTGGCTAAACCTTTAGGCTTCATTCTATATTAAAAACGTGTCCTGAAGTGACTTGCCCGAGGCCAAGCACTGTGGGACTGACACTGCTCAGCAGATCTCTGCACGGGGTGGGCTTTGGGCAACAGCCAGCTGAGCTCAACATTCCCTCCCTGCTCCGCCCCTCCCATCCTGTTTTCCAGGATTGCATCTTCCCCCTGGAAAAAAACCCTCTTGCAAGCCCAGGTAGGCAGAGCTGGTGTGATTTTGCAGCTGCCTGGTGTGATTTCTCCCCATGCCAAGCACACACGACGCTCCAGGGCTCTCCACAGTGAGCACTTTATTACTTCCAGAGTGGGTTTTTTCGGCTCCTGCAATCCAGTGCCCGAGAATAATGGACAGGCTTCAACCAAAGGAATTTAATTCTGCTCCAACTCCTTTCAGATCAGAGCCTGTGTCAGCGGGGTGCTCTTACAACAAGAGACTATTACAGCTTATCCAACACTTGGCAAGTTCTCAATCTGGAGAACTGGTTTGTACTACAGCAATTGCTGCTCCTGGCGCATGTTAATGGAGAGCCAGAGCTGTGCTGGTACCTGCAGGGGAAGCCAAGCCTTTGGTACCCAAAAAAACACAGTGGAAAACTTTCTGGAAGTCTGGGCTCAGTTTGAATTGGAAAATCATACCAGGTCCTGTGGTCCAGCTGGAATTATTGGGCTGAGTAAGTCCTTTACATCCTCCTTTCTATTCATGAGGAAAAGGAAGGGGCAGTTGCACCAGAAATGGTTCCTGGTCCCAGGTCCATGGAGCATCATCAACACCAGACCCACATTCAGACACAAACACCCCTCTTTTGGTTTTTTCCCTCATTTTGCATTTCACCCACCTTCAGAAAAGCCCTGGGAGCAAAGAGACCTGCAGACAAATGTCCCTCCTGACAAACAGCTCACAGCACCCTCACATCCAACCCCCACACCTTTTTCCCTTGAATTTATAGTTTGTATTTCCCTGCTGGGGCCAGGCAGGGGGAATAAAAACCAGGAATCCTGTTTCCTGTGCTCCTGCTTTGCCAAAACATAACATCTTCCCTTCCTCTACCCCGAGCAGGCACCAAACTCCCTTAAACTCCAGCAAACACACCCCAGGCCCGGCCGGAGAGGTGACTTGAGGATGCTCTGCTTGTCACTGTGGATGACACATGCCTCTCTCTCAGGATGTGGTATAATGAGCTTCTTCGTGGTCTCCCAAGGCAGAAATGTATTTATGGCACAAGGGGAGATTTATAGAGTTTTTCTTTAAAACCTGTCAGCTAATAATAGCCGTGGCTGGGGCTGGGTGAGCCGGGCTCACACGCAGGTATAAATCAGGGTGTGCTCTCGAGCTGGGCCAGAATTTCCTCCCATTTGGACACCAGGGAGATGATATCATGTGCAAATATTTGTACCAGAGAGGCAAGAGCCAGAAAATCTTCCAGCCAGGTGCCCAAAACATGATACCTTCTATATATCCCCTGTGCTTCGCTGCCAGAGCATCCAGCTCCAAATCACTGTGATCTTCCCCCAGACCTGGTAGTGCTTCCCGAGGCAGGAGCAGCCCAGCAAGGAGAGGTTATCCCTGCTCCAAGTGATTCATTTTTCCCTACCAAGTGACCTATATATCTTTGTCCTCAACCAGCAGCGAAGTCGATAAAACGCCTCCCGTTGTCCCCTGACATCCCAGAGCCTTGAATAGCACAAATGTCCTAAAGAGCATTTTTTTTCCCCAAACAAAATAGATGCATATTATTTTTTTATTTTTTTGTCAGTGGGGGTTGGAGTAAAATAGCTAACAGGTTCCGGAGGGATGCATCCTGTTAATTCCTCTCATGATAAAGGTCTTTTAAAATGCCACTGGTGCCTGAAGCACTGATGAGTTTCCAGGTTTGCTGATGAGTGGAGCGTGGGCTGGGCTCCCAGAGGAGCCCATTAGGTGGCCCATGGACAGGCACTGGGATGCAGAGCCACAACATGCATCTACACCAGTCCCAGGCTGAAAAGCATTCCTAAGCAGTCCCAGGCATTTCTGAGCTCCTAAAACAGGTTTCTGAGCAGCTCCTGCTTTTTTTTTTCACTTCATGTCATGATTATTTCAGTGTGGAGCTCAAAGCATGATGATCTCCCATGGAAACAGGCTGGGAGAGCTGGGGGGGTTCACCTGGAGAGGAGAAGGATACAGGGAGATATCAGAGCCACTTCCAGNAAGCAAGTCTTTAAGGTCCCTTCCAACCCAAACCAGTTTGGGATTCCACGATTTTATGCTGGGGAGGAAAAACGGGGATGAACAGACTCCACATTTTTCCACAAATCCGTGATGCACCTCACCCCCTCTCCTTGCCCTTCACCCATTACCCCCAAAATCTCACACAACCCACAGCACAGGAATCAAATTTTTCTTTCCTGCCCTGTTCACATATTTGTGCAAGCCCACCCTGAGTGGTTCCCAGGGTGATGTCACCACATCCACCTCATTTCTGCTCTGGGCATCTTTATTCCTTCCTGCAGGGCTGGCCTGAGCTCGGTGCTGGACCGTGTAATTCAATAGGTTTGCAGATCTGTCTCGGGTCAATTTTAATTCTATTTAAAG
Organism: Campylorhamphus procurvoides; assembly: GCA_013396655.1. Classification (NCBI taxonomy): domain Eukaryota; kingdom Metazoa; phylum Chordata; class Aves; order Passeriformes; family Dendrocolaptidae; genus Campylorhamphus; species Campylorhamphus procurvoides. The sequence goes on from WBMV01004076.1 coordinate 28,934, forward strand.
GACAGTCGATAGAGGCATCTCTGGGGTTTTCTGAGACGGAATTTCATATTGTGCTTAATATGCACTGAATGCACCGGCTGGGGGAGAAGGAATTTCAGCATCGATGAGACATAAAGGATGGGATGGGAAGCACTTTGAAACCTTTCTCCTTTGCTATTTTAGGCTCACTCTGAGACCCTTTTGAGCTGGCTCAGGGAGGAGAAAGCTCCTGATGCGGTTATTTTGTGCAATGCTCTGCTCTCTTGATGCTCATGGAGGCACAAATCAGTCCCTTCTTGAGAACCAGCAGCCAAAAGCTCACCCTGATACCAAATTTACACCTCTGGGAACCCAGTCCTTGGGATGTGGAGGAGGAGAAACACAGCAAAAAAGAGATAACCCAAAAAGCATGTGATCTGTGTAGCACTGCATGACCATTACACCCGCTCTGCCTTCCTGTTTGCCATAAAACACGGGATAATGTCCCAGAGAAGAGCTGGATATTAATAAGGAAAGAAAGCTTTCAAGGCTGCTGCTCATCTAAAACGTTCCCTTAAGTGCAGGATGAGATGTTGGAGCACTAAGATGCAGTTTTTATGCAACTTAATAAAAGGGAAAAATGATATCACCGCTGGAAAAACCCGAATGTGTGTAGGGGAATTGGATTGCACCACTTCACCCTCGGATCAATCCGGGATCACATTGCACAGGCACAAGGGGAGGGACCGGCGCTGCAGGAAAGCTCAAGGAAAGCTTTGCTCAGGCATTTTCAGGGGGACAAAACCCATGGCCCTGGAGGGAAATATTTCCTCACTGGGCAAAGCAGGAAAAAATTCCAGACCCACTCAATAAACTGGCTGGTGTGGGAAAACGATGAGTGATGTATTTAATGAGCACCTAGATGATAAATGTGGGTCTAAGAAATTAATCCGCTCACCCCCCATCAAGGCAATGGCAAAACAGGGGTCAAACACCCCTCTGGAATTTGCAGTGGGATGGGGGGACTCCACAGCCACTTCCACCATTTTTGTGGCTCACCACGGGGTTCCCTCCCATCCCAGGGAGCCTCCAGCCCAGTGCCGTGGCTCCAATTAAATTGTCCATTCCCTGCTGGAGATAATTAACGTGTATCAGGGAGGAATTTAGCTGGAGTGGCTATTTCAGTCCCACGCAGCGTTCTCTCTCCGTTTGGGTTTGTTTTGGAAATTGCACATAAAGTGCAAGTGCGGCACATTTCCTTTTCTATTATGCCTCTGAAATTAAGTTAGATGGCCCTAATAATAGCACTGCCTTTAAAACAACGTGGTGTTTAAAGAACAAACTCTCCAATGTCGCCGGCACAGCATATTTGTCTTGTGCTTAATTTCCACTTGCTGTTGTATTATTAGACATTAACATGATAGTTTTGTTTAATCTCTGGCTCCGTCGCCCATGGCTGACTCCAAACCAGTCGCTCGCCCCTGTTGATGAAAGTCCTAATTCATCCTTGTTAGTGCAATTAGGAGGGAATTGGATAACGGAGCCACCTCTCACCAAAGGGCTGGGAGAGGGTGAGTCTCTCCCCCAAGAGGCTCTTGGCTGCAGGAGGATTAGCGAGCTCCTGGAGGGATGATGGGGACAAATGAATCGAGACTTTGTGAGGTTCTGAAGTGGGTTTTGATGGATTTCATTGCTCTTTTCCCAGCACAGAATTGGTAGGATCCCAGCCCTGACACCCAGTGAAGGTCACTGTCATTTTGAGGTTGTTTTGAGCAAAACCCGCATGAAGGACGGAAGAAAAGTGGAAATAACAAGGGGTTTTTTTCCAGCCTCTGAGTCCTCAAAAGTCCTCAGAAAAGTGGCTCTGGTTTCTTTGCAGGGTTTGCTCTCCATGCTTGCCTTTCTCCCTGCCATGAACACTCAGAAAGAGGTGGAATGCTCTTCAACTGCAGCACCACAAATATGGTGCATGTTTGTAGTGTGGTTTCCCTGGACTCTGCCCCTGCACTTTCCCTCCTACCAGGCTTTTTTGGATCCAGGATCACATGGAGATTCAGGGATTCTTCTGGGTGTTGCTTCCCGTGCTGGTCAACACCGGACCTGCAGCAAAAGCCACCCAAAAAACTTGTGGGATCAGCAGATTTTGGGAATTTACTGCACTTTTGCAAAAATTAGGCAAACAGTGCCTTGGATATTAACTTTATATTACAGACTTTTGGGATGAAAAGAGGGAATTCGAGGTAGCTAAGGAGGAATTACTAAGAAGGAATTCCTGAATCTCAGAAAGTGAATTAAGCCAAACCAGACAAATGAGTTTTTATTGCTTAATGAAACCAATTCCTTGTGGGCACAACTAGAAAAAGTACAAAAGCTCTAATTCCAAAGGAGATTAAATAACTTGGGTTTCTTGCCTTGGAAAAGACGTGACCAAACAGGGGTTTGATGGAGGTTTAAAAACTGTGGATGGGATAGAGAGGGGAAAATGGAAATCCTCATTTCTGGAAATGATGGAAGATGGAATTGGCACTGGATAAAATCAAGAGCCAAGTTCAGAGAAAAGAGTTGGTTGAACTGTAGAACTCATTTCCAAAGGGTGTTTTGGAAATCCAAACTACAGATGGGGTGAAAGCAAAGGATTAGACAAACCCAGGAGAAATGATCCATTCCAGTATTAAATGCATTATTAATTATTTATTATTATTATTGCTACTACATTATTATTTATGTATCATTTGTAGATGAAATCGTGGCATGGGAAATATTTATTTAGGAGTATTTTCAGGAGTTATTTATTCAGAATAGTTTTGTACAAACATTAATCAACTTGCCCACCATTGCCTGCAATCCTTAAGGCCAGATCCGGTCCCTTCAACAAATCCACATGGAAATATGTATCAATAGTCCAAGAATCCCCCCTAAAAATTAACATATTTGGATGATTAAACCAAGAGATGGCAAAGGATGAGCTGAAATTGGTCAGGACTGTGTAGAGTGCCATGGACCAAACATCCCTCTCCACAAAAACCTGGGTATTTCCTGCTAAGGTTGGGACATCTCCCAGGCTCCACGATAACTATATTGTGTCCTTGCCATCTTTGGGATTTGGGCACCATCCTTTTCTCCTCATGGCTTGTGCCATGCCCCTCATGATGGCACTGAGTGCTGGGACAATGACCCAGAGAGACAAAAAATGGAGCCAGTCCCCTTTTTAGGGGATTTAGGGATGTGCCCAGCTGGAGGAGGCAGCCGGTCCCACTGACTCCCACTTCAGTTCTCACCACATCAAGCTGGGAAAATCGTGGAAGAAACACTAAAAACAGACTGGAAATTTGTGTAGAGATCCCCCTCTATTTCACTTCCAGCCCTTCTCAAGCTTTTCTCTAAATCAGGGCTTATTAATAATTTCAGGTGGGCTCGTTAATCCCCACAAACAACCCCAACAATGACTCCACAAACCCTCAGCTGCTCTTGACCCACAAATAGTCCTTGTTTTTTTGCTGGTGTTTCAGTCCTGCCCCACGGAGAGGAAACCACATGTGGTCTCAGCAGCCATGAGTTTGTCCTGCTCAGCTGTCTCAGGGATGGTCCAAGCGTTTGGAGAAGCTGCTCGTGCAGCAAAGGTCTTCATGGACCAACTGTGGTGGGGAGGCAAAGCTTGGAGAGCATCAAGTGGTCATCTCCAAGGAATTGTGTGCCAAAATCACTCAGAAATAAAAGCCTACACTTGGCTCGAGGCAGGGGGAGAGAATTTCCAACCCCACTCATTGAGACACAACTGTGCTACTGGTGTCCTGTCATCCACCTCCCAAAAATGGGGTGGTTGCTGTTCATCCAGAGGGTTTGCATGTCTGCTGGACCTGAAAATGATGCTTTTTTTAATTCTTTTGGAGATGGAGGGCAGAGGAAAACACAAAATGAAGAGCAAAGAGCTGAAACCTGTGTTTTAATGGAGCAGCAACACCATTATCGGGTGGAGTTTATTCAGACCCTTATTTCCCAGCAGGTTATGGACTAGCACGTAAGAGGGCTGGGTAATTCTGTCACAAGGGGCTGTTGGGTCCAGATGGCCCTTTTTTGGAGTGTTGTTTAATTTTTCATCAAGACTTTCCTTGCAGAGATCATGGTGTGTTTGGTGAAACATTAACATGCAGCTCAGATTTGATGGGTCTGGGGAAAACAGCCCTGGACGCGAAGGGTGGAAGGGAAAGGCTCATGAATAAATGCCTTGTTGTCACAGTCCTATTAACCTGCTCTCTGTCTAATCCTGTCCTTAATTGACTATTCTGATTATATTCTCGATAGGCCTGTGTGAGCCTGGGAAGGTGGGGAGGGATGTAAAGGATACCCAGAGAGTGTTTTCCACAGCAGCAAATGCTGGGAAAACTAAAACTTCCCACCAAAGATAAAAAAAGAAATCTCCACCCCAGCAAACCACAAGGTGCTGTTGGGATAATTAAGAGGCTTTAAGAGAGAAGGAAACACCCTGTGCAGGTAGCAGGGAGAGGAAGCCAAGCCAAGCCAAGCTCCTGGTAAAGCACCAGCACCATCCACAATCGGTGTCGGAGCAGAGGCTGCGGGTCCTTGAAGTGCCTCTCCATGAGGGTTCCATAATTGTCTCGGTGGAAAGTAAGAGTTCCTCCTAGTGCAGAGCCATAAATCAGGGATAATAACAGCTCTTTCCAAAATAATCCTCAGGCAGCAACAGAATCCAGCAGGGAAGGTGGTTCGGAGTCAAAAGGCGGTGCCTGGATCCAAGGGTGAGTCCAGTCTATAAATACACCCAGCCTTTCCCAGGCCTCTGCTCCTGCCATAATATATTGCTTTTAACAGCACTCAGCTAAAGGTTTGGCATTTTTGCTAATCTCTTCATTTTCTGACTCTTTCTCCTGCTGTGATGCTTTTCCCACCATCCCCCTGAATGTTGGGTCTTGCACCGCTGGTGTGGAGCCCCAGAGCTTGTTGTGTGCACAGAGGGACCCCCAGGGCTGGCAGGGTGGGCTCAGAGCTCCCTGTGGAAAGAAGAGGCTCGACACAGCCACTCCAACATGGCCTTGAGCTTCAGCATCATTCCCAGCAAGGCTGGGCTTAGATCCAAAGCCCCTGGGATGGGTTTGAGGAATTGTGTCATCACTGCAGCCCAGGGGTGACACGGGCTGAGCTGTAAGATGTGTGAGATCTGAGGCTGCAGCCCAGAGACACAGTCCTGTGCACCAGGGGAGGGGGACTCAGCCCCTTCCTCTGCTGAGATCCCACCTGCAGCGCTGAATCCCTGCAGAGCCCCAACATCAGAAGGACATGGAGCTGCTGGAGCGAGTCCAGAGGAGGCCACAAAGATACTCCAAAGGCTGAAGCCCCTCTGGAGCCATGGAACCAGGCTGGGAGAGCTGGAGAAGAGAGGGTTCCAGAGAGATATCAGAGCCACTTCCAGTGCCTAAAGGGGCTCCAGGAGAGCTGGAGAGGGACTTGGGACAAGGGATGGAGGGACAGGACAAGGGGAATGGCTTCCCACTGTCAGAGGGCAGGGTTAGGTGGGATATTGGGAAGGAATTCTTGGCTGGAGGGGGGTGGGGAGGCCCTGGCCCAGGTTGGGCAGAGAAGCTGTGGCTGCCCCTGGATCCCTGGAAGTGTCCAAGGCCAGGTTGGACGGGGCTTGGAGCAACCTGGTCTCATTGAAGGTGACCCTGCTTGTGTCAGGAGGTGCAATGAGATGATCTCTAAGGTCCTTTACAACCCAAACCATTCCATGATTCCACAATCCTAATGCCACCTTCTGGAGGACACCTCGAACCAAGAGCAGCTGCTGAGACACAGCTCACAAATCCCCTGTTCTGTTCAGCAGGAGGCACCTCTGGAGCCCTGGGCAGGAATCCATTGCCTTCCCATGCTGTGCTTGGCACCCCAAAACTCCCAGGTCCCCCTGGCATGGCCACCCCAGGGGCTGTGTAACATCCCCTCACACTGCACAATTCCCAGTGCTGCCATCCACTCCTTTTTCCTTAGAAACTGCTCCAACACCACTGGATTCATTTCCAGCCAGCAGCTTTTGCCCAGATGACTCACATTCCTCATGAATCACCTGGCTGAGCACTCAGAGGTTTTGTACATTTGCAGCCAACGATTTCCAGCCTCCCAGGGGTTTGCAAATTGTTCCTTTGCTCCAGCTGGGTGTGTGGGCTCCCAGCACATCATGTGATTCCTGCTTGGAGAACCATGGCCTGATGTTCTTGTGCAGCTGGGCCATGTGGCCACAGCAGAGGGGTCCCCATGGCATGAGGGATATCCCTGCCACACCCCCTTTAATCCACCATCTCCAATCAGAAAACATTGTCTTTTCCACAGAAAAGAAAATGAAAAATAGGTGAATAAAGGCATGAGGAACGAAGTTTCCGCGTGGAATATTGCAGCTGAGCAATGATTGATGTAGAAATTGGGAGAAAATTGGGGAGTTTTGAGGTTCAAGGGATGTAAAGAAACCTCTAGAGAAAATAATGACAGCATAAGATGAGTGGCTTATTCATGGTGTTGCTTTGCCTTGCTCACAAAATGAGGTTTTGGCCTTTTTCTTTCTTCTCCCAAAGGTCACAAACCAGCAACTCATTTTCATGAAGACAAGATTTCAGGATGGAGGAGAGTCCTCACATCAGAGTGGTCTGAGGACACCACACAGGGCTGGGATGAGTTTTCCTCTGGGTAAGGTGATCATGCTGGGAATTCTGCTTTATGTACTGGGAGGTGTAACCTGAGAGCTCAGGATGGCAGATTTGAGATCTGGAGGCCCCAAAAGAAGTTTCTCAGGTGGATGTTGTTCCCATAAAACACCTTCTATGTGATCTGGAAAGCAAACTAGCCCCAAAAGTAACACCTTAGCCTTGTTTTCGACTTTATACGATATTAAATGAACAACTTATGGATTGAGTGTTTGGCTTTTCCTTTGGTTGGGATTTCTTTGCAAATAAAAACTCAGTTCTGTGATGTTTTCTTCCCCTACCCCATTTTTTTCTTGAAGGAAAAGCATAAAAAATAAAAATGCAAGAGAAACTCTCCCACCGTCACCTTGAAGGAAACCCATAAACCACTAAAACTGGATTATTTTTCCCCACGACATAGTCACAAAAAGGTGCTTTTTCTTCCTCACTGCTTATCCCAATTTCAGCGAAACAATTCCCAAGTGTTCCTTTCCAGTTGCCCAGGGCCTGAAGTTGCTCCTGGCATTAACATTCATGGCAAAGCCAGCCCTGAAATCAAACACTGCTGCTCTGCTCTGGTATCTCTTTCACCCTCTCTGTATTCATCACGTTGCTGTAAATCAATCCTATCAGCTCCCCAGTAAATAGAATCGGTTCAAAACATTGAAATAACTCTACACATGCCCTTTTTTTTCATCCAAAAAGAAGAAAAATCAGAACAAATAAGGGAATAAGTAAATTAAAAAAAAATATGTGCTTTGTGGTTTTCTTTNCTTTAGGCACTGGAAGTGGCTCTGATATCTCCCTGGATCCTTCTCTTCTCCAGGCGAACCCCCCCAGCCCTCCCAGCCTGGCTCCAGAGGGGCTCCAGCCCTTGGAGCATCTCCATGGCCTCCTCTGGACTCACTCCAGCAGCTCCACATCCTTCCCATGCTGGTGGCCCCAGAGCTGGATGTGGCACCCCAGCCATTTGGGGTGACCAGCCCAAGCTGACCCAGGTGCCTCCCCGGATGGATGGATGGATGGATGGATGGATGGATGGATGGATGGATGGATGGATGGATCCCCCCAGTTTCCCTCGGTGCCGTGGCTGTGCATGTCCAGCCTCAGCCCCTTCACCTTCATCTCTATTTTTCTGATGAGCCTCGGATTTTGCAAGAGGCTCCTCCGGGCAATGCCCGCGTTGACAGAGACAAAGGAAGAGCTGATCAAACCCAGAGGCTCCTGCCTCTTGTCTCCTCTGCTCAGCCCCTTTTGCAGCGCTGTGGAGGAGCTCAGCTTTAAACAAAAGCTAAACACTGTCAGTGGGAGAGCAAAGCAGGAGCTCTCTGAAATGCAAATGCCGTTTTGAGAGCAGCAGGCTTTGAAACCAGGGATCCTGCTGACTCATGTTTAGGAACCGGGGGAGAGAAGCCTGCTCCTTCACCCCACCCACCTTCCCGTCCTCTTCGGCTCTGCTTCATCCCGGGCACGGGTCCATGACCTCCCTGTAGGTCAAGTGGACAAGAGGGATGAAAGGGTGTCAATGGGGACCCACTGGACCCACAGCCCGGGCAGCGTTTCCCTGCAAAGCCCCCAGCTGTTCTCCCAAGCAGGGTCAGCGCAATGCGGGCACGGGAGAGGGTTTAGCCCTGGAGAGGCACCAATTTAAGCCTTGACACACCAGGAAACTCTTCAAATCCCTTTCCCCACCTGCAGCTACTTCATTTTCCCTCCGTGTTTGTGTCTCCCGCTTGTCTCCCAGCTCAGCATCCTCCCCGCACGTTTCGGGTGCGCCAGGCTCGGTCCTGCCCCGGCGCGGGGATGCAGAGCTTGCGGCCGGGGCATCCCTGCCATCCCCGTTTACCCTGCACATTCCCGGGATGGAGGGAGCGGGGGGCTGGCCTGTGTCTTTCAGAAGGTGAAGGATGAGGGCAGGAAGAAGGAGAAGCGCAGGGAGGCGGGGGCGGAGATCGCTGTCGGTGCGGGCGATCGTCCCCTCCGTGCGGAGCCGTCGAGCTCCCGGGGGCAGAAGCCAAAACACCGGCTATTTCTGCTGCTCGTTCTGCTTTGAAAGCTCCCTCATTATTTTCGAGAGCACACTGCCAACTTTGGCTGCTCAGACCTGAGCTCTGAAGAGATTTCCAGACCTGTGCCCATCCTTTGAGGGGGCAGGAGGGTCTGTACTGAGCTGCATCCGCTGCAAATCCTCTGCAGATATTTGCAAATGATCTGCCTGATTCGGGGTCTCACGAACCTGAGAGGCTGGAAAATGGGTCTGTGTTCTCCTCCCAGACTTTGCAGCATTGGTCTATCTAATAAATATAATATATTAACTAATATACACACATTAACTCCTGCAGGGTGGCTTCAGTCTGATGGAAAAGTCTTTTCTTGAGTGATGGGGAGACTTGTCCAAAGTCTCCAGAACCTGCCCCCAAACCCTGCTGGGACCCATAGGGGGTAAGATGCCCCCAACACCCAAATTAATGTCATCAGGTAATGATGCCCATCTCCACCCTCCCCCAGACGGACACCCTGGGACCTGAGCTGCCCCTGGGTGGGGTATCCGAAATCAGAACATGTAAGAACAAGCAGAGGATGCTGGAAATGCCACGGATCACAGGGATGTCGAGCTCCAGGGGCGTAATGGAAAGCCAGCCTTTATTTTTTTTTTCTAATGCGCTTCTGCTCTAATAACCACTTTTTTTTCCCCTCATTGCTTTTCGTCTGAAAACACTGGTGTGCTGCACCAGCAGCAGCTGATCAAGACTTCACACATCCTGCTCATTATCCCGTTTCACACCAGGGGAAACGAGAGGGATTTATAGCACCCAATTCTGCAGAACTCTTGCCCTAAGTGAAATACCCGCGTGTCTGCTGTGGGAAAGCACAGCTGTGCCGGGTCTGAGCCTGGAAGAGCACACACTTTATAGGGACAGATAAAATCTTTTATTAGCCCAACTGATCTCACTGGAAGAGCAGACAGGTTTTAGGTGCACAGACCCTGGTTGTCTGCAGGCAGCTCCAGAGCTCCTGCAACAGCATCTCCAGCCTGTCTCCACCTCCTCAAAACCCAGGGGGGCATGAGATGAACCAGGACCAGCTCCCTTGAGAAGCCTCCAAGCTCTAACACTACCAATATCCAAAATCCTCCCTATTTTTGGGTCTCTGGTACACCAAAAAATGTCTTTCATGTGGCTCTTGACATTTTTCCCTGTATCCCAATGCTTTTTTCCCTGCTATGGAAACCCACCCTGCAGAAAGTGATGTTGGAGGGCAGGTAACAGAGGGAGAATCCAGGCTGGGCCCCCGAGCCCCAGGCATTGAAAGCAGTGGGAAAATGGTGAGGATGGGGATTAGAAGAGAGTGGGAAGATTCGTGGGACTGGATTCCTGGAGGTGACACCCACGGGCACATGGTCTGGTGTCCCTGAGGGTGTTCGGGTGGCTCTGGGTGGTGAAGAGTGTGCAAGAGAGAGATGCAGAAGGCTGAAATCATGTTCTTGTGCTTTTACTCATTTTTCCACTTCCATTCCTGCCAATTCCCACCCAAACCACCCCCCAGCCCTGTTCCAAGCATATCCCAGACCCGAGGTCAGTCTCCAAAATAAAACGTGAGCTTCCATGTGGGATTTAGCCATTTTCTTCTTCCTCTCCGTCTCCTCATTCCATGTATTAATTCCACGGAGGAACAGCCCTTTGCATCCCCCAAATTATTTACAACTACATAAACTGTATCCATAAGATTTATTTTGTTTTTCAAAAAATAACTGAGAGGGTGGGTCCTGCCGGGAATTTACAGTACTTGTATTAACCTGGCAATAATTTCTAGCAATTAAGCACAATACTAATTCACTCATTTACTGAGTAGTGTCTTGTCTTTATTTATGGGGGCTGTGCCGGAGTGTAAATATCTTACTCACTGTGTTGGCTAATGAAAATTTAGTAAGAGGCTTTTTTTTCAAATGTTTATTCATTTTAAGCTATTCTTAGTAATCACGTGTGAATAAGGAGTAATTGCTTGACTTTAGGATGGTAATTAGAAAGTACTAAGTCATTGTTTTCTTCTTGCGAGCGGATGGTTTGTTTAAGTGTTGCATCTGCTCTCCCAGCACTAATTCACCCCCCCAGCCCCTCATCCTGCGCTCAGCGCCCGCGGCCGCATCCTGCTCCCTCCGCCCAGGAGTTTTCCAGGATTGATGGGCTGGATCAGCCTCGGGGTCTCACCGAGCACAGGCCGAGGTGTCCAAGGGGGCGCTGAATTGCTGCGAAACCCTCCCTTGGGTCTCCGCGGGTGCATCAACATGCAGGGCAGGATTTGCATCTGTTAATCAGAGCCGGATCCCGGGAAACAACTTTCAATAAAAGAATCCCATTACAAAGCAACCAGCTGTGAAATACTGTACCTGTGTCGCACCCTGCAAACCTGCAGCCTCCTCGCTCCCTGCCAAGGGGGTGGGAGCGCCTCCCGACCGTGGAGATGGGGAAGGAAGAGGCAGGGAATGAAAGAAAAATGGGAAGTGGGTGTTGATATTCACGGGCAGGATTGGTGGCCCGGGGAGCCTGCACTGCTCCAGCCTCTCTGGACGGAACGGATGCTCAGAGGGGACCTTAGGAAAGTCTTTTTTTCTCTGAAGACCCCCAAAGCAGCCAGAAGATGCTCATCCAGACATTCTCAGCAGTAGCCACAGGATTGGCACGTTCCAGCCTTGCCAAGCTCAACACCTGGAGGTATCGGGAGACAGCCCTTCCCTGGGGCTGCAGCTCCAACCACAGCCCTACCAGAGGGAAAAGAGGCCAAGGCATGGGAATTCAGGGCGAATCCACACCCTGCCTCGTGCCTCGGTTTCCCCATTAGCAAACTGGAGTTAATTGTTTGGTCCTCCTTTGCAGAGAGCTCCGGGATCTCCGGGGGAAGGACCAGGCTCCCACATCAGGTGGGATTTGGGAACGGCAGGGTCGTTGCAGACACCAGCACTGGACACGAGCTTTAAAAGCACCGAGTGATTTTTAAGTGCTTCTCTAAGAGCATTTACAGGGCCCTGATTTACTGAGTGCTCAGAGCAGCCTGTTCTCCCTGGAAAACAGGGCTCGGGAAGCACTCAAGCATCCACAATTACAAGCTTTGCACTGTTTTAATCTCTGCCTTTCTCAGCTTTCCTGTCTTTAAAATGGGATAACCCGGCTCCCCTGGACCCATTCCCGAGCATTCCCACAGTGGCTGCTGTGCTGTCTGCACCCACCTGCAATAAAGGCAGGAGCCCATAGAACTCCCATAAAAAGGGAAGGATGGTCCCTCCTTCCCTGTTCCATCCCAGCATGACAGAAGAGATGGGGAGCACCTCCAGCGCCTGCAGGTGCTGAGAACACCAAACGTCAGGAGAAAGCCATGGGTGTCATCAAGAAGGCATCTAAGGGAGCAGGGTAAGAAATCGGATGATGTAGGTGACCTGCAGGTCCAGCCCATCCGTGGGATATGGAGGTTTCTGGGTGGGATTGGTATATACCCCATTCCTTACCATCCCTATATCCCACATCCCTGGAAGCCAGGGAGACAAAGAGCGAGCAAGAACACCCCCGAGAGCATTTAGGCGTCTAAACCAGCTCCTTGTCACCACATGCAGCTTCAACTGCCTTGTGTTACATCTCCCAGGCCCACTTCTCACAGGGGTCATTCCACTTGCACACCCCAGCCCTTCCCAAGCATCCCTTTCCTCCTGCACCGCTCCCGGTGATTTTGCTTTCCTTGGAGTCGCGTTGTGGCCACAAAGAGCCCCGAAATCACCTCGGTGTGAGCTGCAAGGGCCAGAGAGTTTCCATGTCTGTAAAAAGGCAAAGCATCACCCAGGATTCCCAAAGCATCCACCGGGAGAGGGCAAAGGAGATGCCGCGGTCGGTGCCGCCTCCGAGATATTCCAGCGCAGAATCCCCCCGGGATTGCCCTTGGCAAAGCAAAAACGCCCTTTCCGCCCCTCCTGAGACCTCCAAGTGCCGGGGCTGGTGCAAAGGAGCTGCTGCAAGAGCAAGAGGCATCCATCTGGCACCTCGATAAATCCCTGCAGGGCTCTGGTCCAGCGCGCCTGTTTCCCAGAGATAAAAGGGAAGCGGCGCTTCTGCGAGGCGCGGACAGCGGGCTAATCTCATCCTGCACCGGGACCGGCTCCGTGTCACGGGCTGCAGAGACGGGGCTGTCAGCAGCCCGAAATGTTCCGGGGAAATCAGCCCCAAGCAGCTGCTCCGGGGAAGGAGCAGCGAGTCGTGTTTATTTAACACGGGGAACTGGAATGCATTTTTTTTCCATCTTGGAGTGGAAAATTAATCCTGCAGAAGGGCCCTGGGGTTTGGGTATATTATTTAGGTGCTTTGAGATCTATCCTAAGGTGTGATGCGGCTCTGACAGGTCCCACGATGGGAATCTAGGAGGGCAGGGAAGAGCCCGGCAAAATTGCAGATGCTGGAGGAAAATCACTCGAGGGGCCAGAAAAAAGGGAGCTGTAATGACATACAAGCAGCTTCAGAGGGAGGAAATGCTGGGCAGGGAAAGAAAGCAGAGAGCTGCTGCAGGACGTTAGTGCCAGACACATTCAGATCAAAATTAGGCTGAATTTTGAGCAGGGAGGCTGATTAACCCTGGGAATAAATTATCAAGCAAAATGGGAAACGCTCCACCTCTTGATGTCTGTGGATAAAACCCAGGTGCCTTTCGGGAGGATGAGCTTTAATCAAACCCAAAGCTCTGGGCTCCCCAAAGCAGCCCCTCGGGGGTGGCCTCTGGCCACGAGCCGGGATGTTCCAGGCTGATGTTCCCACCGGCTCTCCTGAGCACCACAAGTACCTATAAAACCTGCCAGTCCATATAAAATAATTGCTCCCCTCTGCCCCGGGAAAGGAGTGACCCATCTGCCTTCGGAGATGGCTGGAGACACTAAGGAATCGCCAGGTGCCAAATGGATTTTTTTCTTCCAATAATAAAAGAGAATTTAATTGCTGAGTCCAAGTTAAAGAGCCCTCCAAGGCCATTGTTGGCCCATCAGAACAATCTAATGATGGCTTTTATTTTAACAATAAATGCAGGGAAATTTTGATTTTTGATTTTTCTTTCCTTCCAAACTTGGATGAGCTGTCTCCAATCTTATTCCCAATTCCTGACCTTTATTACGTTAATATCCCTTTGTTTCTCATGCAGGTTGACAGTAACCTTGGGATGCTCAGAGCCCCCTTTCAGGGCAGTTTGGGGGTGCAACGTCACAGGGTGGGGGTGGCAGGTGAGTTGCTATTTCTCCTCATTGATTTCCAGTTTAAATTACCCACAAAGTGCCCTAATTATTATCCAGGTGCCATTTTAATCCTCAGGGTGGGGGAAGGAGCACGGAGCAGATTGGCAGCTGCAGGTTGTCTCTACTGAAGTGGATGGAGGGGATGTAAACCAGGAAAAGCCCAAGGAAAAGTGGAAAACTGGGTGGGAAATCACTGTGCAGAGCTGGATTATCCCCTTCCCTGTACCCTTTAGTACCCAAAAGGCAGCACAGCAGCAGGAATGAGCAGTGAGACCTGTCCAGCTTCCCAGCTCCATCCACATCCAGGTGACTCAATGTTGTTGAGGACAAGAGATGCTCCCAAATCATCATGACACCTCCAGATTAGGGGCTTCAGTGCTTGTTGTCACACCAAAGGAATTAATATCACTTATCTAAGTGGCTGGCACTTAGATGTCCTTTAGCAAATTCGGGATTTATCACTCCCCTTCCCACCCCCGTACTCACAATCCACTGGGAGTAACGAACCAGGCAGGTCCTAACCCAGGAAATCAGCTCCCCCACCCTAGAAATGGAATTGCTATTTAACCCCAGCCAGCCAGGGAGGGAAAAACACCGCTAACACTGAGACAAGGTAGAGCTTTGCCTCGCCAGGCTCCATCTCAGGGAGAATTTGGAGCGTTTCCGATCAAACAGAGCCCCGCAGGGACCGCTCCGGGAGCGCAGCGGGAGCCGCTGCCTGGCTCGGCTCCCCCGGGACCCCGAGGCAGCGCTTTGAGCTGAGCTTACAACATCCCCCCCTGCAAAACCCCTCCCCAGTGTGAGCTTTTGGTCTGCCGTGCAGGGAACAGGAGGGATATTTTAGGACCGGTCTTGTTCTCCCGCTGCTTTTCTTCTTCTTGCCTCCTGCTGCTGCTTCACTTTTTTGATCTCTCTCCTCTCTCTCTCCCTTCATGTGTCTCCTTTGGAGGTGAGATGCGGTTCCCTTTTCTCCTGCTGTGTGTATGTCCTGGTCCCAAAATCCAGGAGATTTGTGGCACCATGGACCGTCCTCCCTGGGGCTTTGAAAGCCATAAAATCTCTGGGATGCCTGAAGCAAGAACCAAATATCCAGCACATCCCACCCTCCTCAGCACCCACTGATTCCACCACTCATCCCCAAAATCTTTTGGCATCATTATTGACACAGTTGCTTCCAAGCAGTTTGCAAAGCGGTTGCAGAGCCCAGTGCAAACACAATGAAGACAGAGGGCAGGGTTGGATGGGACATGAGGATGAAATCCTTCCCTGTGAGGGTGGGCACACCCTGGCACAGGTTGGGCAGAGAAGCCGTGGCTGCCCCATCCCTGAGAGTGTCCAAGGCCAGGTTAGATGGGGCTTGGTGTAACCTGATCTAGTGGAAGGTGTCCCTGCCCATGGCAGGGGGTGGAACTGGATGAGTTTTAAGGTCCCTTCCCACCCAACCCATCCCAAGATTCTGTGAATATTGGGTCACAAGAGTTTAGAGTTGTGGTAACAAACCCTGATAGATAAATCCCCCCCAAAAAAGCTCCATCATTGCCTTTGCCCCCCCCCCACAGTTGAGGTCAGGACAGAGGCAGAAGGTGTGAGGTCCCATCCCAGTGCCAAGAGCATCCTCCAATCCAGCCACCAGGATCTCCTGAGCCACCAGCACAGCCTGAGTGCCCTGGGCACAGTGCCATGGCAGGACATTGGTCCTTCAAGGAGTTGAGCTGTCACCAGAGCAGTAATGAGATAATCAAAGGGTCATTTAGGCTCCTCTGGAAGTGGAGAAGAACCTCTGGGAGATTTTCCTTGCTGCCCTCCCTCATGGATCAGATCCAAGGAGCATCCCAAGTGACAGGGGAGATGAGGTGTAGTGCCTGGTGTCAGGATTGCAGCATATTTTCCATCCCTAGATTGATGGAGCAAGCTCGTGGTATCTCATCCATGTTCCTCACACCCACATGTGCCTTTTCTCCCTGCTCTATTTCCCTCTATGGAATTACCCAGCCAGGGGCAGGGCAAAGCAAAGCACTGAGGAAATGGAGGGATAGAGAGACAGGGGGTTATACCCTGGAATAAACAACTCCCACCTCTCTCGGGTCTTGTTTGCCAGCTGTGGCCCCCTCACCACCCAACTGCTGCCCCTCTTCCACCTTGGCTTTTCCAAGAGCTGCCCAAATCCCTGGTTGACACCCACAGCCCCTGCCAGCGTGGATTCCCTGCCCAGGGGGCTGGCAATGAGTGTCTCCATACACATATGGCAACCTGACTCCTCTGAGCACATTTTTAGGGCAAGATTCTCATCCCACTGCTTGCTTGACTGAAAATAGAAAGCTGAATTGGGGATGAAATGCGTTGCTGTTGGCTGGGGAAGCGGCAGGCAGTTAAAAAGGAGGGGCTGCCAGGAATATTTTAGGAAAAAAAAAGAAAAGAAAGAAAGAAAAAAGGACTTTTTTAAAGAAACAAAGAGGAGAAAAAGTTGTTTATGGTTTTAAGTTGGTAGGATTATTTTGGAGAAGCTGATCCTTTGCAGGGAATTGCAGAGGAAAGGGGGGACATGGGACAGTAGTGGGTGAGGTAAAGAGGTCTTGCATCAATATGGAATAAACAGAAGCAGCTCTGTGGTTTTGCCTTTCTAGATCATCCAATGTTCACCCCATCTCCTCTCCAAGTCACATCTTCTACCTGGGCATTCCCAAAGTCATGACTTTGGTGGCAGGTCCATCTGGGGACACTTTTGCCCAACCAGGGACACACGGGAGTGGGTTATACGTGAGTCACTACACCAGCTGAGCATTTAAAGGGTATATTTAATACAAAATATGGAAATTCCCATTTGCGTGGAGGATTTCGTGATATTTGTCAATGTTTCAATAAAATTTATGGGAATTTTCTGACGCCACCAAAGGAACGTCTGCCAAGAAAACTCATTTATACTCCAGCAGAACTTTGCATTTCCTCCAAACTCAGCCTTCTCACGTATTGTAAATGTGGTGGCAAAGGCTTTGCAGTGGGAAAACAAAGCAAACAGCAAACTGGACCTTGCCAAAGGGTGGTAGGAAGCTCTTTGCCCCAGATTGGGGTCCGAGGTGATCCAGCCTGGAGCAGAGATGTCCCTGGAAGTGAAGCTCATCCAACCTGCAGCTCTGATGTTGTGATCTTGTCCCAAGTCTTGTAGTTCCTGGCACGTTCTGGAGTAATTTGTACCACCCTGAGCACATGGCTGGGCACACAGTGATCCCAAAGAATGCCCTTTAATGTGTCCTAATCCCAGTTTGGTTCCTGGTCTCATCAAAGCCAGGGCTGGGTCAGGCTTTCTTCAGGCAGCAAAGAAAAAGCCAAGGAAGGGGAAAGAAATTCTCTGAGAAAAGCCATTTGTCCCCTCGGCTTTATTCCGGCTGCAGAGCCAGAGCAGCTTGTAGCTCCAGAGAACTTTTAATAGAAATCTTCAGAATGAAATGGGCTACAGCTGTTTGCCTTGATAAATATATTTTATGCTACATGCCTGAGCCGCCATCTGTTTGCTGATACGAGCATTTCTCCTCGGCAGCAGCTCCAGAGAAGCCATCAAAGGGAGTAGCGGGAGATGGGTTTCCTTGCAGGTCCAGGGGAAGGGTGAAGTGGCCCGTGCAATGGGCTTATTCTGGTGGCTTAATGTGCCAAAGTGTGACAGGGACAAGAGGCAGGACAGTGGGTGGGCTGGCACTGCGGGGGGCTGGGCTTCTTGGGGTAGCACGGGCTTTGTGCTGCTGTCATCCAGGGAAATGATCCATGGGGCACCAAGGGTCAGGCTCTCCCAGGGATTTAGATGTTGGGAGGTGCAGGAACAGCCTAGGATGGGATGTAGAGGTTTTGGGGCTTAATGATCATTAAAATGCCCCATACCTGAGACTGTTTATATATATATGTATGTACACCTCTATATATGAAGATATTCTTCCCTGGGAGGGTGGGCAGGCCCTGGCACAGGTTGCCCAGAGAAGCTGTGGCTGCCCCATCCCTGGAAGTGTCCAAGGCCAGGCTGGAGCAACCTGGTTTAGTGGAAAGTGTCCCTGCCCATGGCAGGGCATTGGAACTGCATGATCTTCAAGGTCCCCTTCCAACTCAAACCATTCTGTGATTTTGGCTCTTTGGGCTTGTAGTTAAACCCTTGCCTTGCTGCTCTTGTAAAAACTTCCCTGTCAGAGAGGGGTTTTTATTCCTATTTCTCCTGCTCACCTACTCATACCCAGCCATGGCACCACTACACTTAGCCTAGGTATGTAATAGCTGGTTGTCACTGCCACTCCATGCCTAGGTGACAGGTGCCCTGGCCAAAACATGGCTTATTATTATTTTAACTACTGTTATTATTATTACTCTCACCACTATGATTATCAGATTATTTCATTTTTGCTCAGCCAAGGTCAGGACTGAGGACGTGTTTTAGGAAAAGAGAGCCTGGTGTCCAGGGGACTGTAATCAGGGAGCTGGGCATGCAGGCAGGCAGAGGTGAGGTGCCCTGGCTGGACAGGAGATAGGCACCAGGAGGTTGGGTTTAATTGGGTTGTGCCAAATTCTGTCTGAGGTCGACATCACCTGCAGGGTGAGGTTGGCAGGAAAACGTGGGTGGGAGCGGAGATGCCATGGGTGACTCAGGGACATGAGCCTGGAGGACCCCAAAGGTCGAATTTAAGGGCAATTATAGTCTCTTTATTCCATTTATTGCTGGAAACCAGCGCCTTTCCCTCAGCCTGTGCTCTGGGTTGTCTCTGTGCTGTGTGTGTGCAGGAGGGGCCACCCTGCCTGGGGGAGTGAAAACACTGCCAGCCCAGCCCAGCAGAAAGGATCCCCCGGTGGAAAATCCCCCTTTCCTACTGGGCTCTGGAGTGTGGGATGTTATTCCTTCACCCCATGGATTTTGGGCTAAAATCTCCACTCCCTGCCCAGGATGTCCCTGTCTCTCATGGGCAGGGACACAGCCCCGAGTGGGGCTGGGCTGGAGGAGCCACACTGGGCCATGGTGCCCCCTCGATGTTCCCAGGACATGGGGAGCAGAGCAGTGGGACAGCTGGTCCATCACTCCATGTCCAGCATTCCCACACAGCCCCATCACCACTGCCCTGTCCTGAGTGATGCTGGTCCCCATTTTGGGATGACCATGAACTGGTACAAGGAGACAGGACCTCAGGAGGCTGCCTTGGACTGGCTGTCCTCAGCAGGGCTCTGATCACAGCCTGTGGGATCAGCACCACAGCACCACCTGGATCAGGCCCTACCCAGGGCCGGAGCAATTTGTGCCTTTCCTTTGCCATGTCTGAAATGCTCCTTTTGTCCTGCCTCTTTCTCCCTCTCTCCACTCCTCCTATTCTTCCACCCGGGAAGCTTCAAGCTCAGAACACTTTAAGATTTAAGGGGATTCGATACAATGCAGGAGGTTTTATATTTTACTTTTTTTTGTGTTTTCCTCCTCCTCCCTCATCTCCCTCATCTTTCATACAAAGCGTCTCCGAGCCCTTTGCTGGGGCACATAAAGGCTGGGCTGGGCATCCTGGCAGTCCAGAAAATGCCACGGAGCAGAGAGCAGGAAAGGAAGGCGCTTGCTCCAGGCTCTCCACAGCTCCCAAACCAGGCTGGAAAAACCTGTGGGAAAGAAGCCTCTTCCCTTTAGCATCACCCCACACCTGTATCTCAAATCACCCATTTGCTGGGATCTCCTTTACCCCTCTCTGCCTCAATCCTTCAGTTCACCCCAAAGATTAGGGCTAAAAGGGATGGTTTGATCACCCAGCATCCCACATGTGGGTCCCCAACCCCTGGACCACCCCAATGTCACCCATCCACACATCCCAGGAGCTTCGGGCTGGATTTGGGTGCTTTCCTGTCAGTTCACACTTATTCCTGGGAGTGATTCCTTTCAGCCATGCCAGGCACTGAATCACTGGTCTGTGATCCTGGAAAATTAACATGCCCCGCTATAAATAACCCTCTCTAATGGCCTGTCATTCCGTGGCTTTTGGAAAGGCTCGGCTCATGTGAGCGAAAGTTTTAATGACTGTAATTGGAATTAGATGAAACCCATCAGTGCTGGGCTTTCTCTGACCTGTGCTAGGACAGAATCTCTCACACATCAAGGGAAAATTCCCCCTCCCCGGGACATGCCATGCCTGTCTCTCTCCCAGAACATGCTCTGGAAGTGCAGCCAGTGGCTGTGCATGGAGTGCCCAAAGGTTTCCCCCTTCCCATCCAATCCCCTGTGTGGTGGGATGTGACAGAGGAGTTGGTGGATGCACTGATATCCAGAGATGTGCTGTGGGGTGACCAGGACCAAACTTTGAGCCCTGACAGGTTGATATTTAGGAGGAAACACAAGTTGTTGTGGCTCCAGCTAAAGCAGAGGCTTCATTTTGCAAACAGAGCAACAGCACCTTCTGCAAGGGCTTTGCCTTCATCCAAATCCCAAGGGGTGCGTTCCAGCTGCTGTCATTGCAGGATCCTGGCTTGGATGGGATGCACTTTGCTCACAGCTCAGTGTTTTGTTGTCTTGTTTCCTCTTCTCCCACCCAGACCCCCAAGGCCCCTGAGCTCCTCGGGGTGCCATTCCCAAGTGTCCACCCCAGGGAGCGACCACCGGCCCCTGGGAGTGGGATAACAAGTCCCCCAGTGCCCTGCACGTGCTGCTTGCACATAACAAAACATCTCCTCTCCTGGGATCCGGGGGTGGCACGGGGCAAATTAAGAGATGTCCAAGTGCCTCAGAAGTGCTGCTTTGCCCTCACTGCCAGCACACCTTGGGATGTGCAAGGATCCTGCTAATGAGGTTCCAGGAAGGGGGGGATTGCCGTGGGCTTTGGGTTTGTTCCTGAGGGCCAGAGAGGGAGAATAAGTCAAGAAAATTGACTTTTTTTGTTGTTGTTTTTTGGTCCTAATAGGCCCCAGGAATTTACAGGCACGCAGAGACACCCAGAGCAGCGCTTGGCTCTCATTACCCAGGGAAGGAGGCAGAGAGCACGGCAGGGAGGTGAGGGGGGAGAGGGGAGGGATTGCTGCACGACTTCTGCAGCAAAACCACCTGGAAAACACCCCCTGACTGCCCCATCAAGGCACCTGTTGTGTTCTTGGGGAAACTGAGGCATGGGAAGTTTTGGTTTCTTGTCCTACAGCCCAAAAGTGTGGGTGGAGGGGGATGTTTTGGGGAAGCTGAGCTTTGCAGGCTGGTCCTAAAACCTTCACGTTCAAGAGGAAACACAAGTTATTGTGGCTGCAGGTGAAATAAAGGGTTGGCTTGGTGTCTGGTCCCAGAAAAACGAGCAACAGCCCCTTCTGTGAGGTGTTTGGGTCATGCAGGCAAGGAGGGAGAGGGAGGTGGATCTGCTCAGCCATGAATGTCCATCCAGGCATTTGATGCTTTTCCCCACACTCCCCTTCAGTTCATTCATTGTTTATAAATCCTTCCAACTTGTAGGAACGAAATTCAGATTTTTGTGTATTAACTAATTGATGAGATGGATGGTTTAGGGTGAGGGTTTTTTCCAATAAAACTTTTTCTGCCAAGCAATTTATTTTGTATGACAAAGATTTTCACTCCACTTGGGCAGCTTAAATAGTTTGAAACTTGGTATTAATGATTTTCACTGAAAAGACTAGATGTTAAAGAGAGAGCAAATGTCTCCAAAAGTCACATAGAAACACAAAACCTGAAAATAGAAAAAGTAGAAGTAGCTCAGAGCTATCAGAGCGAACAGTCTGGTTGGTCTGCAACAAACTACCATTTGAATTTAGCAGTTGCAGAAGAATTTTAAAGGGATTGTTAACATTCGCCATCAAAGACAATGTTTTTATTTCAAAATTGCCAGCAAACCCAAAAAATTTCATTTTCCTCTCTCTCTATTTGTAAGGGAATATTCACTGGGGTATTTGATAGCTGTAATTTACTCTTCAAGCTGTGTAATTATCCACCTCAATCAAACGGCATCGTTTCTATCTTTGCTCGAAGAATAAACTATTCCACTGCAAAACAAACGCCTTTTTCTCCATTTGAGCAAATCCCAGGGACAGGCTGAAATTTTGCAGCCAACTTTTGCTTCCAGCGATGCTCGTGCTCGTCAGCTTTGGGGGAAAAAAGAGACAGAAGATGGGGCTGGATATTGACTCACAGCTCTTGCTCATCACCCTGTAAGAGCAGCCAGAGGGGTGGGAGGGAGGAGGGGAATGCAAGTTGCTGGATGTTTTTGCCCTTATACTGCAGATTTTGGGGATTCAGGGCATGGGAGAAGGGGAAGGAGCTGAAGGGTTGCCCAGAGGTTTTCCTTTTCACACCTGAAAGCGCTAAAAGTAGTGCAGAACAATTATTTTTTTCTCCATAATATATATTTTTTTATTATTATTTTTCAGTGGAGAAAATGACCCTTCTTTGCAACAAAGCACCCATTTCCCAAGAAGGTTTGGAATCTCCAGCATCCCATTTCCCTCCCTTTAGCTGTGCTGGAGTTGTCTTTCAGCTGCCTGGGTGTAAACCCCAGCTCAGCCTCATTTTAAAGCCTTTGCTTGTCTCAGTTTAAATTTGAGGCTGTAGCTCGAGCCTGGCACGAGCACTGTAATCTGGACTCATTATTCACCAGGGGGTTTATCCACAGCCAGGCTCTGGAGAGTCCCAAGTTACAACCTCCCTGCTGTAAAACCGAGAGAAGCAAAAGAGGGAAATTGCCTTGTAAAAATCACAAGGACTTTTGACTTTCTGCTCTTGGCTGGAGCTCTAAAATCCAAGGCCAGCTCTGGAGCCTGCGCAGTCCTTGCCTTTTCCTGGCAGACTTGGGAGACAGAACTTTTCTTCCCTATTCTCTCTTTAGCATAACAATCCTTGTTAACATAATAAGATTAATTCTTATGCTGCGATCAGGAAGCCACATCTTCTGCAAGCCCTAAATAATATCATTCCCTTGCCACGTCTATAAAGTAGCAGGTTTTTAATTTTTTTTTCTCTTTCCATTAAAATAAAAAGAAAGGAAAAGAAAAAAAAAAGGAAATCTTGTAATCTTAGATAAATATAACGGTGTGGAAGCTTCCCATTCTCCTCCAATATGATTGCAGTGGCAGCAAAAGGACACGGGCCTAATTAAAGTGCCAATCAAGAAAAATGGGCTGCATTGTTTTTATACAAATGTCCCATTTAACCCTTCACGGTTCGTTCACCGTTTTCTACATGCACCAGTTCTTATTTCCTTAGCAGGAAAAAAGTCCAAGCCAGGTTTCACAGAGAGCCTGTGGGATGAGAAATCCCCCAAAATGATATTAAAAGCTGGTGATGACAAGTGTCCAAGAGCCTTCTCTCATCCTTCCCACCGCATTTCCTTGCAGCCACTTCCTCTCCTGCGGCCACGGGAGGAGCTGTGGAGCTCCCACCTTCCCTCCAAGATCCCTGTTGGGCTGGAAAAGTTTTGTGGGGCCTGGAAAAAGTCAGGATCAGATGGGAGATCTTAGCAGGCACTAAAGCAGTCTAGTGTTCCTCTGTTCAGACACATGAATAACACCCAACCCAGAGGTTTAATGTGGTTTTTTTCAGTGAATTAAGACATTCTGCCCAACTCTGAGTATCACCAAGCCCCTGAGGGCAGGGAATGAATTCTCCTGTAGCTCCAGCAAGGCAGAGGGACAATTCCCAAACACACCTTGGCAGTGAAACAGAAGCTGAGAATGTTGAAGGATGGCTGGTGCTCCCTGGATCTGTTCACACCAATGCGTTCTCTCATGGTGACAATTCTCTCTTGACCCCAGGAAATACCTCGTGGAGCTTCACCCCAGGCTTTGGGAGCCATCCCTCTTTGTTGTGTCCCATAAATGCCAAGCTCCAGAGCCAGGCTGAGGCACATCCAGCCCATCCATGCACAGAACTGCAGCGGGTCCAACCGGGCTGGTTTAACCTTGTGTGGCAGTGACCACTGCCAGGAGAGCAGAGAACCAGCTGAATGCAAAGCACGGCATTAAAATAACTTTGCATTAAAAGCCCTGCATGAAAGGCACCATCAAAGCATCCAGGGAACGCTTGGGGGACTGATCTTGATGAAGTTAGGAAGGACCCAAGGAGGACCTGGCAGGTGATGGGGTTTGGTCACCTTTGCACCTTTGAGCCATCGCGTGTCCCTGATGGGAACTGTGACAGCCCCTGGATGTGAGCACTGAGCAGGGAAGGGTGGAAGCCATGGGAGGAATTCATGGATCACAGAATATCCTGAGCTGGAAGGG
Source organism: Campylorhamphus procurvoides (assembly GCA_013396655.1). Lineage (NCBI taxonomy): Eukaryota > Metazoa > Chordata > Aves > Passeriformes > Dendrocolaptidae > Campylorhamphus > Campylorhamphus procurvoides. Next base: position 53,042 of record WBMV01004076.1, read on the forward strand.
ATCCACAAGGATCAAGTTCAACCCCTGGCCTTGCACAGACACCCCAACAATCCCACCTTGCCCCTGAGAGTGCTGTCCAAACCCTCCTGGAGCTCTGGCAGCCTTGGGGCTCTGCCCACGTCCCTGAGGAGCCTGGGCAGTGCCCACCACCCTCTGGGGGAAGAACCTTTTGCTGAGATCCACCTGACACAACTGATCCCTGCCCTGACACAGCTCCAGCCATTCCTTGGTCCTGTCTCTGGTCACAGAGAGCAGAGATCGAAGCTGCCCCTTGGGAGGAGCTGCAGACCTGGATGAGTATCCCCTCAGTCTCCTCCAGCTGAACAGACCAAGTGCCCTCAGCCCCTCCTCGTGTGGCCCCTCCAGACCCTTCATCATTTTCCTATCTCTCCTTTGGATGCTTTTTAACAGCTTCAGATCTTCCTTGGATTGTGGCCCCCAAACTGTCCCCAGCAGTCGAGGTGAGGCTGTCCCAGTGCAGAGCAGAGCAGGACAATCCCCTCCCTTTCCCAGTGATTCTGTGCCTGATGCCCCCAGGACATGGTGCCCCTTTGGGCTGCCAGGGCATTGCTCACTCATGGCCAATTTGCCCTCGATGAGGACCTCAGGTCCCCTTCCAAAGCTGCTCTCATTCCCCAGTCTGTCCATACATCCAGGGCTGCCCCATCCCAGGCAGGGGCAGGGGGGATTTGATAAGGAGCTGTGGGGGGGATTTGATAAGGACCTTTGTGTTGACCAGACATTGTTCCAGCCTCGAGGGCATCGCTTGGCAGGGGTGGGGCAGAGGGAGAGGTCCTGGTTGCATCTCTGTTCCCTGACACCCAGCTCCAGCCTTGCCAGGGGCTGGTCCAAGGGGATGCCAGGTTGGCATAGAAAGCCAAGCCATCCCCACCTGAACCCAAAATGTCATCAAAGCACTTTTATTTTTTGGTCTTAACCCTCAAAGCTTCTTTCTCCCCTCCCCCTGGCTGTTCCCAGGCCCTGCCTATCTCTGCCCATATTGCTCCCAGACCTGCTGTCCAAGAGCTTTATCAAGTGCCACAAGCTGAGGGGTTTTGGCAGCTGTCCATGGAGCTGGGAGAGAAAGGAGACAAGGAGAAAAAGAGCCCAGGCCCTCCCTCCTGATCTGTTTCCCTGGCCTCGGACTTGCCTGTTTTCAAAGAGGATCCGGTGGGAGATGTGGAAAGGGACTGGCATTTTTGGCTGGGTTTGCACTGGAAGGGAGGCATTGTGAGAGCTGGGCCACTCACCCCCCTCGTGTCCCGGGCACAGGGGCCAGCAGAACTGGGGGGTTTGGGAAGGCAGCTGCCTTCACTCCTGCAGGGAAAAGCAGTGGCAACAGTGCCTACCTGGGGCCAAAGGAAAAGGTGTGCCTGTGTTCTCTGCCATCACCAGGAGCATCCCAGGAAGATGGTGACCCTGGTTTGCTGGTGGGAAAAACACAGACCCAAATATCTCCCCCAAACCTCAAAACAGCTTCACTGCATCCTGCCATCTCCAGGGATATCCCTTGGCATCTCCATGAGACCTCCCGGCCCCAGACCTGCAGCGAGGTCCTGCAGCGTGTGACAAGGGCGGAACATCACCCCTGTTATTTGGAGGGACAACTTTCTCCTTCCTCCATCCCATTATCCAAATAAATTTGCTTTCCAGTTAGAAGACAGCTCCTGCCTTGAAGCCTTTGTGTTGCCAACAGGTGAGAAACATGGGGGGAAACTGAGGCACCGTGGGATGTGTTTGCCCAAGGCGATGGGAAAAGCTCTGCAGCAGGAGCAGGGCAAAGCTCTGAGTGCCAGCTCTGTGCTTTTACAGCAGGACTCTGCACAGCTTTCACTTGTCATATGCATTTTTAAATGACAAGGAAAAGATTTTATAAACCAGGGAAACGTGTGATTATTTTCCTCTCTCTCTCCCTTCCAGGTGCTTGGCTTAGCATCGTAATACCACAAGAATGAAATCCATCTGAGTTGCTGTTGTCCTGCTGCTTAAAACTCCATTTTCTGTCAATATTGCTTCATTTTGATCAAGCTGCTTACATGTTTTATATTATTCTCTATTTTTTTCCCCCTCCATTTTGCTGCAGCATTTCAGAACATTTTGTTTCTTGCACTTCCCAGTAAATACTTCTCAGTAAATAGCCTGGAAGTAAGAGAGTAAAAGGCACAAGGAAAGTCTGGGCTTTCATTGTTGTGATGTTTCACATCTAATGCACTTGTCAATGTGGAATATGAAAAAGAAAAAAAGAAAAAGAAAAGAAAAGGGTAAAGAAAGGAGGAATGTACCTGGTTTATCCCCGCTGAGGTTCAGAAGGAAGGGAGGTGTTTAGCATCTGGTCTTCCCAGCTCCTACAATTGCTCTGTGCCACATGGGGCAGGTGTGCACCCCCAAATTCCATGGGGACACATGGATATGATCCCACTGAAGCCAAGATCTGGGAGCAGGGGGGGCAAAAGGACCCAGTGCGAGGTTTCCACCTGCAAACCCCCCCGTCCCACGGTGGGGGCAGATCCGCTCGGCTTCGCTCCAGATCCCTCCCCAAAGGCCGCCTCACCCAGCTCCGTGATTTTCTCAGCTCTTTAATTGGAATGATTCATTTCCTTCCACAGAGCAGAGCAGATTTAAATGAGATATCTGAGAAGAGCATCTAATAATCAGTTTGCACTCGAGTTGGTCTCCTGGAATTGCGCAGGTGGAGGGAAGCTGCTCTTGCAGGACGATGCTCAGGCTGCAGCAAGCCAAAATTATGTCAGAAAACTGATTTTTTTTCCTATGCCCAGTCCTCTAAATCAAATTTGACTACCAATGTAGTCGAAACCACAGAGGTAATCAGTTAATAAAACTCTGCACTTACATGCTACTTCCACTCAAGGATTTAAAGCCCTTTGCAAAGGTCAGTATTGCAATGATGAGAATTTTCCAGCTGAAATGTTTTCACTGGGAAGGAGAAAGAAAAAAAAAAGAGAGAGAAAAATATCCTCGATTACTAGAAGTTCAAAATTCTGCGAGTTTGAACACAGGCAAGGAATAATATTTTTTGTGAAAGGAAAAGAAGAAATTGCCATGCAAATGTTAATGGTGTTTTGAAGCTTCACAGGAAAGCCTGACTTGTGTAGCAGCCTTAATATACATTAGTACCCCTAGTCTGCAAGCAAACAACATTTTGCAGAATAAACTGAAACACAACAGGGAGAGTCTGGGAATTATTTAGAAATCTAATTCCCACTGAAATCAGGCAGGGAGCACTTTATTCCTCCCGCATTTAAATCAGCGCTGCTGCCAGAAAAAATACACCACCTGTAACCTGCCTGGCAGGGCAGGTGTGGAAATATCACTGGGGTTGTAGGACTGCCCAAACCCCCCCAAGGCTTGGAGGTGGAGGGAAGTGCTGCTGGAAAATATGCTGTCCCTTAGGGTGGAAAAACGCAGGGACAGGATAATTCCAAGGGATCAGCCCCACTTTTGCATCTTTTTCTCCCAGGTACATGAGCAGGCAGGGATGGGCAAACCCACAGCCATGGACTAAATCAAATAAGCTTTATTTTCTTAGGGATGCCAGCTAAAAATAATAATAAAAGCTCTTTATTTCCAGGGTGACTGCTCCTCCACTGAGAGCAGAGCCTGCGTGCGGTGCTTGCGTTTCAATCAATAAAACTCAGCTCAGCGCTGCTCCTAAGCCAGGTTTAACCCACCTGGCATCACTTTAGCTTGTTAGCACAAGTGTATCTTTGAAAGTTATCCTTTTTTTTAGCTAAATGTGGGGTGGTAGTCTTGGTTTAGCCATGGTATAGTGATGGTCCCACCAAGGCAAGCAGGAGCCCCCAGCGCAGCAACAAAGCTGTGCAGCCTTTTTTTAAGTTCACCTTTCAGTAATTAGAGTCCACAGCTGTAATTACTTTCTAATTTTGGTTTAATAATTGCACTCAGCCATCCCCACATACCCCTCAGACTCAGTGATGAGGAAGGTTCTGGCCTCTATGGCCGTGAGAAGTGTAGTGGTAAACAGTGATTTCATTGCTTAATTTTTATTTTGGGCACCTCTGCTTTGCCCCCAAACTCTCACTGGGTAAAACCAAAATTAAATAAAGAAAAAATTCAAAAAAGGACAAAAACAGTGATTCAAAGGGAGAAAAGGTCCTTTTGCCCCCTGCCCTCTCAAGGGATGGCTCAACCCCGCAAAAAAGGCCGTGAGAATTTCTTGCAAGAGTCCCCCCTCCCAATCTTTATTTGGGGCTTTTCTTTAGTGCTTTTTTGTTTGGGTTTGTGGGGGCTTTTTTCCCACTCCCAGCTCCTGTGTGGGGTTTTTTTTGAGGTGTGAGGAGCCACTGCTCCCCTCCTGGGGAAAATGAGGGTACTTTCTAGAGCCCGCTCATCTCCAGCTCCAAATGGACTAGTGAGAGGCTACAGACTAGAAGGGTGTAACTAATTCGGGGGGGACACATTATTTTCTGCTTCCCTCCACACCTTTTCCCAGGATTTCAGGAATATTCAGGATATTTCAGGGTAAGGCTCTGGCTGGCACCCCCTCTCCCATTTCAGCCCCCTCCGGGAAAGCACCAAAGGCAGGTGAGGGGTCCAGGATGCCGCGATGGATGGGCAGCAACACCCGCACCCCGAATCTGACGTGGGGTGTAAATCCATACAACTGCTTGCGCTCCCGTTTTATGTGCCCCTTGGGGTGGGAGCAGGGATGGAAAAGGGGGAGCATCAGGGGGAGCATCCCTCCCTTACAGCCTTTGGGGGGAGCACAGATCCCACCCACCCTGCCCAGCCCGCTCCGCGCATCCCCCCGCGGGCTGAGCTGCCGTCCCCCGGCTGCGCGCAAGTTACTCCCCCTTCCCCATCACTTTCCCTCCCTCCCCTCCCTCCCCCC
>WBMV01004076.1:57947-471118 GCA_013396655.1 Campylorhamphus procurvoides
GCCAGTGAAGGCTCCGCCAGCGAAGGCAGCGCTGCCGGGGGAGGGAGGAGGAGCTGGGGGGCGGCGATGGAGCCCGAGCCGGGCGAGCGGAGCCGGCGGGCCTGAGAGCGGAGCCCCCCGACCCCCGGCGCACAGCCCACCCTGAGGAATGAGCGCTTTCCAGGCAGACCTCCTCCTCCTCCTCCTCGGGTGCTTCCTGCTCAGCCACGGTAGGAGCCGGAGTTCCCGAGCGGGGCGGACGGAGGAGCGCGGGGGTCCCCCCGAGCCGGGGGTCGCGGTGGGTGCGGGGGCTGCGCGTGGGTTTGGCCGAGGGAGGAGGGCGGGGGGAGACGGGGAGGATTGCAGAGTTTTTCGTGCATCTCCGGCGAGGCAGCTTACCTTTTTTTTTTCCCTTAAAAAAAGGGCTAAATCTTTAGCATGCAAATGCGTGCTTCTGCTCCGGCTCTGCTAATTAGGTGGTGTTTGTGTGTAAACACGGCTTGGCTGAGTAACAGCCCCCCCTCCCACGCCCCCTCAGCCGCCGGTGCTCTCCCCGGTGCGGGGGGCGAGGGATGCTCGGAGGGATGGATGGATGGATGCTCGGGAGCGGAGGAGCCGCTCGGACCGGCGGCAGCGGCTCCAGCCCGGGGACACGAGCCCGTGGGTGTGCAGTGGGGTGGGCAGCGATTCGCTCCTGGGGGGGCGAGGGGAAGAAGAGTCGCTGCCGGTGCAGCCAGCCCGGGGGAGGTGGGCACCCCGCGGGGGTGGCACGGCCGGATCCCACCTCCCCAGCACCCAGGCAGCGGGGGCAGGAGCGTGGGAATCCGGGGGAATTCGCCCTGCAACTTTACTACCTGCTTGATTTCCCCCCCAATAAATCATCAAGCAGGATTCGGGGAGGGGGTGCGCTCCGGGAAGCGGTGTCTGTGCTGTTGTGTGCCCGATCCCTGCCTGTCTGTCACCTGTGGAGGACGCTGAGCTGCAGCCAGACCCCGGCGTCGCCTCTCTGCTGCTCATCCCCTCCCAACGCCGGTGTCAAACACCATCTGTGTCACGCCACCGTGGTCCCCACGCCAGCTTTTGTGAGGGTACGGCTTGGGGATGCTTTAAAAAAAAAAAAAAAAGAGAGAGAAAAGGGATAAAAAAACCCCAAACCCACGCAGCTAGTCCATCTGTTGATTAAATGAAGGATAAAACTTTTGGAGAGAGTAGTGCTTCTCCACGGGCAGCTGGTTTTTTGCTCAGCCAGACATTATTGCTGAACATCCCCCACCATACGCTGTGTTTCGCCCTATTCCCCGAGCAGGGACGCCGCGTTTAGAGGTGGCTGCGCTTCTGGATGTCCTTCCCTCTTCTTTTCCTGGGCTCGGCTGTGATGCTGGGCTCCCACGCTGTCCTCCCTTCCCCTTTCCTCTTCCCCCCGGTCTCCGCTTGTGCTAATATTCCTTCGGGGAGAACGCTGTGTTTGCATTCGCCTTTGCTTCTGCACAAAAGAAACCCACTGTGTCCTCCGTGTGGGTTTCTGGCTGAACAGATTTGAACTCTCCCTGGTACAGCATCAGGGCAGCAGTCGGAGAGCTGATCCCGGCCTTCCCATCCCTCCCGGCTCCCCCAAATCCAGTTGCCACCGATGGCAGTGTGCTGGCGGAGCTGGAGAAGTTTGTGCCCGGGATCCAGCAGGGATTTGGTTTCCCCGTTCCTTTCGCAGCCATTATTTTAAGCAGGGCTGATGCACTTTTTAACAGCGCTGGGGCTCTGGGGCCGCGGCGGCTCCGCCGAGGTGTCTCCAGCCCGCACCGCCAGGACTCTGCATCTCGTACCTTGCTTATTCATGCCCAGTTCCCAGGCACAGACTCTGCCTTGCAGAGCGTTTTCTCGGCTGTTTCCTCCCGTAGGATGAGCCAAGCGCATTTCTATGGAGTGGCTGCTCTCAGTGCATGAGAAAGGGGCTGTCGGCGGCGTCGTGGCTGTTCCCGGTAGGGTGAAACCGTGCAGAGGATCCCTAACAGGATTTAATGCAAAGGATTCCGTAAGCCACGCGGTGCTCGGGGGGAGGAAAGGCCTCGATGTAGGTACTGAAGCCGATTTTCCAGCGTATGTTGTGTTTGCCTCCCCTCGAGCAGCCGCTGTGGGGGTTGTGGGGTGGCCAGATGTGGTGGCATTTGCGTCCATGGACAAAGGTATTCCCAAGGACCGGAGGGCTGTGGGGTTGGAATGCAGGGTGTGCACACAGAGGACAGTCATGCCTTGCCCTGGAGTGAGCTGGTGGGCCAAAACTCACTTCGAGGAACAACTGAAGTCATCTGACTCTGCCCTTCAGGACTTTCAGTAGCTCCTTTCTGTGGGCAGGGAGCAGGCAGGGCTCTCTTTTCTTGCCACAGTGGCTTGAAGGGATTTGCCATAATCAAATTCCCACAGAGCCAAGGGCAGCAGGGATGGGGGAGGATCACCTCTGCTGACAACCCAGCTTGGGATCTGCAGTCTGGACAGTGGTTTTAAAAAAAGCTTCTTATCCAAAGCCTCACCAAAAGGGCATTTCCATCACCAGACCCATACACCCGTGCCCTTGGGTTTGTGCTTCCCGGGCATCCTGGTGGCATCCTGCTGTTCCTGCAAACTATCCAGGCTGGAGCGTGGGCTCCCAGTGGAGCTTGCAGGAGGAGGAAGCTGCTTGTTGCTCCTGTTTGGGGCTGAGCTGCACCAGGGCACGCTCAGGCATCGCTCAGCTGGGAGGACAATCCCTTCCACAGACGCCTGAGGGGATCTCTGGAGAACAAGATGCCTTCCCTTGAGCATCTCTGTCTTTCCACCGTGCAAATGGCCTGTGCTTTCTCTTTCTGGAAGTCAATAGGTCAGTGTTTCAGGACAGCTTTTCCCCCCGTGCTGCTCCTTCTTCCACCCCCGAAAGCTGTCGGGACCAAGATTTAGGGGAAGGTGAGAGAAAAACAGCACAGTTTGCCTCCAGTGGAGCCGAGATTTGGGTGCCCCTTGGTGGGAAGCAGTTGATGCTGCCATGAAACTGGCTGCCTTTGCTTCTTCTGCCTGGTGCAGAGCTCAGCCTCCCCTGCTCTGCTCCAGTGCCAGCCAAACTGGGGGAGGCTGGAAGCAACTGGGGAAGGTGCCTCGGCTGTGGGGAGGAGCACCACTGAAGAGGCACCCCTTCCTCTTTCTGGTCTGTACTGTACCAACCTAAGATGGATTTGGCAGGATCTGAAATTTACCTTGGATGGGAAGATTTCTGCCTGTCTGGGGCTCTCTTTCCACAGGCATGTTTGCTTTCCCTCAGGGTGATGAATACCGAGTTCTCTGGGTGTTGCAGGGTATGTTTTTCTCCTTCACAGTTCACTTGGTTCCTCCCTGGAAGCAAATGCTTTGCAATCTTCTGTCAGAGGGGCCCATTATTAGCAGCAGTGGCTCAACTTCCCACTGGCCTCTCATCAGCCCCCAGGTGGAGCAGGGTGAAATGATGCTGATGAGAGAAACCCGGCCAGTTCCACCCACCAACACTGGTTAGGACCAGGAGATGAGGATCTTTGCATCTTGGGGGACATTAGTGGATGACAGGGAGCAAAAATGTGACATTCTTGGGTGCTGGGAGGTGTGAGGGGCACTTGGTGATTTCTGTGCCTGACAACCACGAGCCTGCTAATGAGAAGGCTGGAAACCTGTGGTTGTGATCCCTCTTCCAAGGGATCTGTTCCTGCTGCCATGCAGAGAGAAAAGCAGCTTTGCAAGGGAAGGGCATTGGGCTGGTTCCTAAATCCAGGTGAGCCCTGGGGAAGCACAAGGAGTGCAGACATCAGTGGACTTCAAAAACTAAGCCAAGGAAGAACTAGAGCCCAAGATGCTGCAAATCAGGATATTCTGTGATTCTGTGAACTGAAAATGGTTGAGTGGAGGACAGTAATGGTTTGTTGAGGTGCTTTGTGAGGTGGTGTGGGTTTGGCAGGGGCAGTGCATTCACAGCTGGGCTGCCTGGGAGAGAAGCTGAACTGAGCCTCAAGTCAGAGCTGGTATTGCTCAGTCTGTGCTGTCCCAGAGGAGCAGGGCAGGTTTGCCTCCTCCAAGGCCTGTTTTAACACAATTGAGGGTTCTGCTTGCTTCCCCATCTCCCATCTGTCCCTCCCGCGGTGAGAGCCACAGATGACTTTGCTCAAACCCCATTTCTTGCAAGGTTTCAGTTCTTTCAAAAGAACAAGAGGGAGGAGCTGGGGGGTTGTCCAGGTGCCCTTTGCTGAGGGAGGAGAGCAGGGCAGGTGTTCCTCCTCTGTGCCAATGCTTCATCCCCACCAGCCTCCCCCAGCCAAGGTCAGGCAGAAGTGCCTGGGCAGTGTATGCACAGCACATCTTGGGCAGATGTCGACTACTTCTGTGCTTTCCCGTTGGTTTAGGGGACACCAACTGGAGTAGAAACGTGCCCAGAAATCCTTGACAGCTTCTCAGCACTGCATGTCACCACCTCCCAGCCTCTCTGTAGCCGGACTGCAAATGTTAGGATAAAAAACTCAGTGCTCCTCTTTCTTCTGTAGCTGTAAATAAAAGGGGGAGAGGCCAATGTGCCCCTTAGGTTGTGAGTTGGCTGAGGATCAAGGACTTTGAATAAACTGTTTTCCTGCGAGCAGTGTGTGATGGAGAGCGTGGCTGCTTCAAACCTCTGATTTAATGATTGGGTTTGTGAGTTTGTACAGTGCTCCCAGCTCCTCAGCATGCTGGGTGAGGGGCGTTATGGAAATGCTGCTGGAGAATTGGCTTTACATCACTTCCAGGACCTTCCAGTAGGATTAAGCAGCTCTTGCTTATTTATTTATTTTAAAGACCAGCAAGTTTATACCAACAATTGCTGAAGGCCCTAATTTATCTTCTGTTCAGGAGCAATACAAGTCTTTCCTTTGACTGCATTGAGAGCTACTTCTGGCCAAAGAGAGCAACAGAGCCACAGTGACCGTGTACAAGCTTATTTTATAAATCAATAGGCAGTGAAACAAATTGGTTGTAAATCAGTCTCTTCTTTGCTGAGATTTAAGGCATTTGGTGGAGCTGTGAGTTTTTACAGAGTCTGCCCTGCCTTTGGGGCTGGCTCGTGTCCCAGCTCTTGCAGGGGTGTGGGCATCCAATATTAATTTCAAACATATCAGGAAATGTGCAGGCTTTCTCGGCTGGGAAGAATTAAGTTTACAACCTGTGCTAGTCTTTGCAGGCCAGGGTTGAGTAGAAGGGTCTTGGTGCTGCTCAAAACATGTGGCTTTCCTTTTTCCTTCCTCTGCTTCGCTGCACCTCAGGGCACGTCTACACTCCAGACTGCTGGAAGGGGGATGAGGGAAATACCCACGTCTGAATTGTGCCTTGTGGTAGGACAGAGCAAATGCTGGGTTTTGGCCTTGGAAACGGTGGCCTAACAGATGTCCTGGTTCAATGTGCCCTTTGAGCATCGCCCAGCCTGTTTATTCATTGCCTAGCTGGCAAGCCCACACTCAAGTGTTTGCCTTTCCCCGGTGGCAGCAGCAGCCTCCAAAGTGGAGCAGAAGGAGCTGGAGGTCACTTGGCTGTTACATGGCTCTTCCTTTTACTGAGTTGCATTAAACAGCTTAAAATCTAAATGTGCTTTTAGTGCGCTGTGAGCGATGGGCTCTGGGCGTCCTGCCTCGCTCAGTGTCACATGCTGGAGAAGTAGGAGGTGGAACACTTGCATTGTTAAATTCAGATGCTAACTTGGGGATAAGATCTTGTCTTAATGTGTTCATTCAACGCCCCCACTCGCAACAAAAGCTACAGCGAGCCTTGGGTCTGCTGCATTTCAGGGTGGAGCAGGATGTAATTGGTTTTTGAGGGCTTTGCCATAACTGCTGCTCATTAACCATTGATGCAGACTTTCAGCTCCCATAATAGATGCTTTCTTTTGTTTCCAATTACTTTGCGTTTGGTGGAATTGCTGCGCAGGTCTCATATGTGTGTGGTCATGTGGTGGCTGATTCACCTCTTAAGAGCTGGTGAATTTATGCTCTTGGGTCTGCTGTTGTCACTTTCAATATGAGATGTGGCAAAGGCACACCGTGAGCGCCCTGGTTGAGCACCGAAAGGCTGAACAGTTCAGGAGCACCCCCAATTTCGTAGGAGGGCAATAGAAACACAGCAAATGTTCGAGGATGTGGTTTCTGTCAGGAGCTCTCTGCCCAGCAGGGGACAAGCTGCAGGCAGGAGGAGCCTTGCTAATTCCAGATGGAATACTCACCAGTGGTGGAGGGATGAACTTTCTCAAGCTTTCTCATGGATGAAGGATCAAAGCTTTGTGCTGGGGATCCAGTGTGGGCAGGAAGGGAGTGGGAGAATCCACTGGGTTTGGAGTCCCACCTTGCCTTTTGGGCAGGTATTCACTCATTAACTCAATATTGCCTAACTAGTTAAAAGATCAGAAATGGAGAGCCTGAACCCTCCTCGGGCCCTCGTTGTCCCGTCCCCCTCCCACCCCAGCACAAATGAGTATTCCAGCAGTATGCTGCCAGTCAGGGAATGTCAATATTGGATAAGTGTTTCCTTTATATCACTGCAATTTAGCATAAGCTGCTTGGAAACAAATGTCTTCCATAAGCATGAGGTGTTTCAGTAAGTACACAGTCAACATTGCTATGAGGATTAAATAAATGTCAGCCCCACTTGTATGCTCAGCAGCAAGTTAAGACAGCCTAACTTGCATAATGGCCAGGCTGCAGGAACAACAGCAGGGATTTTGTGAGCTCTGTGGACAAAGTGGAATGGAAGGAGCTGCTTTGGATGGAGGCACCTGGATCTGAAGGGGATGTTGAGATGGGGGTGCAGAAGTGCGTAGCAGCTGATGCTGGGAGGAAACTCTTCCCTGGTGAGGCCCTGGCACAGGTTGCCCAGAGAAGCTGTGGCTGCCCCATCCCTGGAAGTGTCCAAGGCCAAGTTGGATGGGGCTTGGAGCAACCTGGGATAGGGAATGGCATCCCTGTCTATGGCAGTGGGGGAAGATATAGGTGGTTTTTAAAGTCCCTTGCAAACACAAACCCTTCTGATTCAGGTATGAGGTACATGGAGTTTCCTTCTGGAACAACAAGGTTCTCTGTCTTTGGCACTGTCTGCAACCCAGAGATGCAAACTTGACTCAGCCAGTGCTGGCTTCAGCTGGTGGAGTTGCTGGTTCAGGATGAGCAGGACCTTCCTGCAGATCTGCCCAGGCCACCAGCATTTGATGGATCTGCCTCTGCCTTTCCCAGTGCAAACTGGGAGTTGCTTGGCTGCAGTTGGCAACAGCAAGGGATGAGTCTTGGCCATCTCCTGCTTGGTGGTAAGGAGCAGGTTGTCTTTGAGAACTTTCTTTAACCCCTGAGCTCTCCTGAAGCTCAAGGTTCCCCAAAGCCATGGAGATTCCACCCATCATGGAGTGATGCTGGTCCTTTGTGGCAGAGCTTAAGAAGGCAGGGAAGGGAAATGGTCACCTTTGGCTGCTCTGCCTTTGGGTGTGTGCATGAGTTTCTCTCTGCCCAACAGGCAAGAGCCTCTGGCTTCCATAAAGGGATTTAAACCCAACCAACACACAGGTGTTGCTGAGGCAGTGGAGGCTTCGATCCTTCCCTCAAGCCATGTCTGCAGGGAAACCCTGCTCTTTGCCACCCCTCACTCTGCATCTTCACCCGTCACCCTGAGATGTCACTTAGTGCTGCCTCGGTCAGTCCTTGACCAGTTCTGCCAGCAAGGAGAGAAAATCTGGGAGCGTGGTGGGGAGCTGAGCTGGATGCGTTTCCATTCCCAGCGATGCAAAACTGCTGCTCTCTCCCCAGCTGGCAAGTCGCTGACTGCAGCCACTTGTTCCCAGCTGCACAAAAATAACTGGAGACAAAATCGTTAGCAGGCAGATGAGCCTTATCAGCTCCTCCGATGTCTGGCACTGCCTCGGTCTGTGCGGACCTGTTACCCTGCAGAGTGTGTATTTTAATGACTGACCACTGCTGTTCAGGTGACTTGAGCCCAGCATCCCAGCCATGTCCTGGCAGCCCTGCAGAGCAGTGGGAGCTTTTCCAAGGAGTTCAGCTCCTTAGGCTGTGCTTTTCCAGCGCTGGAGGAGCAGCTTGAGGACATGTGGGGTGTCTCAGTAACTCAGGCTGGAGGAACAGAGCGCCGGGGGGAGGAACACCCGAGTGCTTGGGACCCAAAGCAGGTCACCTGGCAGAGCCAGCGCAGGTTTGTCCTCACTTTTCCCGTTCAGCCTGGCGGTGGCAGCAGCAGCGCTCGCATGGAGCCGAGCTCTGCTCCCACCTGCCCGTGTCCCGCTCCTTCGGAGAGGTCCAAGGTGACCTGCTGGGCTCCAGCCCTGTGGGCAGGCTGGGAGCACCGAGCCTGAGGTTTGGGGTTCAGCACCACAGGCCATTCCCTCTCCTGTGCTGTGGAGAGGTGGCTTGAAGAGTTGGGGGCCCCTGAAGTTGCTGCCCTTCTGCTGAGGAGCGGTGGTCACCCCATGGCATGGGTGGACAATCCCCAGCGAGCTCTTGGCACACAGTGGTGTGAATGCCATGGGCTTGCTCCATGAGTGAGGGTGTGGGAGGGGGATGTGGGGCTGTGTCTGACCCACTGCTTTGTGTCCCCACAGCAATAAACATCCATAAGTAGTTCCCAGAGCTGGTGAACCCCTTGTGGGATCGCAGGCTGTGGGATAACCTGCAGCAGGGAATGGCTGCCATTCCTGGTCAGTGGTGCCTGGTCAGGCTGTCTCCTGCTCTCTCCCACGAGCAATGCCTGGAGTGTGATTTAACACTCTCCTCTTTTCCTGCTGGCTGTGTCTTTAACAAGCTGGAAGTGACGGGGCCACCCCCACCCCTCCAGCCACAAGTGCTGAAGAAACAGAACCAACAGATGCTAAAATTAGGCACAGCTGTTTGCAGTGTTTTGTCCTGCCGATCACAGAGTCTGACACTGTCTGTGCTTATTCCTCATCTTGTCCAGACACTGAAGAGGTTTAAGATATCAAAGCTTTGAGTGGCTGTAAATTAACTCCTTCTGTCTAAGCTGGAGCTTGACTTACTGGCTGATGATAGATTTCTTGTGATTTCCTTTATTTGCCCTTACAATAATGGGAATTGCCAGGGAACATCAAGACAGGTGTCTTCTTTCTGTACCTGGAACACAACACTGCTGGTTTTCCTTGCTCAGGAGCTCCCCACCAGACCAGGGGAAACATCTTCAGCTCTGTTGTCCCTCAGCCTTTGTGTGCCTAGACCCAGCTCTGAAGGGCAGCTTAGACAACCTCTGCAGTCCAGCTCGGTCTCTGCATGCCTAAAGTTATCCCAGTCCAGCACCATAGCCTGGCTTTGGTGAAGTGGAAGATTTTCTGAGCTCTTTTGTCTCATCCCACGTGGCTCCCCTCCACCCCTCTGTGGTGTGTTTGGCCTCATGGTGACCAGAGGATGCTCTTTAAGAGGTGATGGCTGGCTCTGTCCCCTGCCACCCTTTGGAAAATGTCCATTCCCATCCATTGCAGTGGCAGTGTTTGGATTTGGTGTCACCCAGGCAGAGATGTACACTTGGAAAGGGCGGAGGAAGGAACCTCTGTCAGAGCAGAAGTGCCTTTTGCTGTCAAGCCCAGAGCAGTGGAAATGTCCCTCCTGACAGATGGGCACTGGCAGCAGCAGCAGAGCTCCTGGGCTGGACATGTGTCGGGGTCTGAGGTTCCTTTTTCCTCTGTGTCTCGTGTGAGTGTCTGTCTCCTGCAGCAAAAGTGCCTTCTGAAGATTCCTCTTGCTCTGGTCATGCTTAAAGTGATTACGTTTGTTTAAGATGGACACTTGTGATAAACAGGGGAACACGGTGCCCTTTGAGATCTTCAAAGCTCTCTTGCATCCCATGGGTTGGGCATTGGGATTGCCCTGTACCCACCTCCTCCTAGGGATGCCTTGGCTTTTAGAGAGCTGACACCTCTCACCCTCCTCCCCTTGACTGCGTCAAGGTGGTGTCTGCTACTTGTGCAGCTTCCTGTGTGCTGCCTGTGAGCTCCTCAAACTGCCTATTTTTAGCCTCTGTGATGAAGCAAACCAGGAGGGGAAGTGCTAACCAAGGGGATCAGGAGGGATGGTGGGGAGGAGTGAAAATACCTCAAGAAAAAGGACCCTATGCAAGTGCCAAGTGTCTTCCATCCCTCGACGACGTCTTTGGGGTGGTGTTGTAGCAGACCTTTCCCCCAGCACACTGATTTTTCCCTGCAGCAGGCAGGTTTCTCTCCGTGGTTTGGCTTTCTCCCAAAAAATCTGTGTAGTGCTCTTAAACCCGTGTAAGTTTCTGCTGACTTGAGCAGATCGGAGTTGTCATTCCAGTGGGAGCATCTTGTTCAAAATCAGGAAGAAAAGTTGAACTTCTGAAACTTGTTGAAGAGCAGGAAACATCCAAGGATTATGGATTGGAGACTTAGGAATGGACTTGCCAAAATACTATGTTTTGATACCTGAAATTTTAACCTGGAGGTCAGGAAGGGGTTTTTGTGCCCAAAGGATGGTGAGGGTCCCTGTGGTGGGTGAAGGGTTGCTGGGAGCTGCTGCAGAAAAGGGTTGCAGGTCTTTTCTTGCCCTTTGCCTCACTGTGGTGGCTCTCACAACATGCCAGTTTGTCACAGTATATTTAATTCTAAACCAGTGCTAATCTGATCTGTGTGTCTGTAAAGCATCTTGTGTTAGGTTTGATAAAATTACATTTTATTTTCTAACACAGTTTATTTCTCTCTGCCTGGTTGTATGTTTTTATTACCTGTTTCCTGTGCACCACGAGGACATCATGTACCAGCACCTGTCTTGCTTGTTCCTCTCTGAAAGCACCTAAAAATCTGCTCATAATTACTGGAAACTGGGGGAAGGCAATGAGGGTGCCAATGATATTCATCTGGCACTGGTGCATTGAGCAGGTACAGAAAGGACCTGAGAGGCAATTGAAGAGATTGATGGGCAGTAATGGGTATAATAGTAATCTTTGTCCTGTGTTTTTAATAAAGTGATGGATGGCAAGCCCAGCTGGAGCCCCCGTGCGGAGACCACGAGACGCAGTTAAATTGCAGAGGCTTCTTAACTTAATGAGGCCCGGTAATAAAACCGAGGCTTAATGAGCAAAGTATAATGGTACCATTATCCTTATGAGTGCTGAGCAGAGGGTGAGCAGGCAGTGCCAGGGTGGGCTTGGGATGATCTCACTGGGAGGAAGATGAGCAGGTTGGGAGACTTGGGAAGAATCTTGGGTAGCCAAGAGATGTTCTTACCCATGAAGGAATGGGCAGGTGGAACATCAGATATGTTGGTCCCCCATGCTTTCGGTTGTATTTGTAAGGTTTTGAGCAACTCTCTGTTCCAGGTTTTATTCACTTTATGTAACCCGGGGAAGTCCAGATGATCCTTCTTTCCACATGGGTGACATGGTGAGGGGGGTCAGATTTTGTGCCGCAAAGGAAAAACAATGGGAATTTAACAGCCTGGAGGCAGGACATGCAGGGATTTGGTGGGTGGCCTCGGAGAGGTTGGCCAGAGCTGCAGCAGGCTCATGTCACAGCTTGATTTGGAGCTGAGGCTGGGACTTTTTTAGGGGTGGAGGTGGGTGGTGAATTAACGTCTGCAGAGCAGTTCGGTGTGTGCCGCTGTTAAATGGAGTTAAACCTGAGCGAGTTCTAATCTAATAATGAAAGGAAGAGAAATAAGTGTTCTCAGTGATGCATGCCCCTCACGGTAAGTACTAATTGAAAACAGATATTTACTTTAAAATGAAAATGTAATGCGATAATGGTGGGTTGAGGATCTCGCAGGCGGAGGAGGGAGCGGTGAACACGCGCAGCCTCCCAGCCACTCTCCTGGGCTCTGTGTCTCACTGGCAGTGGGACCTCCCACGCCGTGGGGCTGGTGGGCTTGGGAGCCTGGAGAAAGGACCTGGGGATTGTGTTGGAGCAGAGCTCAGAGCATTCCTGGGCCAAAATTGGGAGTGTTGGGTTCTCTTCAGCTGGCCTTGGTCTGTAGAGGACCAAAAGCTGGGCTTTTGTCTTTGCTCTCGTACGTTACAGACCTTTCCCAGCCACATCTCTGTGGGAAGGAGAGGTGAAGCTTGGGGAAGCTTCACCTCCCTTGTCACGAAGATGAGGATGCTGGACAGTGGTGGTGACCCTCTTCCTGATGGTCTGTAGTGCCCCAGACCCACCTTGCTGTCCTGACCTGGCCCATATTCCCGGTTTGGTAGGTGAACTGCTGAGTGCTGGAGAGACTCTGGCTAATGCTGCCTTTTGGGGGCTGTGGGAGGAGCATGAGGGGCATCTTTGCCTTCTCAAGCCAGCCTGAATTAGGGCTGATCTCTCGGGAAGACCCTAGCCCGTGCTGCTGAGACTTTAACACCCCTCCTTGCCTCTTGGGCTCTGTTTGTCACCCTCCCCTCCTGTCTCCTTGCTCTTCCCCCCTGTTCCAAACAAGTGGTGGCTCCAGAGCCAGTCACAGTGTTTTCCAAAGCACTTTGGAGCACAGCTCAGTGCAGTGGGACTGGTGGCCATTAAAGGATCCTCCCTGCCAAGAGCCCCCCCAGCACTGCAATGTTCTGAGGGCAGTAGCCTGGCCCTAATCCCTTTCTGCAAAGTTCCTGCCTTGTTCTTCCTATGGGTGCATTTGTATAATTTGCATTTAGCACTGTGATCATATGCATAGAATTCAGATTGAAATGGGGGCTTGAATAGATTTGCATGCTAATGAGGCAGTGGCTTTATTTATTTATTTGGAGCCCTCTCAAGCAGGCAGCAGTGTGCTGGAAAGCAGCTCCTGCAGCTCTGATGGGGAGAGAGCTCTCCAGCAGCACGAGGACATTCATTTCTTCCCCAGGACCCTCTTCCCCCTGTGCATAAGCAGTTGAGGCTGGTGGTCTCTGCTCCAGCAGCTCTTGGCTCAGTCCTTCTCAACCCCTGTGGAGGAGATCAGCAGTGTCAGCCCATCTAAACTGCCCAGAGATGCCTCTTTAAGGTTCTACTGGTGTTAACTGGGTGTGGGTATGGACGTGCCACAGTGAGATGGAAGCATTGCTGTGTTAGGGTTGGCTGTGACCAGCAGGAGCCACTGGATGTTGAATGCAGTGGTTTATGAGCAGGGCCATGGGAGCGTGTCCCGTTCTCTCCTTGATTTTGCAGTGGTGCTCAGGGGAGCTGGTCCCTGCTGGCCACAGCTCCCTGCCTCCCCAGCAGACCGTGACCCTCCTCTCCACCATGGGGCCATTATTTCTGGTGTCCTTTCAGCAGCTGACCTTGGGATGTGGCATCAATGATGCCCATCAATCCTGCGCTGCCGCCGAGTCCAGCTTCCCTTGGTGCTCCTGTGTTCCCTCAACGGGAGCCTTCCAGACTCTCTCAATGTCAGCACTAAGGAAAGCTCAGAAATGTTGAGGAGGAGGAGAAGACAAGGGCTGGGAGAAAACCACTTCCCAAAACTCCATGCCAGTAGTGGGGAGGAAAACAAGACACCACAGCCCAGGTGCTCCCTTGAACGGCAGCACCGTGTCCCTTTGCACTGTGCTCGGTGCCCCAGCAGACAGACCTGGCTTGGAGCTCAGTGCTGAGCCTTTTGTGCCAGCTCTGGCTCCCCACATGGGTCCTGCTGCAGCCACTGCCACTCTGAACACGGGCCAAGCCAGGCCTTCTGAAGTGGCAGCAGGAATTGGGTCACATCGTGCTGCCCCAGGAGAGCGAGTTTCTCTCCGAGCAGTCTGGCTTCCAGTTATTATTTTACAGGGATGTTAGAGGTTGATAAGGGAGCTCTTCTGCCTGCCAGTGGGGCTTATTTGGGGCTTATTGTACGCTCCAGTTTAGATTTTAATATAGTCAAAGGTGACTTACAACTTTAATATTAATTTTAAAACTGATTGCTCGAGTTGGTTTTTTTTATCTGTGTTAAACCAGATTAATCTCAGCCTTCCTTGATCCTGCTGGTTGCTTTTCTCTCCCTGGCTAGAGACACACGTGGTCTGTGTTGCACCAACAAAGGCAGAGGAGGAAGATGTTTGTGTGGCGATAAATAATTGTCACGGGGCTGCTTCTCTTCCAGAGAAATCTCTGCTCTCCAAACCCAACAATGGCATCAGTGGGAGCTCTTGCTTCTGTAGGAGGCTCCTGCCTCAGCCTGCAGAGCGGGGTTTGCTGAACAATGTCCAGCTTTGTGCTCCCCACAGCAGCCTCCTCCTTGCCATTGTGTTTCTCCCTGCTCCTCCAGGATCTCCAGAACACATCTCCTCCTGTGCTGCTTTGTGCCACCGGCATTGCAATTTCTCACACGCTCGCTCTGCTGCTTGCAAGATGTTTTGTGCCTGAGGTGACAATATTTAGTGGGTTGAGAAGGTTGCCCTGGGGCAGTGGGGTGGGCTGTGGTGAGCTGGAGTTGAGTTGTTGTCCTGCTTCGGGCACCTTGAGTGCCCTCAGGCGATTGTGCTTGGCCGGAGGATCCAACAACAGCCAGAGCGTGGTGATGTTCGGCCTCTGGGCATGGAATTTGTGGTGTTCTGAGCCACTGTGGATGCCAGGGGTTTGCCTCATGCTTTGGGTGAATGTCACACCATTCAAGGTGACTGGTTGAGTACCCAAAACTTAGTAGCTCTTGGCAAAATTCAGCATTAATGCTGTGCTGCCTGAAGCAGAGCCTGATGCCCTCCAACACTTTCCTAGGTAACAGTAGAATCCCAGGAGAGTCTGGTTTGGAAGGGATCTTAAAGGTCATCTGTTCCATCCTCTGCCATGGGCAGGGGCACCTTCCACTAGACCAGGTTGCTCCAAGCCCCATCCAAGCTGGCTTTGGACAGTTCCAGGGATGGGTAATCCCAAATGATGTGGTTTAAGTGACTTCCCTTGACTTGACAGTTGGACTTGGTCTTACAGGTCTTTCCAACCTTAACCATTCCATGTCTCTATGACGTAGCTCCAGGTGACCAGCTGTGTTGCTGTGGGTGTTCTGGATTTAGGAGCAGCCTTGTTGGTGCTTCCAGTCTGTGGAGCATCAGTGGGCAGCTGCTCTTCGTAATCAGAAGAAAAGAATCAGAATTGTGGCTCTGGAGATGTGTGGCCATAAATCTTCACGTCCTGAGCATTGGTGAGCCTGTATACCAGTGGCACTGGTTAATTTTACCCCAAATAATGAGTTTACAGTTTTCTGTGCTGGGAGTATTCCCTGGACCTCAGGGAATGAGTGCAGGAATCAGACACTCTGTAACCAGCCTTTAGCTTTTTCCTGGTGTTTTGTGGGATAGCACTTCATTGATGGTCCATGTTCTCCAAAATACCTCCCAAATGCTGCCTGTAGCTTTTCTCCAGCTTTTCAGAGCTTGTTATTCCAGGCCCAGTGCTGTATGTAATAAACATGCTGGATTGGTGGGCTGGGAACTGAACAAGCTGTGTGGATCTGACAGTGGCAGGGGAGGGAACTGAGGCACAGAAGGCGGCAGGGAGATCCACGTGGGTTGGTGTCACAAACTGGGGGCTGGAAACAGGAGCTGCCCCATGTCTGTCAGTCCCCTAAATTGTGTTTCAGCCTGGAGTGGGGAACCACCAGGTGTTGTGTTGGCTCAGGAGCCAAACAGAAGCCACGAGACGGTGATGAGACTGAAGAGCCTTTAAAGGCAAGAGTTGACACCGCACGAGCGAGTGCCGAGCAGCAGCCACAGAAATCCCATTTGTTTTACATTTCAGAGCTTAATGAGACAGGAATCACATGGCAATTGTCACATGTGAAGGCAGAGATGGCTGGTTTGCATTTAGCTGAGGCAACCACCGTATGTGGCGGCGGCGCCTCCGAGGGAGCCGAGATCTCCCTCCCTGCTGTGAGTGAGTGCACCTCGTGTACCTGCCAAGTGCTGCTGGCCCTGGAGCTCAGCACCAATCCGGGGTGTTTATAACCCCCCTGGCAGCCACACCAGGTTGGCCTGGAGGTCACCAACTTCACACCTTCCCCAGTATAGTCAACACAGCACATTCTTCATGTAGAGAGTCATAGAACGATTTGGGTCGGAAGGGTGATCAAGTCCAGGAAGGTTATTTTTGTGTGATTTCACTGGATGTGGGTGCTGAAAACCTATGCAATGTCTATTGGGGTGATTTGTAGGAAGTTTAATAAATTAGACCAAGTACAAGATGCTGCAGCTGAGTCAGGGCAGTCCCTGGTGTTGATCCAGGCTGGGGATGAAGGGATGGAGAGCAGCCCTGGCAGAAGGACTTGGGGTGCAAGTGGGTGAGAGGCTGGACATGCCCCAGCCATGTGTGCTGGGCTGGTCCCACAGCGTGGGCAGCAGGACAGGTGGGGATTCTGCCCCTCTGCTCTGCTCTGGTGAGACCCACCTGCAGAGTTGCCTCCAGCCCTGGGACCCGGCAGAGGGAGGACATGGAGCTGCTGCAGCGAGTCCAGAGGAGGCACCAAGATGATCGGAGGGATGGAGCAGCTCTGCTGCAAGGAAAGGATGGGAGAATTGAGATTGTTGAGCCTGGAGAAGGGAAGGCTCCAAGGAGACCTAATCATGGCCTTCCAGTAGCTGAATGAGCCAAGAAGAAAGATGGAGAGGGACAATTTAGAGGAGTCTGGGTAAGGGAGGAAGGCCTTAAGCTGAAAGAGAGTAGATAGAGGTTAGATAGCAGGAAAGAGTTCCTCCCTGTGAGGGTGGGGTGGCCCTGGCACAGGTTGGGCAGAGCAGCTGTGGCTGCCCCTGGATCCCTGGAAGTGTCCAAGGCCAGCTTGGATGGGGCTTGGAGCAACCTGAGCTAGTGGAAGGTGTCCCTGCCCATGGCAGGGGTTGGATCTGGATGAGCTTTAAGGTCCTTCCCAACCCCAGCCCTTCTTGTGTTTGATGTGCTTTGCCCACCAATGGATGGAAACATTCCTGGGAATCATCTCAACCTGTGTTAACCATCAAGCTTTCCCCCTTTTGTCATCGTACCCTATAGCTCTGTAAGATTAGCTGAACAATAGCAAGATATTAATGCCAGCAGTGCATTAGCTCGGGTAACTTGCCTCATCTCTGCTAATTTGTGCCTTCGCTTTCCAGATAATGTTCATAAATTGCTAAAGCAGTATTTTAATATTAACATAAGCTACAGTCTCTGTGACAACTGTTACAGAATGGCTTGTGTTTGGAGCTCTGAAATTGATTTTTTTTCTCCCCTTGTCTGTCTGAACTGAAAAACTGAAGAGGAAATGCTGTGTTGGGTTAACTGAAAACAAGACCGAGAATATTTGTTTCAGGTCAAATAAAACATTTCATCTGATATGATATGTTCTTTGTTCAGACTTAAAAAAGCTTTTTTAAAGTAAATTAGCTTCAGAGATGTCTTGGGGGGAAAAAAAGTCTGAATGTTTCATGTAGAGGGGAAAATGTCTAAATAAAACTTTCACTTTTGACACCCACTCCTCCCCTTTCCGTCCGAACCACTGAATGGGTTTGATGGGAGTTCATGAATAGCATTGGTTGACCCACATCTGGGTTGGAATTATTGTGCCAAAGATGCAGAGGAAGAGTTCATGAGTCATTTTTCTAATGGGTATCTCAGTAGGTGAGAGAAGTGCTGAAATTGTACATTTGAAGGAATAATGGGGCCCTCGTTAGATGACTAAATCTTACTCTTAATCATCCTGGGGGCGAGGAAGAGGGGAAATTGGGAGTTGGATCATCCTCATCAGACAAGTTGTGGGTGTGTTTTGCAGCTGGCCTACTGCTTTGGGGGGGATTAGGCTGGGTTTTAGGAAAAGGTTCTTCCCCCAGAAGGTGGTGGCTCCAAGGCTGCCAGAGCTCCAGGAGTGTTTGGTCAACACTCTCAGGGACAAGGTGGGATTGTTGGGGTGTCTGTGCAGGGCCAGGGATGATCCTTGGGGGGAACCAAACCCAGGCTGGCAGTCCCTACAGGGTGCCCTGAAACCCAGCTGGTCATCCCTGGCATTGAACTCAAGACTCGTGGAGTCATTTCTCATCAGGAGCTCCGTGATGGGGAGATTTGCTGACGTGCTGGGTCACCAAACCCCTGCTGCTCATTGTCTTTTGTGATCAGTTCCCTCAAAGGGTTGAGTGCTTCCTAGTCCCAGAGGGCTTCTGATGAATCCTTACTGGATATCTGAGACCTTCCTAGTGTGATGGGAAACTCCCCTTCTCGACATCCCAGGTCCTTTGTTGTAAAGGTCTTGGAGAAAACCCTCCTGGGATCTGCTGCCTCTTGTGGGGTCTTAAGGGGGAAGGGAGCAAAGGCTTGATTGGAAAATAGTTCAGGTAAGACCTTTTTCCTGGTCCAAGCCTTCTTCTGTTTCTCTGGGCACATCCCTTTGGATGCATCTCTTCCAAGTTTGCGCCCGGAGCGCTGGGAAGGGTGTGATCTGTTTTAGTGTAGTAATTGAGCAATTGCATTGTTCTGGACAGAGCAACTAATGATTTTTTCTGTATGATAATGCATCTTCATTACTCTGGGGAAATCATTTGCTCCTGTGAAGACAGGCCTCTCATTCCTGGGTTAAGGGGGAAGAGACTAATGGCTTAATTAAAAGGTTGGAGAGAAAAATCTGTCTTAACTCTTTTTTGTGTTTTTGAAGAGTACTGTGGGTAGGGAGGCTGCGTGTGAAGACACAGCTAGGGCTCATCAGTGGAGCTGTTTGGGACCTTTGCATCCAGCAAGGGACACAGATTTCAGGTCCTCAGTGCATCTCCCCTGCCTGCCCATGGGAAGAGCCTGGTGTGGGCCTGCACTGCGAGTCTCTGTGGCAAAGGCAGAGATTTATTCTTGTGAAAGGGGAGCGTTATTTAAATGTGCACGTTTTGAAGGATGGGGAAGCAGCTCCATGTAATCCACAGCCTCTCCCTCTGCTGGGACCACTCTATTAACATCTTTCATTTGTGGAGTTGGATGCTTTGCTGTTCCTTTCAGTGGTGATAATCCAGCAAAGACCCTGTGCTGTTCCCACTGCAGGATTTATGGGGCCAGCTTGCCTTTGAATTGCCATGCTGGCTTTGGCCAAGTGCAGAGATACAGTACAAACAGCAGCTTCAATAACACAGCTCTCAGGCTTTTCCCGTGGTGGGATGCAGGGTGACCTCTTTGGGGCTGATGTGGAGTCCCTTTGGGAAGGGAACAGAAAAGTCTGAGTGTGTCTGAGAGCAACTGTGCCTTCCCAGGCTGCATCCCAAGGGACACAGGGTGCAAAGTCCTTTCCTGGGAACAGGCAAGCAGCTTTAAGCAGAGTCAACAGGACCACTGGGTCAACTGCTGGGATTTTTAGGGTGGAGAAGACTTGTATCCTTCTACCCAGTGTTTGAACAGAGGAGTAGCAGTGCAAAGCATCTCTTTGTGAATTACAGAATCATTCAAGATTGAGTCCAACCCTCACCCCAGCACCACCATAACCACCCCTAACCCATGTTCTCAAGTGCCACCTCCAGATGCCTCTTGAACACTTCCAGAAATGGTGATTCCACCTCCCTGACAACTTATTCCTGTACCTGAAGAGAACAGCCATGCCCTTCTCAGGTGGCTTGTGCTTCTGGGTGCTTCTTGTTTGGGCTGTTCTATTGTACATGAGGCTGGGTGGAGCCTGTGCCTTGGGTGAGGCAGCTCAGGTCCCGAGCAGGTGGATTTCACACATGTGCGTCCCAAACCAGAGGGCACAGCACTCCTTCCCGTGCCAGGGAGCCTGGCAGCTCTCAGCATGATGGGTACATCCAAACCAGTGCTCCTGAGGTGGATGTTCTGGCTCCTTTCGGTGCCCGACTTGGCACGGAGGAGCCGGAGCACCTGACACACACGGGCATCTCTATCTGCAGCTCAGACTCCCCAGCTTCTCTCTCCTCATTTGACACAATTAAATATTAAAGCCAGTAAACACTTTAGCTGGTCTGCACAGCTCTGTCTGCCCAATTATCCTCCTGCAGGGCTGTCAGGCTGTGCCAGTTGCTTCCCTGGGTGCTGGCAGCCTTTGACCTGCACGCCAGTCATCGCTGCAAAGGAAAGCCCTGCTCTCCAAACCTCTCTTCCCACCCCTCTCTGCAGCTCTTCATGCCTTGGGGTTACCTCGGTGTGAGATATCCCAAGGCACTATTGGTGTGTCTGAGCCTTTTCAAAGGGCAACAAAGAGCTGTTTGTTCTTCTAACGCTGTTTTGCAGGTATTGACAGGGGAGTGAAGGGGGGGTTTGGGTGATGGCTGTGTAGAAACCTGTAAACACAGGTCACAGCTGTTGTCTGTGAAGTGCAGAATCGGTTCTTCATTCCCTGGAGCTGCAGGATGGTGCTGCTGCAGTCTGGGGGGCTCTGACACCCCAAAATCCTTGTTGCCTTCCTGAAGGTGAAATTTTGCTGCTTCTGAAATATTGGAGCTAAGGCTTTAGTCTCCTCTCAGCCCCTGCCCTTGTGGTAACTCAGCCCCCTTTTTATATTTTATGCAGCTGGTGAGATTTTTCTGACAAATGAAGGGAAATTGCTGCAACCAGCTCTCATGGCCTCTGTCAAGCAGAGATGCTTTGGGGTTTTTTTGTTGCTTTTGTGTTCTTGCCTTTCAGGGCCTTGACATTCAGTGGAGTCCATTTCCAAGAGGGATGGGACAGCAGGATTTTACTGTGGTTTCAAAAGACATTTTAAGTGCTTGAACTCCTGCCATCACTGAGTTACACGCCTGAGTCTGGCCTTGACTGCGCAGGTTGAATTTCTTGCGATGATTTTCAAGGCAGTTGGTATTAGCAGCTTGTCCTCAGCCAGACATCCGTGGGAGCAGCTAATGGGGTTTCTCTTTTCATTCTCTCAGTGGTGATGTGCTGTCCCAGACCTTGGCATCAGAGCTGGTCAGTGGGAACAGCAGCAGAACAGCGAGGAGTCCCTGACCTGCTCCTGGGCTCAGATAATCAGTGTGTGCAGAGTTTTGCCCCAGAACAAAATTCAGATAGGAATTTTTTTCTGGTCTCCATTAAAACTCCTTCCCTGTTGGGATTGCTATTGACCAGCCTCTCTCAGGCTGTATTTCCTTCCTGGGTCAATAAATCTCAGTATTGATTTCAAAATAAGTTGGTACCTTGGAAGCACAGGGGTTCTGGCTCCATCAGGCAGCTCAGGGCTCTGCTGCTGGTTGAGATCCCAATCACAATTCCCACTTCCATGCCCAGAGGTGGAATTCTGTGTCTGTACCTCCATCCCCACCTCTCCCTCTGGAGATGGGGCTTGGAAGTCCTTCAGCTGAAGGGAATTTGCTGTCTGATGGGTAAAGGACTCCTGTTCACCTGTCCCTGGGGTGTGACCCCATCTCTCCAGGGCACCAGCTTGGAGTGCAGCTGGAGGCAACCCCTGTGGCTCAGTGCTGAGGATCTCCCTCACACCTTTTGGGATGGGTCCCAACACTCCAGCTGTCCGAGGATGCTGGGTGCAAACTGCAGGCTCTTTGGGGCAAGGAGGGAAAACTGCTCCTTCAGTCTCCATGAATCTTTCATGGCTTGTTGGAGCTCCCCAGGTGGGAGTCTTTTGGAAACCTGAGTCCTCAGTGCTGCCTTCTTCTGAGTCCTCCTGTAATAGCTGACTTTAACCATCCTTGGTTATTTCTTTTTCTTCCCCCACTGCCTTGCAGGGTAGAAGCTGCTCCTCTGCATGGAGTTGTTCTCAGCTGGTTTTAGAGCTGTGAATTGACCAGCAGCCCCAGCCATCCTCATTCCCTTTGCTTTGCTCCCCAGCTTTCCAGCCCAAGGAGACCTCCTGGAAGGCCAGTTCATAATGCACAAATCCCTGTAGGCTTGACAAGCTCATCCCTGTGATGGCTTTTGTCCTGTGTGAGGTGTTTCAAAAGAAGCTTTACTATTTCCTACCAGATCTTCCAGGCTGAGCTGGCTTAGAAGCAGCTGAGGCACCAGGCAGGATCCCTTGTGAAATCTGTTGGGAGTAATGAACCACAGATGACTCTGTTTTCTGAATCGATACCGAGCTGCTGTTTCTAGAAAGCTGCCAAGCACACAAATGTGAGGTTAGCGATGGAAAAGCACTTCCACAGGGGAGCTGGGAAAGCTGTTGGTGCTGTCAAATGTCTCTGCTTTGCACCCAAGAGGCTTCTGTATTTCTGCCTTGGACGAAGTGTCTGCTCCTGTTTTCTCCCTCGTTCCTCACAGATCCTGTGAGTGCAGTTCACACTTGCAGAGCACTTGGGGAAAGCGTTCTTGAAAAGTGCAAAATATTTATTAGTATTTGCATAGCAGCCCCTGACCTGCTGTGAAGAAGCAGCCCTTCAGTTCTGCTGAGTAAATACACCTTCATTAAATAAAACTCTGCCTGTGCTGCATTGAACCACCCTGTCTCACCTTCATCTGCTTTTTCATGTGTAAAAAGTCTTCGGAGTATTTGACTTTAATGAATTTTGAGCATGCAAAGTGCCTGCCTGGCCCGAGGCAGTGCAGCGTTTTGACCCTGGCAGTGCTGGTGACAGGTATGAGCAGCAGCCAGGGGGGCTGCTGAGAAGTGATTTGCTTCAGGAGTACCTGTGCAGCCAGTTTAGAAGTTGCCTTATGGCTGGAAACCTGCAGAATTACAGGTTTAGGGTGGCACAGGGGTGATTTCCAGCTTGGTTTGCTGGAAAGGTGCATTGCCTGGGGCTGGGACAGGGCTGTTTGTGCTGCTGGGGCATCACACCCACCAGAAACCCTCCCCTAGCCCTGCTGCTGCAGAGCTGTTCAGATTGCAAATGGGATGCCAAGGCTTTAGATGCTCTTGGTGGCCCATAAAATCTTCTTGAGCCTTACATGATGTTAAATCTTGAAGAGGCACTATTTAAAGCAGAGTGTTTTCACAAGTGCTTGAGGTTGGCTTAACGCTGCTCTTGCTGCAGTTAAGCCTAGTCCAAACAAACTTTGTTCAACACTGAAAAGGCTCTGGAAATATTCCCCCTGCCTCCCCTCCCAGAGGAAACAGGCAGATATTTGTACGAGGAGGGTCTGTGGAAGCTCTGGGCCCTGCTGGGTGTCACAGAGGGCACAGCCACGTCCAGGCTCACTGGAGATGTGGAGCTTGGGAGGTGCTGGCTGTGATCCTGCAGCTTCCCAGCCAGGGCAGTGCTGGGGGTGCAGGGGGGTCTCTCTGCTCTTTGTGTCATTGAGCAGCGTCCCAGATTCACTTGGAAGCTGCTTTTTTCTTCAGCATTTTTCTTAGGAAAAAAAAAAAAGTTGTACAGCTCAACATATTTCCCTGATAAATTCCTGGAGTGTCCCCTCATCCTTCCCTCGTGTCACCTGATAAATTGTCTCACATTCCTTGCTGACTTATTTGTTTCTAATGTAACTGTGACACAGGGAGAAGAGCCCAGGCAGCACCAGCCTGTAATTTGGGGGCTCCCTTTTCATTTGGGAGCTGAGGTGCTTTTTTGTGGTTCTTAATTTTCATTTGAGGCTTCATTAGAGATGATAAAATTCAATTTTCAAAAGGTATGTCCACTTGTTTTCCTCACCAGTCAACTCTTGGTCCCTGCTGCCACACTCTTGGACACTGACTTGGTTCTTTGCTTCTCTCCCCTCAAGTGTTTTTTTGTGAAAGCCAAACTGGGAGTGTGTTCATAGCTGTTGTACTTGGAGAGTCTTGGGAAGCTTCCCCAAACCCCAGGAATATGTGAGGGATAGAGAATAAACACCAGCTGCTGCAGTGCCACTGACTAAAGCTGAAAAAGCATAATCCATCCGTATGTGCCAGACTCATCCCATGTTTTGTTCCCTGTGCAGCCTGTTGGTCAGCAGCTTCTTGGAGAACCACAGAATTCCAGACTGGTTTGGGTTGGAAGGGACCTTAAAGCTCATCTGGTTCCAAGCCCCTTGCATGGGTAGGAGGGACACCTTCCACCAGAGCAGGGTGCTCCAAGTCTTGAGGGCTCTGCAGCTACAAAGGAAAGTTCTTAGTGCTTCCACCCACCCTGGGGTGCCAGAAAGGATTTGTGCTCCTGCTGGTTTTCTCTTTAATCTGCCAAAGATGGGATTTGCCAAAATACTCCAGAGCTGAAGTTCAGCCTCTTTGCAATAGGATTAGAGCTCCTAAAGAGGTGAGGAGTTTAAGATGTGGCTATTGCTGTCACCTCTATCTTGGAGCTGGGGGTTTGTTAGAGCAATTTGGATCCAGGTCCATCCATTGTCTTTTTAGGCTTTTGGTGTCCAAATCTTTGGTACTGAACCCCCTTTAGGACAAGATTGTTTCATTTGCATGGAGCAGAGCTGGTGCCATCATCATCCTGCCACAGCTCTCACCAGTTTACGACAGGTGAAGGAGAATTAAACACCAGGAGGATTATAAGCAGACAAAATGCAATTACTCAGGGAGAAATCCACCAGGATTCTAGTGAATATCCTGTCTTAAAAGGACTTTGGGGGCTTCTTAGCTGTCTGGAAG
This sequence comes from Campylorhamphus procurvoides, assembly GCA_013396655.1. NCBI lineage: Eukaryota > Metazoa > Chordata > Aves > Passeriformes > Dendrocolaptidae > Campylorhamphus > Campylorhamphus procurvoides. The sequence goes on from WBMV01004076.1 coordinate 82,277, forward strand.
CTTTGGGATCTGCTAAGAATGGGCTTGGAGAAAAATAATCTTAAGCCCTCAGCTCTGGGGAGGAGAAGGTTGCTGGGCTGGAGATGATGTTGGAGTGTTCTCTCCTTGGGGAGGGAGGGAGGTCATTTGGGGCAGGAGTGTTGCTGTGACAGCCTTGGGTGGGTCCCCACACCAGAGAAGTGCTGTGGAGCCAATGCATGTGTGTTGCCTGCCTGACCCCACCCCACGCTGGGGGTGTGGGTCTGATCCTCCTGGGGATTGAGCAGGGGTAAGGAAAAGGTGGGCTCTGCCTTTGTCCCACCATGCATTGGCACATCTCTGTGTGGATGGTGGCCACACAGGGTCTGGTGGCTACAAAGGAGGGATCTGGAATAGAGGAGCAAAGCAGGATCAGCCATTCCTGACAGGAAAACCCTCAAAAAGTGCATTTTCCTCTGAGCAACCAAGTAGATATTTTGGGAGAGTTGAAAGAAGAACTGACTGGTGTGGTGGGCCAAAACCCTCCTCCTTCACCACCTGCTGGTCTTCCAGGACCTTCCCTGGAGTTTTTCCTTGTTTCTCACTGTGTTGGGTTTTCATCTTGCTCCTGTTTGAGTGATGCTCCCTCCCCCCAGTCCCAGCACCATATGTCATTAAAATGCTTAGACATGTGGAAAAGGCCTTGACAGAGAATCAAGGAGACAGGGGAGACGCGGAGGAGCCGAGACTTTGTCAGATGGAATGATTGTGACATTAGCGACGCTAACCCGGGGAGATGGATACAGCTCCAGGAGGGGGACCTGGATTGACAGAGGGATGGAGATGGACATCGTGACACACAGGGGAGGTGGGGAAAGCCAGAGCAAATTCCAGCAGAATTCCAGCAAAGGCAGTGAAAAGCAGCGGTGGGGTTGGAGAACTTGAGCATCATCCCAGTTGCAGTGCAGGGCAGTCAGTGGCCCTGCCTTGCCTGAAGTTTGGGAATGTTTAGCTCTGAGATCAGCAGAGCAGTGTATTTTCCCCCTCCTCCACCCTTTGCTGTGCCAGGAGTTTGGTTGGGGACCTTTTTTCCCTGAGTGTGTTCCCACAACCCTGTGAGTAAAGCTGTTGGCCAGCTCCAGCCTCCACCTGTACCGTGTGAAGGTGGAAAAAGAGCCCTCAGGGATGGAGAAAGATGAGTGGGGTGCAGGATTCCCTGCTGTTTGTACAGACCCTCCCTGAAAACCCATAACAGCACTGTTTGGCTGGTGGTTTATCATGTTTTGAAGGTGTTTTTCCCCTGCAGAGAACACCTTGGAGTTGCTGGGTGATCCTGTAGAGAGAACAAATTAAACCACCACCCCCCCAGCTCCCATTGATGGGAGGAATCCAAGCATCCATATAGGTGGCAAGTGTGGATGTAGAGCCCGAGTCTTTGATATTCAGGGCAGGAAGCTGGTGGGGAAAACCCCGCAAAGAATTCCTTGTATGGTTAATGCAAATATGCTTGTGGTTCAGAGAAATCAAACAAACGAAACACTTGGAGCTGTAAGGGGAGAAAAAAGGCAATTCCCAAACTACGTGCAACCTGCAACAAAAACACAGCTTCTGGTGTTTGAACAGCCTGGGCTGGGAAGCGCCGGGAGGGATCCCATCTGCGTGGGGAGGGAACAAAGGATCTGACTCCAGGTAATGCAAGTCATTAGTGAGCCGGGGATGACAAGTGCAATGTAGGGAAGGCTCCTGCATCTCCCTCCTCAGCCCCCCTCCCCGTGATGGGAGCTTGGGAGGGGCTGGTTTTATTGATTTATGAACAGCTGGAGCCCGGGAGTCTCCAACCAGCAAGGGGGAGCTCCAGCTGTGCCTGCCGAGCCCTGGGTGGAAGGCAGTGCCCCTCACTGGGAAGCTTTCTTTTAAAGTTACCTACTGGGAGAACACTGGGATGTCCTCTCAAGTGGCTGAATTCCAGCGTGGCTGAAGATGGGGCATTCCCACTGCTTCCCAAATGGCCTTTATTTTCCCAGGTTTTTACTGGGTTCCATGAGGGAGGAGCTGAGCTGCCTCTAAATGCACAGGCAGATGTTTGCTTCGGGGCGGGTGATGCTTTTATAGAGGCTGAGCAGAGATGCCTTATGGTTTTCACTGGTAGCTGGGCATAGAATCATGGAATATCCTGCATGGGAAGGGACCCACAAGGAGTCCCTTGCCCTGCTCAGGACAACCCCAAAATCTCATCCTGTACCTGAGAACGTTGTCCAAACACTCCTTGAGTGTGGTGTGACCACTGCCCTGGGGAGCCTGTTCTAACCTGTGTTTTCCAGACCTTTCCAGTGTCCAGTCTCTGGCCTGGTGGCTGATCTCTGGCTTTATTTCTCCTCTCCCCAGTCTCCCAGCACAGTGGTATTTCTGTGGATGAGTCACTGCACAGACAAGCTGGTTTTTTCTGCAAGTACCCTACATAGAACAAACTTTGTACTCTTAAGTGCGAAGGGAGATGTTCTTAGGGGAGACGAGCTCAATTTGTTTAACACTGTAATTCACTGTTAGAAATCTCTCTCTTTTGTCACCGACAGAGTCACTGGATGCGTCAGCCTTTGATCTCAGCGGCTGATCTTCTGCGTGTAAGAAATTTCAGTAACACTTTAAATTATGTGTCTTAGATACCCATTACCAACATGTTGCGCTCAGATTTAGGAAGACTGTTGAGTAGGAGATAAATAGTACATGAGGTGCCTTTTAAAATGGTTTTATTATACCAGTATTTTTCGTCGTGAGATGCTCTTAAGAATGGGGAAACTGCATTTCCTCTCCTGCCATTTTAAAGGACTGCTCCACAAGCCTGAGTTTATGGTACTCGGCCTAATTTGATAGATGTTGATAAATGGCACGCCTCGTAACGAGTGGCTTTGGGGCTAAGTGTGCTCCATGGCTGGCTTTGGGTTTGCTTCTTGCTCTGCAATTAATTCCTCAGTGACCTTGAGCATATTGCTTCAAAGCTGTCTCATTTTACTGTCTTATCTCCAAATGAAGTCACTCCATTTGGAGAGGGAAGCCTAAATGAAATCTCTGCTGGCAGCTGGGAGATCACCTGGTGGTGTGCAGTGGTTGCAGCCCGGGCTTGCATTTCACCCTCCGGTAACATGTTGCGCTCTGTTGTGTTCCATTGGAGTTAAATCCAGCATTTTGCACTCATCTGTCAGGCTCCTGCACTAAGGAGATTCACCTTGTTGCTTTTACACAGCTTCAGGTCCCTCTGCTTCACTTAATGGGATTGTCTGTCCAGGAGACAGCTCGGGGAAAATTTAAAGATGTGCTTTCTGCCTCCTGTGTTCTCGCTGTTGCCTGCCCAGGAAAATCTGCTGGAGAAAATCTGCCAGGGCACAGCAGAGAGCGCTTGGGAAGCACATACCCAGACTTTTAAATTTCCTCTGGAAGCATCCACCCAAGTGCCAACTACATTTTAAAGTCAAGCTTTAGGCTGAGAGGTTTGAACTCCTGTGCTGTGTGGGCATAAACTGGAAAAGACATGGATCACGGAAATTATGGAATCCTGGAATCATTCATCATTATGAAGTCATAAAGCTGTTTGGGGTATCAGATAAGCAGTCCTGGAGCTGGCAGAGGCTGTGGCCAGTTTGGCAGGGGCACAGCACTGCAACTGAATGAGGGAAGGTTTAGATTAGATAGAAGGAAAAAATTCTTTCCTGTGAGGGTGGGAAGGTGTTGGCACAGATTGCCCAGAGAGGTTGTGGACTCCTCATCCCTGGAAGTGTCCAAGGCCAGGTTGGACAGGGCTTGGAGTAACTTGGGCTAGTGGAAGGTGCCCCTGCCCATGGCAGGGGGTGGGACTAGGTGATCTTTAAAGTCCCTTCCAACCCAAACCATTCTGAGATTCAGTGAGTCTGTGAACCTGGAGCTGTTTGGGGACTTGCTTAGGGTTTGGTAGCAGCTCCCCCTCTCCCTGGAGCCCCAGACATCAATCTCATGGGTCTGGTTCCTGCTGATGACTTGAGTTAGCAAACAGGCAGTGCTGTGGGAACAGCTCCTGCTCCGGAAACCTTTCCTTCTGTATCCACATCTCCAGCCATCCACCCCTCTGCTCTGGTGGCTGAACCCATCTAATAACCCACAGCAGCAGAAGGGACTGGTCTGCACTCCTTGACAAATCCGATGGCATGACAGGAGAACAGCAGTATTTTCCCAGAGCTAACAGCCTGTAGCTCTTGCTAACAGTGTAATTTCCAGGCTGCTGTTCTCTGAAGTCCTGTGAATGGGATAGGAAGGGTCAAATTTGGAGCTTTTAGCTACTTGACCTCCAGCTTTGATTTTTGAGCAGGCTGTGCTTGTGTTTCGTTCCTGGCCAGCTGCAAAGGAGAGGGTTCCAGGGCAGCACTGGGGAGTGTGTTCCGCTCCACTGATCCCTCCCAAATGGATCTGGAGCCCTGGTGATGCCTCTTGCTGTTGTTTAAGCCATCTCTCAAAATATTGACTTCAGCACAATGAGGTAAATGGATAAAAGGTGGGTTGTTTTGTTAAATGGGAAGGTGTGCTATGAGCTTGTTGTGGTTTTGCTCAGTGGAAGGGTGTGTGCTTCTTGAGGCACAGACATGCAGAAAGGGATAAAAAGGCTTTCCCTGGTGGGTGTTAAGAGCAAAGACACACTGAGTGCTGGAAGCAGAGAGGTCTGGTTGCCCACCCACCAGCCTGTGGCCAGTGGTTTTCCACCATGGAGCTTTCCCCTTCTGCAGCACAGGCATAGCAAAGCTTGTCTCCCTGTGAAGTGTTCCAGGAGCTTCAGGAGGAAAGAAACCACGGTAGGTACAAGAATCTCTTCCTGTACATCATTATTTGGTGTGATTAGAAATACATCAAGGGGGGGGTACAAACCAGAGCTGGTTGTGGGGTGTACTGTGGGCAGAACACCTGCAGCCAGGGCTGCCCTTTGAAGTTCATTATGGACTTACTGCTGTTCCTGCAGCTGAAGGGGGGAAAAGCTGCTGATATATCTGAGACAGTGAACTTTTCTTAGTGGAGCTGCTGTGGTGTGACAAGAGGTGCTGCACAGAGCAGGTTAGCAGAGATCCCTGCGAGGCATCGTAATGAAACACAGAACCTTTCACCCTCAGCCAAAGCTTCTGCAAATTGCAAACGGGGATTAAACCAGGAGCAGGAGCTCAGAGCCTGTTCCTTGTGCCACAAGACACAGGGAATTCTGCTCAAGCTGAATTGAAAAAACCACGGCTAAGAAAGCAAGTGTTATGGGTCAAAGGGGCAAGTGTAATGAAACAAACTGTGACCGTGCCCCCAAATTAAATCCAGAGCATGTGATTTGCAGAGAACTCCCTGGGCATGGTTACTCTTTTATTCCTATTAAATAAAGCAGTCGTGCAGTCTGTGAAAGAATCGCAGGGATGGAGAGTCACTGGGAGGGGGAAGCACATGGAGAAGGAGATCAAAAAGGGTTTGTCAGTGCAAAAATGGCACAGTGCACGACAAAGAGACAGGGAGAAGAGGATCGCACGGGGAAATGAGACTGAGACACAGCCAAGGTGTCACAGCAGGTTTGTTGCTGCCAGAGCCAACTGGAAGTGAAAGCGTCACAGAGAACTGGAGGCAGATCGAGACTGTCAGGGAGATTTAACTCATCTGAGGGCTGGAAACACTCCCAGTCCCGTTGTGATTGGAGCAGGGAGAGGCAGGTGCCTGTGGATGTGGGAGGTAGCGGAGCTGCCCAAGGAAGTGCCCAGCTTGGGAAGACCTTGTGCAGCACCACCAGTGTCCAGGGGGATTGGGAATGGTTGTGCCATCCAGGCAGCTTGGGGGGCTGTTGGTGTGGTTCCCCATGAACACTCAAAAATAATCTTTTCTTTAACTGAATAGGAGTTGGAGGAAAACTGGTGGCATGTGAGAGGCTGGTGGCCCTCTCCACCTGGAGTTTGGGTGGTGGAGGGGCAGCTGTGTCCCACCACAGGGTTTGCCTTCCTGGCTGCCTCCACTTGCCAGCAAATTCCCTCTTAATATTCCTCCCAGATCCTTTCAGCATGACAGCCAGGGGATGCTGCTGTGCTTTATTGCCACCACGTTAATGAAAAGGCCATTGTAACTGAGCCTCCTTTGGTGACTTGGAGATGGATTTCCTCTTGAGGCGAGTAAAATGAGCCATCCCCATCCCGCGTGCAGATAAGGAATGGTGAAAGATGGCTGGGACTGGAGCATATTTTGCCTGCTGGAGGCCATTCCTCTGCCAGACACCTTGTTTAAAATCCTGCAGACAGCCCCTGCTTGTCAAGCACAGCTATGAATGGCACAGGTGGGGCTTCTGGAGTCACTGAATCATAGAACGCTTTGGGTTGAGAGGGACCTCAAAGATCATCGCACTCCACCCCCTGCCATGGACAGGGACACCTTCCACCAGCCCAGGTGGCTCCAAGTGCCATCCAGCCTGGTCTTGGACACTTCCAGGGGTGGGGCAGCCACAGCTTCTCTGCCCAACCTGTGCCAGGGCCTGCCCACCCTCACAGAGAAGAACTTTTTCCTAACACCTTACCTAAACCTACCCTCCTTCAGCTTAAGGCCATTCCCCTTCTCTTGTCACTCTGTACTCTTGTCCAAAGTCCCTCTCCAACTCTACTGGAGCCCCTTTAGGTACTGGGAGGGACTCTCAGGTCTTTCCAGAGCCTTCTTCAGGACACTGAGGACCTCATTAAGGGTGGGGAGGAAGGAACCCTCTCTGCCTCTGGGAATCCACAAGTTTTCCTTGTGATGCCACGTGTGCTGGAACCTGTGCTCGTGGCTGCATCATCTCCCCTGTCCTCTCTCATTCAGGGCCATTCACTGCTCCCAGTGACAAAGCTTTGGGAGCCTGGGAGAGCTGGGAGCAGTGGGAGGGAGGGCAGGCTGCTGCTTCCCTTCCCAGGGCATTGCCAGGGAGGCAGATATTCCAGAGGAGTTCCCAGTGCTGGAGAGCACTGGGCTGTGCCACCCACACCTGCTCCAAAGCCACAGCAGCGAGCACAAGTCCTAATTAAAGCTTTTGTGCCTCTTTCCACCTGGATTGACATTCTGCAGCAGCTTTCTGACCAGGGTTTGTGGCAGTTTTTCCTCTCTGACTTTTCCAACATGGTTTTCTTGTCTTCTGGCTCTTCCAACATGTGCCTAAAGTGTCCCAGACCACTGAGCACTTAATGCCCCATGGAATCTCAGGGTGATATTGTGCAGCAGAAGCAGAAGAGAAACGGGTAGTTTGTAGCACCACAGTCCTTCCCTTGCAGTAGCACGGAGAGGAGCTCCCAAAAACAGCAGGGCAATGATGCTGAGGATTTAAGCAAATGAAGAGGCAGTCAAGAAAAACCGAATAATTATGCATTTGCCAGTATAAAATGGGAAGTTGCCCAGAGAAGCTGTGGCTGCCCCTGGACATGTCCAAGGCCAGGTTGGACAGGGCTTGGAACAACCTCTTCTAGTGGAAGGTGTCCCTACCCATGGCAGGAGGTGGAATTAGATGGACTTTAAGGTCCCTTCCAACCCAAACTATTCTGATTCTCTGATAGTTGGGATCACAGAGCACCCAGATACAGGGCAGAGACTCAGGAAGCAGGTGAAGGGGTGCTGAGTCCACCAGAGCTGTGCCTGCCAAGAGTTTGGCACCTTGCTTCTGAATTTCTTGTTCATTTTTGCACATTTCTACTGCAGAAAATGTGGGTTTAAAAAATAAGGAGAAGAAAAGTTTCCTATCTTCTTTAAATGAAAATAAATCCAGAGCAGAGAAGGCCTTTTGTAAGGTCTGCTGAGTTAATGGATTCATAATGACTTTTAAAGCTTCACTTGGGTAAGAAATACTGTTCATTTCATAATTGCATATAAATATACTTTCTCATAATCTAGGACAGCATAGCAAAAGGAAATCTACTGGCTTAATTATAAATCTTTTTATTAGCTGGAACCCCGCTGGAATAAAAAAAACCCCCACATATTGTTTTTATCTAAGAGGAAAAGCACAGGGAAAGGAGGGAGGGGGTGTCTTGGAAATGAGTTGTGAGGATTTCATGGGAAAGAAAGGGACTCGGGGTGTGGGGCACTGTGGGGCAGCAATGCAGGCACTGAGCCTTCTGTGGGCACTTCCCTGGCTCCATCTGGGGGAGTGCAGCATCCCTGCCTGCCTTCCCTCCAGCCTGGAGCCAGCACAGCAGATCAATTTAATATCCAGTCAGTGGCTTTTCAAACATGTGGTTTTTTATCACTTTGACCTCCCACGACCCAAGCTGCAGCAGATTTGTCTCTCCTTAGCTCCTGTCCACCTTGGTGGCACGGGCAGATTTCTCTTTCCAAGCTGGGTCCCGAGGCTGGAGGAGGAGGCTGAGGTGGAGGGAGGGATGCTGGGGCCCCTTGTGGTGCCCTGGGCACCTGGGGAGGGCACGGGTGCCTCCAGTGCTGTGCCCCAGGTGCTGTGTATGGGCTGCCCAGGAGCAGAGGGACCAGTTCCTTTCTCTAGGAAATAGCAGGGATAAATTCCAGCCCTTTGGGTGTTTACTTTGGGATCAGACCCCTGCTCCTGCTGGCTGTGGGAGGTGAAGGATTGACCTGCTGTGCCCACACACAGGGCACATCCATCACCCTCCAGTCCCCTTCCAGGGCAGCGAGAGCCCCCAGACGTTGCATTTAAAAACAAAAAGGAAACTAATTAAACGCTTAAAGGTTCAGCAGCCCATTTGCACCTGATGGAGACAAATGAGCCTGCCTCCATGCCCAGGAAACCTGGCACTCTGCAGCAGCTCCCAGGTGGCTGCCTGCAATTATGGGCTGGCTGCAAACCCTGGCAGTGCCAGGCACCTGCTGCGTCCTCTGTTTGCAGAGCCAGGGTGGCCGTGCCCGCATCCACCTGCTTGAGGAGTGGGCTGGGATGGTCCCTGGGCATCACAGGGCTTTGGAGGAGCACCTGAGGGAGTTGGGGTTGTTTGCCCTGGAGAAAAGGAGGCTCAGGGATGACCTTCTCACTCTCTGCAGCTCCCTGACAGGAACTTGTAGCCAGGTGGGGATTGGTTTCTTCTCTCAGGCAACCAGCGACAAGACAAGAGGAGATCATCTCGAGCTGTGCCAGGGGAACCTCAGGTTGGACATCAAGAGGAATTTCCTTGTAGGAAAGGCGCTCAGGCATTGGAATGGGCTGCCAGGGAGGTGGTGGAGTCACTGTCCCTGGAGGTTTTTAAGGAAAGACTGGATGTGGCATCAGTGCCATGGTCTGGGTGACAAAGTGGTGTTGGGTCGCAGGTGGGACTCAGGGACCTCAAAGGTCTTTTCCAACCCAGTTGGTTCTGTGGTCTCTGTAAATCCTCTCCACCATGCTCGTGCTGCCCTGACATCCCACTGCTCTCCTCCACCAGGCTTCCCCCAAACCAGGGGCCCTGCAGGTAGGATGGGCTTTGCAGGTGACTCTTCATTGCCCACTCATGGGCAGGTAAACCTGGGGTTTGCTCCTCCACCTCCTGCACAGGGGTTCCTCTGGTTTAAAGGACCACGAGCAAATCACAAGTCTTTGGTTCTCTCTTTTTTTGTCTGTAGGGAGGCCTGGAGCTCTGTGACTGAAAATCCAGCCAGGCACCTTCAGCTTGGTGACTGGTTGTACTTTGAAATGAATGGGAAAATTTCTGTACTGAAATGTCTTTAATTTCTTTAATTTCAGAGGGTGGGCAGGCCCTGGCACGGGTTGCCCAGAGAAGCTGTGGCTGCCCCATCCCTGGAAGTGCCCAAGGCCAGGTTGGACAGGGCTTGGAGCAACCTGGGCTGGTGGAAAGTGTCCCTGCCCATGGCAGGGGGTGGAATGAGATGAGCATTAAGGTCCCTCCCAACCCAAACCATGCTGGGATAATAACTCTAGGGATTTTCCTCCCAGTCATGTCCACTCCTTCCTTGAGCCAGCACAAGCTTTGGTGCAGTGCCCTGGAACTTCCTCAACCTTGGCACACATTTCCTCTTGTCCCAGCTCTCCAAAGTTTGGCTTTCTCCTTGCCACTCTGAAATTCCCATCTAGACTGGCCAGTTTAGCACTCCTGACTGTTCTTTCCCCCTCTGACTGCGTTTGAGGAGAATATATTTATGACAACATTAATCTCTGTAACCAAAGGGAAGCACAAGCGCCTCCTGCTACTCCTCCTTGTCTTGTTCCTCTCCTGATTTGGGGTGCTGGTGTCCTCTGAGTGGTGTCTAAGGTGAAATACCGCTGGAAAGTGTGAAATCTGAGGGACTACAAGCAATTTCAGCTGAAAGAATATATCATGTTCTCGATCTGTTTGGATATAACCCAGTTCTTTGGGAGAATATAAAGTATCAGGATGGCTGAGTAAATAATTTCCCTGTTTGTTTTGCCTTGTGTGTCGAGAGATCTGATGTTAACTTGTTTTTTCTTGGGGGAGCCCAGGAATGTTTTATCCAAGCTAAACTGTCAGCAGTTCTTGCCAGACCTTCCCTGGGTCCTGCATGTTCTGGTGGGGGTGGGAGGGAAAGAGAAAATCACAGCAAAACCCAGAGAATTACAGAGCAAAGCAGACCAGGGCAGTAATATGCTTTTGGCTTTCTTTTTCATGTTTTGAAAGGGAAATAGGGAGAAAAAAAAATAATCCCATCTTTGCCTCCAGACCATGGAATTAAATCTATAACTATTAGAGAAACATTTCGACCCAGACATCTTTTTTTCTCTCCGCTCTTTCTGTGTATTCAGAAGCCTCCGAAGTGTCAGCATGTTTCCATGCAGGCGGGATGTGCATTGCATCCAAACAACACCATGTCAGTGTGGTGGAGAAAATTCCCACTGAGGGCCCTGCGGGTCAAAGCAAGCTAATGTATGATGCCCTGCCTCGCACTGCTGAGCGTGAGTTGTGCTGATAAGGCTCCGCTCGCCCTGTCTATTAAATCTCCTCTCCTCTATAAGCAATGCAGGCACCGAGTTATTTGCTTATTTTTCTGGCCTTCCTCCCCCTGAAATTGTCATCCTCGAGAGTGGGGGACCTGCTCAGCCACTGGTGGTAGCCATCCTAGCTGGGTTTATTTCCGTTTGCCTCCATTCTCCCCCACTCTGTGACACTGGGACTGGTGTGTGGCTGCTCTCGGTGCTTTGGCTGCAGGGTCTGTCCTCACACAGCGCTGTCACGGGTGCGAGGTGAGTGCTGGATCCCTGCAGGCTCCCTTGCCAAGTGGCTCTGGTAAGAGGCTGATATTTCCCTGCTGTCTGAAGCTTTTGATGTGTAAGATTTTTCAGGGAGGGAGCTGCTTGGTGGGGAGTTGTGACCCTTCAGCTCCCCATTTTGCAGTCGTGCTTTGCTGCCAGGGCACCCAGCGCTCCTTGTGTTGTGTTGCCGCTCAGCACAGACATTTTGGTGCCCTTTCCCTATTTTTGGAGTCTTTTTTTTTATCCCAGCCTTGGGGCTACCTGCTCTAATGACGAATGCAGCCTCTCTGGGTTGCAGTGGATGTTTCCAGCCCTGGTCCAAGCCCATTGCAGAGGGCTGGCTCATTAACCACGGCTGCGCCAGCTCGCCCAGCAAGGAGGGAGGGAGGTCAAACTGTGAAAGCTGCTAAAGAAGGGCTTGTGGAGGAAACTGTTGGAGCCTCTCAGAGAAGAGGCCTGGGGGACTCATTATCTGCTGCCAGCATTGCAGGGAGTGAACTGGCTGTGGATCTGTTGTTCAGTGTAAACAGGAGCACAAGTTCAGCCCCGTGGGTCTTGATGTGTCTGCAAAGCTTGTGGAGACCGTGGGGTGCTCTGGGAGCTTGCAGGAGTTTGGGTGGGAAAGGTCAAGAGCAGGAAAAGAGAAGCCTCTTTTCTCTATTAAGGACCTGCAGTTCCCTGGGCAAGGAAGGCAGTGACTGTGCAGGTGAGGGACTTTGCACTGTGGGGATAAGGACACGTCCTCATGGAGTGCTGGGGGGAACCTGTGTCATGGAGAAAGAGGAAAAGAAACAAGGGAAGACAGCCAGATAGACACCCTTAATCTTTTACATTAACTGAGTCTTTCTGCCTGTGGATTTGGGGAGAGCAGCTGGCTCCCTTGGAGCTGGGCTGGCGAATGAGAACAAGGCTGACAGGAGATCTCTGATGCTGAAAGTGGATAATGCTGGTAGCAGAGAGCGTGGGGTGGGATGAGCAGGGTGGGGGGGAATCACCGACATCTGCTCTCATTCTCAGCCTTCACACTGATCCCTCCTCGGATCTGACAATCCTCTCCCCCTAATCCCTAAATCCCACAGGTCTGTGCAGCCCCAACACTTCATCCCAGTGCAATCTGCCTGCCCAGTCCTCGTGGGCTCCCCTGGCAGCAGAGAGAGGGAGGGAGGGAGGGAGGGAGGGAGGAGCTGCTGGGCAGGACACAGCCCAGATGAGACACTGCCCTTGTTGTCAAACTCTGATGACTTTCCCCACCTGGCTGATAGAGGCAAAGACAGGAACAAATCAAACAAGCATCAGATGCTCTGAAGAACAAATCCCAGTGGCTGCCTGAGAGCCAGAGGAGTGCAACTGGTGTTAGGGGAGTGAGTCTGCAGATCCAGCCTGCTGACTGTCCCTCTGGTCTCCCTCTGGGAACAACCAAACACATCAGTCAGAATGGAGGGAACTTTTTCCCTCTGGGGCTGGTTGTCCAAGCACTCTCCTGGAGCTGCTCTTCAGCTCTTGACCCAGGTTTACATCACTTCGGCTTTGCCTCCTTAATTAGGACATGGTTATTGCTGATTTGCCTTTTTTTGTGGGTGATGCTACTTTGGGAAATGTCAGTCTCTCTAAATCCCAACTTTGGAGACCAAGAGCCTGCAGGCAGCCTTTGCCCTTCTGCACAGGGACATGTAGGGGGGTGCTGGAGCCTTGGTTTTCTGTCCTGTGTCAGGCTGAACAGGGCTGTAACACGGGTTTCTTGGGAGGAGAGTGCCATTATCTGGGGTGAAGAGGCACATCTGTCTGTGGGCACTGCAAGACTGGTCCCACCCCAAGGAACACACACATGTTATTTCTTTTAAGGTTTAAGCATTTTCAGGAGCACACGTGGCTGTGGCTTCCTCAGGCTCCTCCTGACAGTGCCTGGCAGCCCCCAAGCAAACCATAGGCTGGTGCAGCAGTGCTCAGGGATGGGCTGAGTAGGCATTCCCAGTCCCCCTTCTAAGGAAATGAGAGATCTTTTGGGAGGAGGAAAAACCCAGCTGTCTTTCCATTGAAACCTGTTGGCATGAAGAAAGTGCTGCGATGCCACCCGTCATCTCTTTAGCAGCTTGTCAGTGGCTGAGACCACAGAGCCAACCAAACTGGCTATTAGGTAACAGCTCAGCAGCTATTTTTACACTCTATGCAGGTTTCTTGGGTGTGATTTTTCCCTAAGATTTTTCTCCCCCTCTGTACTCCCAAAATTAGCTGACTTTGCAGCGCTCGACACAAAAGAAGTGATTGGAAAAATACAGCACAGAGAGGTCTCTTAAACCTTTCCTGACTCCTGGAAACTTGTCCCTGTGCCAAAGAAAGATGGCTGTGCTGTCTCCAGGAGGGAAACCAATGTTCCCATTGCTTGTGGACATGTTTATATGGCTAAGGCTGGCAGTGATGCTGCTGTGGGCAGGCAGGTGGATGCAGCCTGTCAAAGGTGTGATCTGGGAGTTACATTGAGCCTGTCCAGTGCAACAAGCAAAGTGCTCTGGAATTTCCTTGCCTTGCCTGAGGCTTTACTTTTTGGGGGCCGTGTCTGAGCTGTTTGCTGGTGTTCTCTTGCATGCACAGAATGATTTATTGCTGTGGGAAGAGCTGGGAAAAGCTTCCCCTCCGAGCTGGTGGCCATTAGCTCAGGACATCCTGCACCACAGGTGTCCTGGAGATCCTTGGCTAACACGCCTCATCTCGGGATGTGTCACTAATTACTGTGATTATGCTGCCCGGCACTGCCAAGGTCATCCCTCAGTTGTAGTTCCAGGCACAGCCCTGCCAGTTTAGTGGGAGTGATTTAAATGACTCTCAAAGGCTGCAGGCACTGGGATGGGATGGGAGGGAGAGAACAAATGCGCTCTGTGTGTTGAGACCTGGGCAGCGGCACAATTTGGCTCCGGCATGATGATGCTCCTTTGGTCCCTTCCCTTTCTTGGGAAGGAACAGAGGAACTAAAGAGGCTTCAGAGCTGAGAGTGACCATGCTTGTGCTGTTGGGGTCCTGTGCTGTGCCCCCTGCCCATGGAGAGCCAGGCAGTGACAGCCACACACAGCTCTGAAGTACCAAAAGCCCTGGCTGGCTTCCCAGCCTTGTGGCCAAAGGAAGGACATCCCCGAGGTGGGTGGCAGGAGCTCAGCAGCAAAGATCACATGAAGACGCTTTTCTTTGTAACTTTGGGCCTCACCTGCTCAAAGCACTGGCTGGGACTGAGGTGGCAGTGCCAGAGTTGTGGAGGGGACAGTGGTGAGTGACCAGCTCTGCCCAGTGTGAGCTGGCTGGGGATGTCCCCATGGAACTCTGCCTTGTGCTCACTGCTGGGGGGTGACTGTGGAACAGATGACTCTTGTCGTTCTTGAGGGCAGGGCAAAAATATCATTGACACCAGAATCTTCCCAGAATTTGGCTGCCTGGTTTGAATAAGTCATGTTCACAGACGTTACCTCGTCTGTCCTCCTTGCAGTAGTGAGGCTGCAGGTTCCAGCCAAGTCTGGGGAAATCTGAGTCAGTTTTGGGTGCAGGAGCTGTGTGGAGGGGGATTATCTCATCCCTGCCAGTGTGTCTCATGCAGTTGAAAATGGAGAAAACAAGAGGTATGTTTTCCTCCTTCCTCCTTGCCAAGGGAAGCTGAAGCTCCTTCTACACTCATATAGCCTGAGCAGCTTGAGCCTTTCTTTTTGTTTAGGTAACCTTCTCTTATATTAAACATATACCCAGCAAGCCAGATTCATTACTTATTAATTTACAAAGTGGTAAATTTCAAAGCTGTCATAATGCTGAAGTCATGTTCACTTTAGTTATTCTGCATAATTAATTACAAAGTAATAATTTGTACATCATGATATTTTCATTCCAACATGAAAGCGAACGACTCGGCGCCGTAACAGCCTCGGGCACCAGAGAGGGAAGGAGGAGGTTTGCAGACGTGCTTGCACTGAGGAGAATATCAAGTCAGCCTTGCTGGACGCAGCAAAACACTGTGGGAGGTTCTTCTTCCTTCCTGTTGGAATGACCTCCTGCTCTCCTGGTGCCTGGAGGGAGCTCTCAGAGGGCACTTGGTCTGTCCAGCTGGTGAAGAGGGGACTGAGGGGAGACTCACTGGGGTCTGCAGCTCCTCCTGAGGGGCAGCTCCGGTCTCTGCTCCCTGTGAGCAGGGACAGCACCCAGGGAAGGGCTGGGGTTGTGTCAGGGCAGGGTCAGGGTGGATCTCAGGGAAAGGTTCTTCCCCCAGAGGGTGGTGGGCACTGCCCAGGCTCCCCAGGGCAGTGGGCACAGCCCCAAGGCTGCCAGAGCTGCAGGAGGGTTTGGATGATGCTCTGGGGCACAGGGGGTGACTCTTGGGGATGGTCCTGAGTAGGGCAGAGGGTTGGACTGGATGATCCTTGTGTGTCCCTTCCAGCTCAGCATATTCCATGATTCTCTGGTAAGATGAGCATCACTGTGGGCAGGAGGCAAGGTTCATATTTCCCAGCCCTTCTCTCTCATTTTGCTGGCACAGCTGGTTTGTAGCACCTGGTGCTGAGAACAACTTGCTGTGTGTCACAGGGAGCTCTTTGGCCCTCTCTTTGTGGTGATGCTTAGCTGAGCGGGCTGAACCTGCTCAGGTAGATGCTGCACCCCTAGGACCTTCTAGAGACAGTGCTACCTCTGGCAAAGGTGAGCAGAGCAGTGAGGGAGGGGGTGAACATGGGGCAGAGCACCATCATTTTATGCAGGATGCTGAAAAATAAATGCTGGTTCAGGTGGAAATAAATGCCAGCGTTGGAGGAGCTACACGGGGAACAAACCCCACAAATGCATTGATTTGTTCTTCTGATGGTTGTTTTTTCTAAACAAAAGGAGAAATGGACTGTGTCTGAAACTCCTGAAGAGCTGAGCCATAAGACACAGGCACACAAACCCATCTCCAGGGATGGGGCAGGAGCTTTTCCCCTTGGTACAAAGCCCCTCTGAAGTGAGGTTTACATGCAGTCCTTCTCTTAGCCCCCAGTGAGGGTGCTCCAAGCCCTCCTTCCTCCCTTGGTGCTTTGGAAGGGGTTGATTGCATTTCCAAACTTCTCAGCCATGAGAAGGAAGAACTTTCAGCTGACAGCTGAAGAGACTGGGCTCACCCGACCTGTGGAGCTCGGCCTGGGCTCAACCTTCAAGAGATCCCAGCAAAACTCCCCGTAGGCTCTGTGGCATTGATTTCCCTGCAGATGTAATGAGCCTGAGCAGCTCTGTCAGCTGCACATCTTTGATCTCCACTTTACTACAAGTTTCCTTATCTCTCCAAAAAGCTCTGACTTTTGGTTCTCTGTCAGTTGATTCCTCTCATTTTTCAGTTTTCCTGAGACAAGCACTCTGGTGCCTGACTTGGATGTTTGTGTCTCTCCCGGCTCTTGAGGAGGGTTCTGTTGTTAGTCCCCTATCCAGTTCCCCCTTGGCAGACCTGAGTGTTCTCACACCTGCCCGTGGTGATGCTGTTGGCCAGTGAGGTCCCAGAGGTGAAGTCACCCCAACCACAGGAGGCTCTGAAGGCCCTTCAGGTGCTGGTGAAGGGAAGAGGAGCAAAGGAGAACTTGTACAATGAGTGAGATGAATCACAGAATCCCTTAGTTTGGAAAAAACCTCTGAGATCATCAAGTCCAACCTTTGACTGACTGAATGCCACGTCCAGTCTCTTTTTAAACACCTCCAGGAATGGTGGCTCCAGCACCTCCCTGGGGGATGAAGATGCCCCAGGGTGTGCACCCCTGGCAGGGTTTGAACGTGCAGCTGTAGAAGACATTGTGTGGGCTCAAGGACAGGCCGGGGTGGCTTTCAATTGCCTGGCAGGCAGTGATGGATTGGTCACTTCGGGCTGGACCCTTCACAGGGCAGGCTGATGTCACCAGCCAGGCCTTCAGTGACAATGGGTCACTCGTGTTTTATTGCCTGTGCCCGTCCCTGGTGGGAGCCCTCCCGTGCAGCTTCCAAAGGAAAGGGTAAGCTCATCAATCTCCCCCAGCCCAATCCCTGCTCCAGTGCTGGAATCGGCTCCGCTGGGAGTGTCACTTACCGATCCCACCACAGAGAAATATTTCTTGTGACAAGTCTAATTCATTAATTGTGGTTGATGATGTCATATGCAATTGCAGCGGCAAGTGGCGGAGGGGACGATAACAGGGAGGATTTCCCACCCTCCCCGCTCTTCATGTCCTTCAGCAGAGCCCGTTCTGACATCCCATTAGCAGTGAAATGCATTCGTGCCCGCACAGCAAAGGCTTTGCAACCCTCTGGAAACAGGACTGCAATTTTGATGAAGTCTGCCTGGGTTGATTTCCTGGGAAAACAAAAACAAGATATTGAAAGCAAACAGCTTTCAAAAATTGAGTGGTGTAACGGTAAACTTGTAATTTGGGACTGCTTGTTATATTTACCATTGCAAAGATCAATCTATAGCTTTTGTGAGCCCAGCCTTGAGAACTTATTTTAATCACTGGAAGCTAATCTCATTTCCAAGCCTGAAAATGGTCCCAAACATTGAAATTATATGTTAATACACAGAGATTGACAAAAGGAAGCTGCTTGTATCGACTTGGAATTAATGAAGCAATTCAGCAATGAACAATAACACTGGCAGGAGGTGTTAAGGAGAATTGTTGCAGTTGTTAAATTTTGGCACTGAGAGGTCTCGTTGCTCTGAGGAGACGGTCAGATCACAGCAAAAGGAAAATTACCTGGGAACTTCAGAGTGAGTTAGTTAGTCTGAGTACAGGGGAAAACAGGGAAATGCTGGTGGAGGGACTCCTGGTTATCCACGGGTGCTTTTCTGCCCTGCTGAGGGAAGAGTCCTGTCTGCATTCCTGTGATGTAGTAGAAATAACCCATTCCTTGTCGAGGCTGGGCTGCCCCTGCTGCAGGTGAGGGTGAGGAGCTCTGTGTCACAGCAAAGGCAGCTCTGGGGCAGAATGGTCCTGCTTTGCACATCCTGAGATGGAATCACAGAATATCCTGAGCTGGAAGGGACCCACAAGGATCCAGTCCAGCTCCTGGCCCTGCAGAGACACCCCAACAATCCCACCACGTTGCCCAAACACCTTTTGAGCTCTGGCAGCCTTGCAGCAAAACCCCCCACAGTTTTACAGGGTAGTGGAATATTTTGCTTTTGCTGTGGGTTCCCCCTTTTCCTGTGACTCCTGGTAAGCCAAACTGGCTCAGGGTTTCTTGCTGCAGCTGCAAAGTGCTGCATGGTTGGTTTGGGCTACTGACAGCACCCAAGTGTTTCTCCTTCCCCAAAATTCCATTTGTGCTCCTTGGTGGTCAGCACCGTGAGGGCTTGAAAGTGCCTGAGCTGGGCTTTGATTCTTTGGCCAGTGATCCAGACCAGCCAGGAGACAGAAAGCTTCACATCAGTAGAAAAGGAAAACGTGTGAAGAAATAGAGTTTCTGTTCTTTTGAATGAAATTCTCAAGTAAGGCTACAGAAAGATGCCAAGATGTGTTGCTGCTGTTAACATCCCGAGCCTTTGAACTCGTACATGCAATACTTGAGAGACCAATTTGAAGCAACTGAATTCAAGGCACAGCAAAAACACTTTAGAAGCTGCTTCCTGACAGTGATAAACATGTGGAACAGGGAGGTGGCTGCCCAGCGGATTTTGAAGTAGCTGCTACTGAAACTGCTCCTTCAAGGGAGCCACAGTTGAAAGTTGGAGCATGTTCAGCAATTATTGACTCGCTGATTGATGGCTTTGTAAGATGAAGGGCACATGGAAACATCAACCCCGCTTTCCTTACAGATGAGAGAGATTCTGCAGAGGACCATCAAGGGGGGATGTGGTCCCCCCTTCTCTCAGCACCAGGGTGGAAAACACAGCTGGTTTGGGAATGTGCCTCTTCCTCAGCATCCTGGGAGCAGGGGAACTGATGTCCATGGGCAGGTTTTTGCTCATCAGTCTTCAACTTCAAAGGGGTTTCGCATTCCCTGGTGTTAATCCATCCTTCGAGGCCTTTCTTGGCTGGGAGAAAGCTGCATGTGCTACTGCCATGCGTGTCTAGACTTGCAGTGTGTGGTTTTAGGGATGCAGGAGACTGTCAGAAGTTTCCTCCTTCCCCCCTCCCCCTCTTTCCTTTACAGCAGAAGGAGCCAGAGCTGTTTCTGCATCCCACTGGTAGTTTTTCCTGGAGCTCTGTTAGTGACAAAGCTTTGTTGTTGAGGTAAAATACTTTGAAATTACAGCCTTTTCAGGTTTGGTACCTGGCTGAGGGTCCCAGAGAGGTGGGGGATCTGTTTTGGTTGGATTAAATACAGGTGGTTTATATTCACCAAAGTGAAGTGAAGCTTCATGTTGATCTCTCATGAGGATACTGCAAACAAAATGTTTATTTTGAAATCTCAAAATGACTAAAAACATAGATAACTTTTTCCTTGCAATAAAGAATGCTGGGGGTGGCAAATGCTTTAATTTCACAAGCTGAAGATGTTCCCTGAATGCAGCTCAAGTTTGAAAAATTACTTCATGCCCCTTTTCTGCCTTTTCTTATTTGTCAACTCCCGTCAAAATCCCGAACTCTATGAAAATGTTAGTTTGGGGCAGCTCTGCTTTGAATTTTAGGCTGGAAAAAATTCAAAATCTCCATGTGAAGTGTCCCTGAGGATCCTGATACCCCCTTTTATCACCATGCTCTGCCTGTGGATCTCAAATATCTCTGCATTCCCTCGGTTCAGAGCAACATTACCACATTTTTAATGAAGGATGATAATTTCTCTGAGTCAGGGGATGAAGGTGGGGCTCAGGTAGACTCCAGTTCAGAGCAGCTGTGTTCAAGCCTTGGCTTTTAACCACAGGACCATCCTTCTGCTCTGAGAAGCTAATTTGGGATCAGAGATGCAATGTGGGTTTAAAGTGTAGTGTGAGCTGTGATTTTGGGGAACTGAAACCTTCAGCTAGAAATTGTTCCCGGGTGCTGATGTGCCCCCTGGGTGCAGAGGGTCTATGACCAGGAGCAGCATCTCTGCCACTTGAAAAATTGATGTTCAGCACTTTGGTAGCTGCAAACCCAGCAGGCAGGAGCTGTGGGTGCCACCAGGATGAACTGGCACGTTAACTGCAGCTCCACACCATGGAAGATGCTCTCCAGGGTGCAGGTACAGGGATGGACCGTGCTGTGTGGTGCCTCTAATGGGTGTTCCTGGCTGTGCTTTCACAGGGTGTCACAGTGCCCTGGGAAAGGCAAGCTGGGAGTTAATTAAAGCTACCTCAGTGCATCAGAGCCTGGAAAGAGAGGGAAATATACTCTTGAAGCCAATGTCAGTCTTGGGTGAATGAAACCAGCCCCACAGCTCGCTGGTGTCACGCACAGCAGTCCAAAAATTGCTCAACCCATGTGCCAGGGAAATATGGTCTCTTGGAGGGATCTGTTAGAAGAGATTCCTGCCAAATCAGTGGCAAAAGGCCCAGGTCTCACTGGCTGCCTGGAATTTAATCCTGTCCCTATTAGTCCCTCAGGTTGGTTCAGTGTTCTCTTAGTTCTGGGCTGGCAGGGCTGCTGGGGTTGGCTTTCTGCTGAGAGCTCTGGGAGGAGGATGATGAGCTCACTGCATCCCTGCTGGATGCCTGGGCCATCCCTGGCTTGCTGTGGGGTGCTGGCTGCAGGCAGGACTGAGTGCCTGGCACAGCTCCCAGGTGCCAGCACCTCCAGGGAACCACGGGTTGGTCTGGGCTTAAATCCCACTGGCATTTCCAATGGTACTTACTAGGCTGAGAGTGGCTGTGCAAGTGCAGAGCGATGGGATTGATGAGGCTGAGGTGGAAGAGGCTGCCCAGGGAAGTGCTGGAGCCACCAACCCTGAATGTGTTCAAAAACTGCAGGTGTGGCACTTGGGGATGCAGTTTAGTGGTGGCCTTGGCAGTGCTGGGGGATGGTTGGACTCGATGTTACAGGGCTTTTCCACTCCAAAGGATTCTGTGTTGGATCTGTTGTATTCCTGGGGCTGGATGCCAGCAGACCCTCCTGGTGATGCCCATCTTTCTCCTCATCAGGGCTGGTTTTTGGCTGGGAAGCTCCTGGGCATTGCAAGGCTTCATTTTTGAGGAAAGATGTTGTATCTCAACCTATGAAATGCTGCATCACATGTGAAATGGCCTTAACTTTATTTTCATAGAACCACAGGGTGGTTTGCTTTGGANGAAACTAATGAAACAGGGACGGAGGAAACACATTGTTTTTCTTCTCGACAGGAGTTTGAATGTTTAATAACACTGAGGCACTGGGTTACTTCAGCCAAAGCCCCAAGTGTTGACGTTTTCAGGCAGGTCTGTGTGGGTTTGGAGCTGCATGTTGTCTGTACAGCTTGGATTGTACTCCAAGGGGGTGTGATTTGGGTTGGGAATGCAGACCATTGAATCTCAGAATGGTTTGGTTTGAAAGGGACCTTAAAACTCAAGTCATTCCACCCCGTGCCATGGGCAGGGACACTTTGCAGGTTGCTCCAAGCCCTGTCCCCTATGGACCATTTCCAGAACAGTCTCCACTTTGGGGTCAGATTCTGTGCTGGCCTCCAAACCCTGCTTTACTCTCTCATAAATCAGTCCTGAGAGATGCCCTGTCCCCCCAGGCAGCCCCAGCACAGCCTGCCTGACCCATCTTGAGCCCTTTATCCTCCTCATGCAGCACCCCAATTCTCTGAGCCTTTTCCTGCCTTTAGTTTCAGCTACAAAGGCACAATATTGGGCAGGTGCCTTGGAGAGACTAAAGGCAAGAGGCAGTGGATGGGAGATGAAGCTTTTGGGAATTCTGGGGATAAAACAGAGCAGTTTATCCAAACATCCCCCTCTCTGGCTTAAATCGTTCAGAGTTTTGCTGCCTCCTTGACAAAAAAAAGTCCAACTTCTCACTGTTTTCATTCTGATGATTTTGGGGTTTGGTGCAAAAAGCCTCTCTTCTCTGTAGTGAAAAGGCAGCTTTTCACTCAAAGCCCTGTTTTCAGCATAAAATGGTTGGAAAATGATCATCCCCTTGGAAAACCTGCAGCTCTGTCACCAGGGTGAAGCAGCAGCTGCCCTTCAGAGTTCCCTGCGCTGCTCCAGAGGGATCTGTGTGCTCCAGGCAGGCACAGGCACATCCACAGCCAATTCTAATCCATGGCTTTGGGGCACAGCATGAGAAATGCCAGTGTCCAGCTGGAATGACTGGAGGTGCTGCTCAGATGGTCTTCTGCTCTTAGAGGGGGAATTGGGTTTGGGTGGAGTGAGGAGCTCTAATTATCTGTCAGATAAGGACCCAACATCCTCTGCTTGCTGCTTAATTAGGCTGTCCACAAGCTGGGCTTAACACTTTGCATTCCTGGCTGAAGAAAAATAAATCTGGTTTAATGCGACTTCAACAAGGAAGCTCCAGGAGTTTCTGTCCTCCTGCCCAAGCCCTGTGTGTGTCGAACCCTGGCCCTGGAGCAGGGAGTGAGTGCTTGGACATGTCTCCTGGACATTAATTCTGAGTGCCCAGGATGATGGCCATGAACCTGACTGCTGGGGATGCTTTCTCTGTGCCTGGCTTAATCGGTTTGATAGACTGTCTATCATTTATTTTTATTTATTTGTATTTAGGAGAGGGGGAATTTGCTGCCTGGCCTCTGTTGGAGAGCTCGGCAGTGGCAGACACAGCATCTGGCTTGGACCTTACAGGCTTTGCAGCAGCCTAAAATAACCCCAGGGGTGTTCAGTGCACAGGGTGGGCATGAAGGAAAGCAAAAAGGGTGGGAAGTTTTCCTGTCCCAGCCCAGGCACTGCTCTGTGTTCACAGGGATCACACAAAGCAGGAAATTTGCCATGTGTTCAGTGGGGTTTCTGTGGAAAGGCTCTGCAGGCAAAGACAAAGCCCTGGTGATCATCCCCTGAGAGCTCAGCCTTGGAAAACACTCTCTCACTTGAGGTTTAGATGAAGTTGTGTCATCTGGAGTGAAACCAAGCCTTGTGCTGCAGGCAACCAACCCCAGCTGTGATAGCACCTGATGGTGGTGTGGTGGGATGGGACCCTGGGATGGACACCTGAGGGCTTTGTTCTGCTGCTTTCAAATGGCTGTAGTTCATATAAAGACTGGAGTAGGTTTAGCTTGGATATTGGGAAGAAATTCTTCCCTGTGAGGGTGGGCAGGCCCTGGCACAGGTTGCCCAGAGAAGCTGTGGCTGCCCCATCCCTGGAAGTGTCCAAGGCCAGGTTGGACGGCGCTTGGAGCAGCCTGGGCTGGTGGAAGGTGTCCCTGCCCATGGCAGGGGCTGGGATGAGATGAAATTTAAAGTCCCTCCCAACACAAGCTTCTCTATGAGTCTTTATTGGATTTTTAGGGCGGGACATTCATAGCTGGTTAAGTGAAAGTGGGCTGAGTTGTGTGTTTCTCTTTCCCGGTGATTTGCAGGCTGTAGGCAGGACAAGAGCAGAAAAGCCTCATCTGTAGCACAGCAATAACAACCAGGAAGCAAGTGTCTAGTGATGTTCATCGTGTTATTGTGCTCCTTAAAATACACATGCCTTGAAGTCTGCCGGGCGTTTTGCTCTGCAAAACATATGGTTTAACAGCTAAAATGATTTCTGACCTGGAGACCTGAACTGACAACTTTGGAGACAAACAAAAACCAGGATGGCTCCATCTGTCAGGGCTGGTTCATCTCCGTGCTGCTTACTGACATTTCTGTGTGTGCATCAGGAAACTGCTTCAGTGCCCCTTTCCCTCCCTTCCCCAGGAGTCTCTCCGTGCCCATCCTTGTGTGTCTTGCCTTGGTGCACGAGTTCACCTCCAGGCTTCTGGCCACGACCTCTGCTTGGAAGGGGTTTGCCCTCCCTGTGCCTTGCTCCTTTCCCAGTTGTCTGCTGAGGGCACGGGTGGCTTGCTGGGCTCAGGCTGAAGCTTTGAGCAGGATCTTTTCTTGACCTTTTTGGGGATCAGGATCTTGTCGTGACTCAGGTTGGCTCCATCCCTGTCTTGGTGCCAGGGAGTGTTTCACAAATGCCTGTCTAGTGGCATATTCTTTTGGATAACAAAGCTTTGGGTGCTGGCCCTTGTGCTCTGCTTTCATATCAGCTTGTCATGTGGGTGTTTCTAAATCCCAGATCCCCTCTCTGCTTCCTGGCAGTGTTTTTGATAGGACTGTGTGATACAGAGTTAATATCCTAGAAATTTCCTGTAATGCCTCCTTCAAGAGTCATATCCCTTGTGGAGGTGCTTTCTGGAATAACTGCTGCTGTCACTGTTGAGTCCAGAGACTCACTGATGGTTTCCAATCTGACAGCAGTTTTTCATCAGCCTTGGCATGGTCACTGCATCCAGACCTGGATGGCAGCAGGGAGTGGCACTGCCCAAAATTGGGTAATGCCCCAAATTGCTAATCTGCCTCTGTTACCTGGGGGGAGAGCAGTGGACCACTAGGACAGTCCCTGGGACCATTGCATCCAGGCTTCAGGAATCCACAGCAGCTTGGGTGGCAATAGTGGCTTCACCTGGAGAAGGGGACTGGAAGATGGGACTGAGATTGGAGATGCCCCATGTACGGGTGTGTGCAATAGAATCATGGAGTGGTCTGGGTTGGGAAGGACCTTAAAGCTCATCCAGATCCACCCCCTGCCACAGGCAGGGACACCTTCCACTAGCCCAGGTTGCTCCAAGCCCCATCCAACTTGGCCTTGGACCCTTCCAGAGATGGGGCAGCCACAGCTGCTCTGCCCAACCTGTGCCAGGGCCTGCCCACCCTCACAGGGAGGAACTCTTTCCTGCTATCTAACCTCTATCTACTCTCCTTCAGCTTAAGGCCATTCTCCCTTACCCAGACTCCTATAAATTGTCTCACTCCATCTTTCTTCTTGGCTCATTTCACTGGAAGGCCATGATTAGGTCACCCTGGAGCCTTCCGTTCTCCAGGCTGAACAGTCCCAATTCTCCCATCCTTTCCTTGCAGCAGAGCTGCTCCATCCCTCTGATCCTCTTGGTGCCTCCTCTGGACTCTCTGCAGCAGCTCCACATTCTCTCTGTGCTGGGTCCCAGGGCTGGAGGCAACTCTGCAGGTGGGTCTCACCAGAGCAGAGCAGAGCAGAGGGGCAGAATCCCCACCTGTCCTGCTGCCCACGCTGTGGGACCAGCCCAGCACACATGGCTGGGGCATGTCCAGCCTCTCACCCACCTGCACCCCAAGTCCTTCTCCCAGGGCTGCTCTCCATCCCTTCATCCCCAGCCTGGATCAAGAGCTGGGGGTGGGAACTGAGGGGTGGGTGCCACCAGCTCTGTGAGGCTTTGGGTGGTGAACTTTTCCTGTGTTTCCTTCTAGAATAAACTTTCCTCCTCCTTCCTGCCTCATTATTCCCTCAGTATCCCCATCTCTCTGTGTCCCTTCTGTGGTAGAACAGCTGATGGCTTAGGAGAGGGGGATTATTTCTGCCTTTACCAGCAAATCTAAACCCATGGACTTATTTAAGGCTGAAACTAAAAAGCCAGTAGTGTCTGAGAACTGAAGCCCTGGCTAAGAAGTTTTAAGCAAACATTATTAGATATGACCTCTTATTTATGAACGACTTTGCAAAGGGGAGTCTCTTACCCTGCACTGCCTCAGCCAAAGACCTATTTTCCCAGGCAGAATATCCCCGCCAGCAATCAGTCTGATTAGACTTTAGGATGCTGCAGTAAATATACCAAAGCTCAATTTAACCAGCAGAGAAGCAAATAATAATAACTTGAGGCCTTTGGCCATAAAAATGCAGACGTTTACCTTGAATGTTGACTTAAACCATTTCAATTTTGTGCCAAATGAGGCTTGAAATGTATCACCCAGTGTTCAGTGTCCAACCAATAAAAATTGCCTTAAATATTGTACCTTCGTGCTGGCAGCGCCGCAGAAGTTCAACATCTCTCTCCTGTCGGGGCACCCTGGAAGCAAGGCAGTGACAGCAGGGTTTGTTTGCTCAGTTGGGCATCTTGGAGCAAACCCTGAATATTCACTGATGTCGTGGGAGGTTTTTGCCATCACCTGGACTGTCCTGCAAGTAAAGCTTTGTCCTTCTGCTCCGACACATCCAAGCCTGCAATTGTAGGGTGAAGGAGCAGAATCTGGTGAAGGAGAAGTGCAGACAGGTAAAGGAAAGCAGCCAAAATCTTTATCTCTTCTCTTCCCTGAGCTTCCTGATTCATTAGCAGGCCTGATTATCCAGTTCCGTGGCTGTAATCCCTAATTAAACACCACCATAGACAACGTGTTTGTGCCAAGCTGAACATAAGTGGCCTGTTCTTAATAAATGTGTAAGTGTGATGTCCATGCTGTTACCCAGGGAAAGGAGAGCTCCAAGTTCTCAGAGAATGGTCATTGCCACACAGACTTGCTTTTCCTCCCTCTTCAAATGCACAGTCAATTACCATTAATGCTCAGTACCTTTTAAATTGCAATTCCTTAAATCAAAAGCACATTTGAAAAACAGAGAGGAGGCTTCTGGATGTGTCCAGAAGGTGGTAATTAATCCATCTGGAGGACAGGCCAGGAGCTGGAGGTGCTGCCACTTGTTTTCAGCTCTCTGTGTTTCTCCACAGCCTTTCCATGGGGACCAAGGGATGCTGGAGCAGGTGCTGATTCCTGACTGCACTGAAGTGTTTTGTTGTCTTGAGAGTGAGAGAAAGATGTTCATCATCACTGTTTGATTTTCTGCTCCATTTTTGGGTCAAACCTGTGTTTGGGTGTTCGGTGTAGGAAAACTGTTTAGGGGAAGAAATGAGGGCTTGTGTTATGGGTGGAGTGACTATTGTACATTACGTTATCCTACTCCTTAGGCAGCAAACAGCTTTGAAATGGGTTAGACGGGACCACACGAGGTCTGGGAGGGCTCAAACCTGCCAGCAGGAGCTCAGGTGATTGCACTGCACAGGCATTTCCTTTAACCTCTCCTACCATGAAATAAGAACAGCAGCTTCTGTACAGAAGCACCGAGGGGACAAAGATTTGCAGCTGGTGTGGGGATGTTTATGCATGAGAGAGGACTAAACCAGTATTGCCTTTTTGTTTCCAAAATGTGAGATTAGCCAGAAATCTTTTGGCCAGGACTTTCAAGGCCATGGTTTAGAGAGGCTGAAGGTTGAGGGTGCATGTGCAGGTCAAAGCTGCATCCATATGGAGTGGTGTTTGGAGGGCACTCGGTGTGTACAGCTATTCCTGCCCGTCCAGCTCTGCTGTTTCCCTCGTGCTTTTCAGCTCTTGTCTCTTAAATATCTGCTGCCTTTCCCTTCTTGTAGAGCTGGGCTTGGGCAGGGGCAGGAGCCCCCTGAATTCCTCAGGACAAGGGGGAGCTGAGTGGAGAAGCTTTGCAAGAGCAGAGGGTCTTTCCTCCCTCTTTACCATGACCCTGCTCCTTTAAAGTCACAGGGGCTCTTCTTTCTCCACAGCCTGGGGCAGAGGTTCAGCTGGGGAGGCTGCAGCAGATGGAGAGGCTGCCCTGGCACTGGAGGCATTGCTATAAATTCCCTGTGCCCTCAGAGGTCGGTGCCACACAAGGAACATCTCCTTCTGTGCTCCAGGTCCAGCCTTTTGCCGCCTCCGTGGCAGAACGTCGTGGCTGGGACGGGAAGGGGGATGCTCTGGGTTTGGCAGCCTGGCCCCCAGATGTGCTTGAAGAAGTGCCAATGCTGCAGCCTACGGGGCCATCTGAGCCTGTGCCCCCCAAATTCAGATGGGTGGTGTGAGGTGACCTCCCTTTGGGACCTCTGGAGAGCTGAGTCTTTCAAGTAGCCACGTGAGCAAATCCCCAGCCTCCCCCCAGCTCCACCCTGGCTTTTATATTTTATTTTCCCTGAGCAGATGTGAAGATCATGCTTTTGTCAGCTTTCCTCCTGCTCAAAGAAGGGAAGAAGCATTTGAAAAGAATATTAAATTTGGGAAGGGTGCACAGAAGGGATGGGAACAAGTTTTCCTCTCTCACATCAGAGCCGCGTGTCCCACATTCCCCTCCTCCAGGCGGATCCCTTTGCCTTGATTTCTTTACCTTTTACTTTTCTTCTGTCCTGACTCCTGGAATAATTAGTTAGTGGCAACTGTGTGTGTGTAGTTTTAAAGGGAACGTTTGTATCAGCAGCATGAGTTCCCTTTGCCACAGCTCTGCAGTGGCTCCTTCCCTTGAAGATATGCGATCAGTACTTCTCCTGAACCTACTGATATACTTGGCCATCACTTAAATATCATTACAGGAAAGATTTCGACGAGATCACTGCACGTTACACTTTAAAGTTTGACTTTAAAAGAATGTCTGGGCTTTGCTAAAAGGCATTAGTAATGGGATTCTCTATCTTTGAGCTTAATTTATTCTGAAGAGAAAAAGGCCATTATCTTAAATCTTTTTTTCCCCTTTTCCTCCTCTAACAAAAAAAGAAGAAAGGAAAAAGCAGCCTCTGAAGTCCAGCACTTATGGCAAAGCCATTGTTTAATTACTTGCTCTTTTCATCCTTTGGAGGGAGGTGAGCTTGGGGGAGGTGGAAGCCAGCTGTGTCTTGGCGTCACGGCTCCTGTTGCTGCACAAACAGTATATTTTTCAACCCCTCCTTCCCTTGACCTGCTTTGCTTCAGGATTAGCAAGTTATGGGCTCATGTTCCATGAGAAAACCAGAGCTGTGCCTGTGGGTGTGCCCCAACAGGACAGGCAGCAAAATCCTGGCATTTCTCAGTGTTACCCAACAACTCCAGGCTGGGAACCTCCATCTGAAGGAGTTTGTGACAGACAAACCCTTCTTTGCAGGGCTCTCCTTAGCTGTGCCAAGGACCTGAAGTGCGTCCTTGTCCATGGATGTGTTTTCTGTGTGGACACTGTTGGGAACAGTGGTTGGGTTCCGGAGGATTTGATTTCCATCAATTCTATCAGAGCAGAGAGTCTCTGAGCCTTCTGTTATTAATGCTCAGCCAACCTTGACATTTTTGGTGCATCCCAAGCCTGCATTGTGCTTGTGCATCAAAATTGAGCAAAAAGCCTTGCCCTGGGTGTAAATCCACATGAGGCTAGCTCTAGCCTTGGATCACAGCAGACAGAACTCCTGGATTCAGCCAGCAACAACCCAAGCTCAGCCTTCTGCAGCAGGAGGTTGGGTTTTCTTGTGAAACTGAGGAGCAAAACCCCAGGAAGGGTTCAATTTCAAGTTTTCCAATTCAGAGCCAAATGTGGCTCCCCAGAGTGGGGCTGTGAACCTTCACTGGCAGGAATGTGCTGCACTCTGGAGCCTGTGGAGCTGGAGCAGGGAAGAGCAGAGCCTTTGCCCCAGGGCCTCAGGAAGTGGATTAACTCCAGCTGTCCTGCATCTCGGATGCTGTGAGTTTGCCATTTCACTGGAATTGGTTTCTGCTCTCTGGGGCCCTTGTGGGTGGAGGCAGGACCGTATCCCTCAGAGCTGTAGCTGCTGGTGCTTGAGTTATCAGAGAGCAGAGGATCAATTATACATTAGGGACCTGGTAATGATGAGAATTAAATGAGCTTTTGCTGAAGTGTGTTGTGCTTCTGTTCACCTTCAGATGGAAACTGCTCTGAAGAGCACCAACATCTGCACAAATAATCTGTCTTCTGGAAAGCACATTGCTCTCCTGTTTACATATGGGAGTGCTCTCCTGTTGTCTCTCCTGGGACAGTGAGTTCTGCTTGCCAGAATGTGGGATACAATGGTTTTCCATGGTCTGTGCACATCCCCTCCAGGTCCCAGTTAGGGGCTGTGGAGGCAGCAGGATCCTGTGCCCAGGGCTCAGCCTCCTTCAGGCTGTCAAGGTTTTGCTGTGTGGTGATGTGGAACATCTGTCTGGATCCATGTGGATGCTCCCAGTGCTCCTGTAGATGCAGACACGTGTCTGGAGGGAGTTGCCAGTTTTTGCCAAAGGTGCAAAATGGTGCTTTTCCTGCACCCCTGCTGGGGGAGCCCAGGAACGTGCCTGCCAGGATGGATGCTTTGAGTACCTTGTGTGTTGGTATTTGTCTGTTGTTCCATTCCAGAATCCCAGAATCACTAAGCTTGGAAAAGCCCTCCCAGCCCATCAAACCCAGCCTGTGCCTGATCCTCACCTTGTCCCCCAGCCCAGAGCACTGAGTGCCACAGCCAGCTTTCCTTGGACACCTCCAGGGATGGGGACTCCAAACCTCCCTGGCAGCTCATTCCAATGCCTGACCAACTCTTGAGTGAAGAAATTCTCCCTCATGTCCACCTGGAACCTCCCCCCTGCAACTTGAGGCCATTTCCTCTCCTCCTGTCCCTGTTCCCTGGGAGCAGAGCCTGACCCCTCCCCGGCTCCCTCCTCTTGTCAGGGTGTTGCAAAGAGCGAGAAGGTCCCCCCTGACCCTCCTTTTCTCCAGGCTGAGCCCCCCCAGCTCCCTCAGCAGCTCCTCACAGGACTGACTCCCCAGACCCTTCACCACCTTTGTTGTCCTTCTCTCACCAACGCTGGTGTTGGTTCAGCCACGCTGCCTGTGGCATTTTGCTTGCCCTGAGCTGGGTGGTTTTAAGCAAGGCCATAACTGTGGTCATGACCCAAGAGTATGTTGAGTCATTCAAGGTTTCCAGTGCTTTGGATGTTTTCTCATGGGTTTGGTCTTAAACACAATCTCAGAATATGCTGAGCTGGAAGGGACCCACAAGGATTAAAAAGTCCAACCCTCAGCCCTGCACAGGACCCCAAGAGTCACCCCCTGTGCCCCAGAGCATCATCCAACCCCTCCTGCAGCTCTGGCAGCCTTGGGGCTGTGCCCACTGCCCTGGGGAGCCTGGGCAGTGCCCACCACCCTCTGGGGGAAGAACCTTTCCCTGAGATCCCACCTGACCGTGCCCTGACACAGCTCCAGCCCTTCCCTGGGTGCTGTCCCTGGTCCTCTCAGAACAGAGATCAGTGCCTGCCCCTCCTCTGCCCCTCCCCAGGAAGCTGGACCTGCAGTGAGGTCCGTGTTGGCCTCCTGACTCAAACAATTGTCACTGGGCATCTGTAGCATAATGTTTAATTTGTGCAGCTTGTGTAGGTCAATGAACATCCCCAGGGCAGTCCAGTCCAGTGGTTAAAGCAGCATCTGGTACTTTTCTTCTGCTGTTTGAGCCCCTTGGACTCAGTTCCTCCCCGTGGTACAGCTGTATTAATATACTGACCTATTTCAATGCAGTTTTTCAGGTTAATTTATTTTTTCCAAGGCACTTAGCAAACATTAAATGTTACATAAATCTCGAGTATTATTATCCACAAGATGCATTGATTTGCAGAGTGTGGTCATATTGTCTGGATTTCTTTTTTCCTTTAAAAATTTGAATCCATTAGAAAGAGGGAGTGGGAGGGGGAAGCCCTGGAGCTTTTATCCAAGACCAAATAGTTACATAAACAAAGAGCTGGAAGTGGCTGATCAATGATAAGGCAAATGGGGCCAATTGTGTACCAGCTCCAGCCTCCAGTGGTGGTTTGTACTGGGCAGTCTGGGCTTGCTGGGATCGATGCCTGGGTGTGGTGAGGAGCTCCCAGTGCACTGCAGAGGGCCATTTCCCCCTTTTTTCCCAAATTCCATGCCCTGGATGCTGCCTCCAGTTGCCCTTGGTTATTAAAAGGAGCAGCTCACGTGCCTTTGGGAAAATCCAGTCCTTGCAGCAGAGTTATTTATGCACCTCTGGTACTGTTATCTCTCACAGGACAGGGCGATACACGGTGGTTTTGGGGGTACTGAAGGCAATAAATCATGGGGGAGCAGCAGGAAGAGCAGGATTGCTCCTCCAGCTCCTCGATGGTGCTGTAATTTACTCTATCAGGAACAGCAGGACAGGAGAGATAAGTGACTGCTTTCTGTTGGGCTGGGGGGGCTGACAGGAGTGGTGGGAGGTTATTTTTTGGCTGAGTGACGCCGTAATGGCAAGCATTGTGTTCTCCTCCATTTTTACTTGGCAAGCTAAGGTGGAGTAAGCAGAGACTATCTGTCTTTTAGGCATGAAAAGGTGTCCCCTCCCCAGCTCCAATCAATCATAACTCTCCAGGAGTCATCGATTTACAGACAGCATCAAACCACCTGCTCTCTGCAGCCCCAGGTGATTTTCTTTAGGTGAGGAATGTGAATTTTGCAGTCGTGGGAGGCAGAGAGGCTGAATGGTTATAACAAGTGACTTGTATCTGCCTTAACCTCCTCCCATGGCTTGCAGAGCCCAGCTCTGGTATTCCCAACACCTCCCTGCTCATGTCTGGGCTGAAACCAAGCAAACTTGTTTCATGCAAGTCTGTAAAACTGTGGGTTTGAGTCAGTGAGAGGGGAGTTGCTGAACCTGGGGGAACCAGGTCTTGCTGATGGTCTCTACTCTGACTGATGGCTTTTACTTGGAGCAGAGTCATCTTAATCCTCTTGGCCTGCTTATTTTCACTGGAGAAAGGGGCTTGCAGTGGTTGTCCCAGGCTCTTGGATGTTTCTGCCCAACATTCTCCCGTGTGTGGCGCGCACTTGGATTTTGCCGTGGTGCACTGGTTTCCAAGACACAGAAAAGTGAAGAAGCACTTGCTTTTCAGCAAGCCAAGAAGCAAAGCGGGGGTTAGATTTTGTTTACTGGATGGGATTCATGTTTGCAGAAGTACTTTGAGATTCTGGGCAGACGGAGCCGACAGAAGCGCCGAGCGCTGTTGTTCTCCTCCGATGACAAGATGTGAAAGCTGAAGCTGCACTTGTAACAAACTGCCCCCAAATGTGGAGTGTGCCAAAGGTTCCAGAGCTGATCCGCTCGGCGCCTCAGCTCTTCAGCAGAGTGGCCCTTGTGAGGCAGTAGATTAGAGCCCTGAGTGTGTGCTGGAACGGGGTGTCTCTCCCGCACTATGCGCTCTCATTGTCCCATCCACATTTTGGTATTTGCCATAAGCCACGCGCTCTTATGAAAAACCATTTGCAAGATAAGTAAAGGAAAATGTAATCCCTGAGTGGAATGAAAGGTGCTTTGAAATGAATGGGGGATAATCCTTTTGTTGTCTGTTACAAATGCACTTTATTTCTGCATTATCTGAGCATGAGAATAGACTGTTGGCTCAGCCAACAAATCCACTGCAGCCCCCTCTCCTCTCCTCGCTGCGTCAGACCCGAGTGGCAGCGCCGGAGCCGCCTCTGAACTCCCCGAGGTCGGTGCTTTGCAAAAAGGGCTCTTTTGAATTTCAAAATCCTGCTGGCGTGATTATTTTGGCGCTTGCAGTGTGCAGAGTCTTGGCTTAAGTCGCGCTAAAGACGCGGGTTGAGATTCAGGGAGCGGTCTGAGGGATTTAGCTCCTCTACCTGCCCTTGCTTTTCCATCAAAACAGGGAGGGAAATCTGCCTAAATTGCTTTTAAAATCACAAAGCCCAAGCCCTGCCCCAGGGAGTTTGTAGTAGGGCTCGGAGAATCTCTTCCTTCTGCTTTTAGCATGTTTTTCTTTCTCTTGTTGGTCAAATTCTCTTTGCAAGTTCAAGTCCATTGACTTATGCAAGGAGATGCTTCCAGTTTGTGCAGAGCGTGGACTTGGCTCTTAGAGGGGGGACAACGAAGATGGGGAAGGGCCTGGCGGGGAAGCCCCATGTGAGGACACTGAGGGTACTTGGTGTGTTCTTCTGGAGAAGGGGAGACTGAGGGGAGACCTCATTGCAGGGACAACTCCCTGGGGAGGGGCAGGCACTGATCTCTGCTCTGGGGGGACCAGGGACAGCACCCAGGGAAGGGCTGGAGTTGTGTCAGGGCAGGGTTAGGTGGGATCTCAGGGAAAGGTTCTTCCCCCAGAGGGTGGTGGGCACTGCCCAGGCTCCCCAGGGCAGTGGGCACAGCCCCGAGGCTGCCAGAGCTGCAGGAGGGTTTGGATGATGCTCTGGGGCACAGGGGGTGACTCTTGGGGCTGGTCCTGTGCAGGGCTGAGGGTTGGACTGGATGCTTAATGGGTCCCTTCCAGCTCAGCATATTCTGTAATTCTATGGTCTGGTGACCCATGTGGCCAAAAGCCAGGCGTGATCCATCCAGACACTCAGCAGAAAAGAAAGCTCAGAGCTCAAAGACCAAATGCTGCACAGTCTGGAATGGGAGCAGCTATTTTCAGCTAATGTTCAAGTCCTTTAGTTACTGCAGGCCTGGGCTCTGGAAAATGAGTCCCAGCATGGCTTCTCCTTGCTTTATTAGTGAGTAACCAAAGTTCAGGAGACACCATGAATTAAATTTGTTCATTCTGATTTTATTGTCGGCCATACCCAGCCTCCAGCCAGCCATTCAAAACTTTTTTACACTCTCCCCTCCCCCCTGGTTTGATGCAGTTTCCCATCATGGAAAGGCTGGGAGAGCTGGGGGTGTTCACCTGGAGAAGAGAAGGATCCAGGGAGACCTGAGAGCCCCTTCCAGTGCCTAAAGGGCCTCCAGGAGAGCTGGAGAGGGACTGGGGACAAGGCATGGAGGGACAGGACACAGGGAATGGCTTCCCACTGCCAGAGGGCAGGGTTAGATGGGATATTGGGGAGGATATTGTTGGAACCCTGTGAGGGTGGGCAGGCCCTGGCACAGGTTGGGCAGAGAAGCTGTGGCTGCCCCATCCCTGGAAGTGTCCCAGGCCAGGTTGGACGGGGCTTGGAGCACCCTGGGCTGGTGGAAGGTGTCCATGGCATGGCAGGGGATGGAATGAGATGAGTTTTAAGGTTCCTTCCGACACAAACCATTCTGGAATTTCCATGGTGTATTGAGGCAAGATACGGATTTTTTTTGATTTTTTTTTTATTTTGGCTTTGCTTGAGGAAAGTCCTTGGAATTGGAAGTGAGGTCTGTCCTGGATTGGAAGTTGTTGCACATCTTGCAGCCAGGACAGTGGTGTTTGCTGGGTCAGTTCCAATGCTCTGTGCTCCAAAGCACGAGACAGAACAGGATCCCACCAGAACCTGGCTGTTTGGGGACCACTGTGCTTTCCCTACTCAGCAGGTCCAGAGCATTCCCAGAATTCCCAGAGGTGATTGCATGGATGGTTTCAGTCTTGGAATAATCCAGCTGCTTTCCCTAAAACAATTATAGCTGCTAGAATTTGTCTTTGCAAGCATAGTAATTAGAGGAGAATAGGAAATTAATTAAAAAGCTAATTATAAAGTCCATGAATGTTGTTTCCAAATCTTCAGATGAATTTACTTTTGCTAAATGCCACCTTTTCCAATTTGTTCAGCTCTGTGGTGGCAGGAGGTGGGGAAACTGAGGGAATCAAGGCATGTGCTCCTGACGTGATGCCGTGCTGTCCGCTAAGGGGATTAGGACATACATGATGGAAAAGACACAGGAACAGCACTAAGCTGGCTCTAAGCCTGTTGTCTTCCAGCTCTTTCCATTATGAAGCACAAAGGAAATCCAGGTCCTCTGCCTCCTGGAGTCTCATGCCATCCTAATCTCAAGCTAATCCCTTCAAACAAGCATTTCCCTGCCCTTGGAGCAGGTTTGTCATGGGGTCTTGCTTCCTTGGGAGTGCCGCAATTAGTCGGGGTACTGAGGTGGCTTCTTGAAGCCCACGTTGTGCTCGGCAGCAATTTGAACCAAGTGTCCACTGGCAAACGGTGAGAAGCACCCGGGGAAAAGCTGGGATGTTCCCGTGCATAGCAATGGCTTCATTAGCATCCGAGCGATTACGCAGAATGCCAAAATGACCTTGCAGTCATTAGGAGCGAGGGGTGTTATGACTTAAGTTTAGAGGAACTTGCATTACAATGTAAGATCTAATTAGTGTTACCTCTGCTAATTGCTACATATTGCTGAGGTATATAAAAATAACTGCCTGAGTGATGCCAGGGCCATGTTGGAGCAGGGAGAGAAGTTCCTACCATAATGAGCAGCAGCAGGTTGGTTACCTCTGTTGGCAGCTTGTTAACGTGTCTCTCGTCGTCTGTCTGAATGTAAAGAAGGTTTTCATATGTGGGTTGTGACTGTTGGGTTCCCCGTGCCCTTCTAAGGCTGGTTCACACCAGCTGGAGTCTGTGGGGGAAACAGGGGAGAGCTGGTGGGGGCTCCAGAAGGAATTGGTGGTGGTGGGTTTGCCAAAAGGTGGTCCAAGGGGCTTGAATGGGGCTGTGGCCATGGATTTGGGGGCAGAGCATTCATCACTGCTGGTGAGAGCAAATCATGGATTCATAGAATCGTTTAGATTGAAAAAGACCTCCAAGATCATCGAGTCCAACCAGCAGCCCAGCCCCCCCCCCATGGGGTCAGGCTCTGCCCCCAGGGAACAAGGGACAGGACAGGAGGAAACAGCCTCAGGCTGTGCCAAAGGAGCTTCAGGTTGGACATCAGGGGGAATTTCTTCATGGAAAGGGTTGGCAAACATTAGAAGGTGCTACCCAGGGGGGTGGTGGAGTCACCATCCCTGACTGGATACAACACTTAGTGCCCTGGTCTAGTTGAAAAGGTCACAGGTTGCACTTGATGATCTTGGAGCTCTTTTCCAGCCTTAGTCATTCTATGATTCCATGTTCACC
Source organism: Campylorhamphus procurvoides (assembly GCA_013396655.1). Taxonomy (NCBI): domain Eukaryota; kingdom Metazoa; phylum Chordata; class Aves; order Passeriformes; family Dendrocolaptidae; genus Campylorhamphus; species Campylorhamphus procurvoides. The sequence goes on from WBMV01004076.1 coordinate 118,811, forward strand.
ACTAAACCAGGCCCTCAAGTGCCACATCCACATGGGTTTTGGACACTTCTATGGATGGTGACTCCACCACTGCCCTGGGCAGCCTGGTCCAGTGGTTGACAGCACTTTCCATGAAGAAATTTTTCCTGATATCTGATCTAAACCTTCTTTGGCACAGCTTATAAAGGGAAAATAAAGGGAATAAATAAAGGGAAATGATGAGCCTTTTATCCCCCGGTTCCTGTGTGTCCTCTCCAAACCTAAAACTTCTGTCTTGGGACTAAAGACCAGTGTCTGTGGATAAGTCAATAAGAGATGGGTTGACCAAGAAATAATTTCTGAAGAAGAAATATTTTCATGTATATTGGAAATCAATTACTCTCTTAATGAAGATAATAATTTTGTCTTCAACCTGCCTTGCTGGTGACCAGCACAGGCACAGTAAGGCAGGTTTGGAGTTCAGAGAGCAGAGCAAAGGGGGGCAGGAACAGAGTTGGTGTGACCAGGACAGTTTTGTTCCTACTGTAACTACAACTACAGAGGTGGATGGGGCTCTGACATGAAGGGAAACCACTGTGATTGTGAAAAATAAAACTCTGCCTGCCTGAATGACTGGCTTCTGAACACTTTTGCTTCTCAGCTTCCCTGCGTGGAATTTTTAGAAATATTTTTTTTGTTTGTGGTTTGTTTTCATTTTTTCTTCTTTCAACAACCATGTTAGGAAAAAGGGCTTTGCTGATAATTACAGTGAAATCTTTGTTCTGCATGGTCTTTAGTCCTATGAAGCCATCATCAGAGCCAGACAGGGGGAGTTTGATAGTTTAGACTATTTTTTTTTTGATATCTGGATAGAAGTTACAAAGCAGGGGAGGACGGCAGGCCTGGCAGTTTTCTAATGGCTCTGTCTAATGTGCAGTACCAGGGGACACCTCTCAGATGTCTCCACAGTGGCTTCTGTGTGCTTCAAACACGTGTGCTGGTAAATGCAGAAACCAGCTCCTGAATTAATGACTGCGGCTTCAAAGGAGCCTGCCCCCCTCCCCAGGCTGGAGATCTGAGGGCCATCTCCAAGTGGGTGACATGCCTTTGAAAATTATGCAGCGCAAACAATAAACCTCCCCAGATAAAGTCAGCAAAAGCAGCACAGCAACCAATGTGGGGAGCGGACACGGGGGACACACAGGGGGACCTGCACCCAGGGCCAGGGCAGGCAGCACCAAAAGCTGTGTGTGGCAGAGCAGAGCCAGCCGAGGGGAAGGGCAAGTGCCAGGTCCTGCACTGGGGTCACAACAACCCCTTGGAGAGCTCCAGGCTTGGGCAGAGTGGCTGGAAAGTTCCCAGCGGGAAGGCCCTGGGGGTGCTGATGGCAGAGCCCAGGTGTGCCCAGATGTGCCCAGGTGTGCCCAGGTGGGCAAGGAGGCCACGGGCACCTGCCCTGTACCAGCCATAGTGTGGCCACAGGCCCAGGGCAGTGACCACCCCCCTGTGCTGGGCATGGCTGAGGCACCTCCAGTCCTGGGGGCAGTTTTGGGACCCTGATGGCAGAGGGGCTGCAGCATGTCCAGGGAAGGGAGCGGGGCTGGGGAAGGGTCTGGAGCACCAGGAGTGGCTGAGGGAGCTGAGGGGGCTCACCCTGGAGAAAAGGAGGCTCAGGGAGGACCTTCTCACTCTCTCTAACTCCCTGGGAGGGATCAGGCTCTGCTCCCCGGGAACAAGGGAATAGGACAAGGGGAAAAGGCTTCAAGTTGTAACAGGAGAGTTCAAGTTGAGTAGTGGGAAAATTTCTTCACTGGAAGGGTTGTCCAGCCCTGGCACAGGTGCCCAGGGCAGTGGTGGAGTCACCATCCCTCAAAGTGCTCAGAAAACATGAATAAGACTCTTGAGGACATGGTTAGTGGTGAACATGGTGCTGGGTTGATGGTTGGACTTGTTGATCTTAGAGGTGTTTTCCAGTCTCACTGGTTCTGTGGTTCTGTGGCCATCCCCATCAGGTTGTAGCTCCCTCCAAGGAGCTGTTAGATGAAGAAGTTGGGCAGAAGTAGCCTGGGTGTGATGTGGCTCATGGGCAGCTCTTCCAGATGAGGAGTTTGAATGAGTTTCTTGTCTCCTGAGAAGAGCTGTGCAATGCAAGGTGGAGCTGCTCACCTGCTCAAGGTGGTGTGGGGAGTGTTTCCCTGAGCAGGGTGAAATCAGTGCAGCAGTTCCATGAAGACCTGAATGTCTGTTGAAGTCTGGTCCACCTCTGAGGTGGTGACGAGCTCAGCTCCACCACCACCTCCAAAGGGAACCCACCCTCCCGCCAGGCACGGGGACAGCTCGGCTGCCCCGACGCCTTGCCCGTTCTGAAATGAGGATTAATGAGTTCTTCCATCTGATACTTGTTTGAGATTTGCCATTTGGGTTCATTTGAAGCTAATTTTATTCTCCATGTCACCGGCAATTTATGCAGCAAACGCAATTATTGGAGATGAGCGGCTGCCACAGCTGAAGGCTACGAGTGCCACTTCCTTGGATGCACGAGGAGCGGAGAGCTGGGAATTGGGGCGGTGGGGGAGGGAAAAAGAATATTAGAAAAATAATCTTTCCCTACAATACTCTCAGAGCTGATACACACACCTTCATAAAAAAGTAATTTAATTTTCCCAGTGCAGCACGAAAAGGAGATCTAATTATCCACTTCTAAATTGCTTTCTTAATTTTTCAAAACATGGCTTTTTGTTTATGCCTCGCTCGGAGGCTGCCGTGGAGCTCACCTCCATATGGGGGTCACTGATAATGCCACCTGCAAGGGGACTTTGTCCTGATAGCAGGTGTTGGAGCTCCTAATGCCCCACGTGGGCCTTTTGTCTGTGCTAATGGTGCTTCTCCACAGGCGACGTCCTCCAGGTGATGGTGGGAATTTGGGAAGCAGCCCCGGAGTTTGGCTGGGGATGAGCATCAAACAGGGATTATTTTTCTCAAGGTTTGCAGGAGTTTTGCTGCCTCAAAGCTCTGCATTTTGCTGCTTTCTGGGTTTCTGGGTCTTGCTCAGAAGCCTCGTGCCTGTTCGGCTTCGGTATCAAAGACCATAATCCCCTGTAATGGAATTCCTGGAGTCTCCAAGAGATTCCCGCAGGCGCTGCCTTTTAGGCTGTTTATTTACCTTGTACCTGGACAATACGTGCTGCCAGGTCCCCCAAGGCCCGTGTTTCTGCAGGAAGCTCTTGTAAAAATCATCAGCTGGTGTTTGAGGGAAACGTTTGAAAACCCTCTTGGTTTTGATCATGTTGCATCAAGTGCCTTTCTGTGCTTCATGCATCCTTCACGTGGATTTCCCCAAAGTTCAGCTAACAGGCTTGCCTTTGGAATTGGAAGTGATGTGCACACACACCTTCTCTAATATTTATAGGATAAATGCTAAGCTGTACTTCAGTGATGATCATGAGTTTCTGAAAAACAGGTCTCAGGTTTTGGAGATGACATGACACCTTCAATTATTTACCAGTAACTGGGTTTCAAACAGCTGGGTACAGTTTGTGGTGTTGAGAGACTCACAAAACTGGGGCTGCTCAGCCTCGAGGAGAGAAGGTTTCAGGGAGAACTTAGAGCCCTTTCCAGTGACTAAAGGGGCTCCAGGAGAGCTGGAGAGGGACTTGGACAAGGGCCAGGAGTGGCAGGACAAGGGGGAACGGGTTAAACTGGATATTGGGTAGAGATTCTTCTGTGTGATGGTGGTGAGGCCCTGGCACAGGTTGGGCAGAGAAGCTGTGGCTGCCCCTGGATCCCTGGAAGTGTCCAAGGCCAGGTTGGAGGGGGCTGGAGCAACCTGGGCTGGTGGAAGGTGTCCCTGCCCCTGGCAGGGGCTTGGAACTCAATGGCCCTAAAGTCCCTTCCAACCCAAACCAGTCTGGGATTCCTTGAATCTATGACAACAGTTCAGATGTGTTGTCCACATTTTGAACTTTTTTTTGTGTTGTATCCCACTGTTAATCTTTCTGTGTTGGGTCTATTTTTCACACAGCAAACTTTAGGGATGATGTCTTTTATTCCCTGTTTCTCTCACTGATGCTGGTTTAATTTTTTATTCTTTTTTTTCCCATTTTTTTTCCCCCAAAAATCTAATGGCAGCAAACCAGAGCTTTTCAGGTTATGTCACAGAATGGTTTGGATTGGAAGGGACCTTAAAGATCATCTCGTTGCTGCAGCAGGGGATGCAGAAAGTGGGTCAGAATTCCCCACCACGTCCCGCTGGATGTGGGTGGGTCACGGGCAGCGCCGGGCGGCTGCTGGTGGAGCTGCTCTTCAATGATGCTCTAATTAACTCCTGCAAACTTCAGAGGACCCAGCTAACTATAATTGAGAGATCAACAGAGGCTGCAATGAAGTTAGATGTGCATACTAATTACTGAATTATCTAACACCTGCTCGGGAGAGCGGCAGCACAATATAAATACATTTTGCACTGTAAGGCCCTTGTAAGGAAGGCAAGCGAGATGAAGGGCCTTGTCAGGCACATCTCAGATCCCTTCCCTGCCTGCAGCTTCCCGAGGCCTCGTTTGCCAAAGCTCCAGCCTTTATTTTTAGCCAGGGTTTTGAGGCTGTCATGTTGCAGGCTCAACTTGCAAGGAGCCAATTAAGCAGGATTCCAAACACTCCATCGGATGCTCCCGAGGTGGTGGGGAAGGTGGTGATGATGACGACGTCCTTTGCAAGGCCCCATTGAATTCTTACAAGTTTCATGTCAGTGTCCAAATGACACTCTATTTGTTGGCAGCTCCCGAAGCTACTCTGAAAAAAAGAGTAAAAATAAAATCAGGATTCCTCTTTCCGCTGCTGAATGGGAAGTACAAAAGCTCAATATCCCAGGAATTAGTGCAGGGATCTGCTGAAGGGTTGTGTCCAATCACTCTTGTCATGGGGAGGAGAAACAAGGGAGGGGAGAGAAAACGCTGGTTTTGGGGGTTTTTATGATTATTATTCCATTCTGTTGGTTTTTTTAATACTGATCTAAGGTGCGATTTCCACATCATCAGCTCAGTCAGCCATCACCATCAGCCCTCTGAAGGCAGTAATTTTCTGCTAAGCAATTTTGTCACTGGGCTGGAAGGATAAATGAAACCAACATTTCAGTGTTCTGTCCAGCCTGGAATCAGCACGTGTCACATCTTCCCCCAACAAGTGGTTATTCCTTTTTTTCATCTGCACAGGATGAGCCACTTAGCATGGAAAACACGTGAGCTTTGCTATTTCCTCCTCACTTTTTTTCAGTATATTTGCTCAAGTGAGACTCATGGGCTGTTTTGATGTTTCAGTAGACCTGTCTGTGTTTGTTACAGAGCTGGCTGGATGCTCTCCCATTGACAACTAACTATTCCATCCCTCCTGAAAGGCAGGAGCTGTTGTGGGGCCTCCTGCTCTTGAAACACTGCTTTTCCTCATGGTTGTTGCGAAGTACAAAGGCTTGAAACCCAAACTTCTTGGTTGTCCTGAGCCAAAGCCCAGGCAGTGAGTGGACCTGCAGAGCAAATGCCCTCCTTTTTGGAGTCCCATCCTGAACATGTTCCCTTGGAAAGACACACACAACTTGCCCAACAACTCTGTTCTCTCACTCCTGATCAAACTGCCTCATGTGCATCCACGTGAGGTGCCTGTGCTATTCTGGGGCAGGGGTTGTTAGAAATTCCCCTCTTGCTCCTCTTCCCTGGGATTATTGACTGCCTGTGCTGCTGAACTCCCCACCTGCTGCCCCGAGCTGCTGCTTCCTTCGAGAACCTTTCTGTAGCCGCAGTTGCCAAGCAACTGTCAGCTGTATTTCCAAGATGCTTAGGCTGCCTTTGAGATGTTGGGACCCAAACACTGCTGTTCCACTGTCCAAGATCACTGTTTTCCCCAGGCAGGGAGCTGTGGGAAGGTCAGGGAGTATTCTTCTCTTATCTCCTTGGCTTTATTAGCGTGTTCCCAAAGTTCTCTGTCCACTCACCCCACAGATAATCCCACTCCCCTGGCTCTCCTGTGTGTCCCTCTAGCATGTGCTTGGGTACCTGGCATGGTGCTCAGTGGGGGAGAACTGGAAATTCAGGTGTTGCCTTTGTAAGTAGTAAAAGCATTCCAGTCATCTTGGGTTTTAATTCTTATGGGGGGAGAGGGGGGGAGAAAAAAAAAGGTGGGAGCTAATTTTTGATAGGTGTTAAAGATAAGAATTGGAAGAAAGAAGAGCTGGAGGTGTAGGTTTAGATTAGATTTCAGGAAGAAATTCTTTATTATAGAGGTGGTGAGGCCCTGGCACAGGTTGTCCAGAGAAGTTGTGGACTCTTCATCTGTGGAAGTGTTCAAGACCAGGTTTAGCAGCCTGGTCTAGTGGAAGGTGTCCTTTCCCATGGCAAGGGGTGGAACAAGGTCTTCAAGGTCTCTTCCAACCCACACCACAATTCCATGCCTGTGTTCTGGAGCTGGTGCTGCCTCCTCGTGGGGTGCCCTTGTCTCTCAGGGTGCTGTGGGATCGCTGTCCAGCTCTGATCCCCACTCAGGTGCTCCAGGTTGTTTCTGCAGCAGCAGGAGCCTGGTAACATCCCTGCTGGTCTGCACAGAGCGAGAGGGCTGGGGGGAAATCAGAAACCCATGAGACTTCGCCTCCAGAAGTGCTCATTAGCAGCTCCCTGTCCATGGCCAGGCATGGTGCAGCTCCCTTTGGAGCCAGCCTGCTCCAGTGGGTTAAGCAGGAATCCCAGTTCCATTAGGTGTGTTACAGGGATGGAGCACCGAGGGAGGGGCCTGTCCTGTCCCCCCCCAGCACGGAGCTGCCTCTCAGGCCATCAAACCTTCCTGCTTATTTGCAATTTTATTTTCAGATGTGATTGACATCTGGAGGCTCTGACATTCTCGGCACAAACATACAGCCTGTTATTATGCTTGCATTAACATTTTGATAAACACACAGTGCAGCATTGAAAAGTAATTACATGTCATCACATCTCTGCCTCATCAAAGAAAACTTTGCTGTGTAATTGCTCCGAGATTTACCCAGGTACAATGTGCTGCTTCCAGCAAAGGCTCCTTTCTCTTGAAGAGCTTACATTTACCTTTTAAGAGGCACAATATCTTTTCCCCATGGGGCTTTCTAGGGCTAAAATAAACTTGGTGATATAATTTAGCTTTCCATAAATACACTTGGATATTAAAGCACAGATACTCTTTGCATAATATTTATTTAATGCTTGATGTAAATATGCTGTGTATTATATGGGCAAAGCTATCAAGGGAAGTTTTGTGACGACAGGGAGAAATAGAACATTGTTACCCCGGTTCCTGCATTAGCAGAAGGGCCCTTTGCACTTATATTTATATCAGTACTTCTCACAATGACATCTAATTTTACAATAAAGTGAGCCTGGCTGAAGCGCCTCACTGCAGATTCGAAAATATTGGCTATTTCCTCGCTTGTAAAGGACTTTTCTGATGGGTCTCTGAAAGAGGTATTATATGGAAGAATACAAATAATTTCAAGAGGGTTTTTTTTTCCCCCTTTCCTTCAGAGCTGAGTGAGGAAGAGAATCTCATTGATGTTCAGTCAATAAATCTTGTGAGATAGATACTGAAGGACCTGAATAGAGGTAGGAGAAACCAGTGTATGACGATAAAACAGGTGAAAGTGGTCAATCGGACAATTGCTGGCGACAGAGTGGTTCAGGTTTTTTATTTAAGCTTCTCTGCTGGCCAAGGCAGATCCTTCCTGGCTGGATAGCCTGGATAATAAGAGCCTGTTTCTACTGCTGGCTGATGGGATTTTATTCCTTTTGCTCAAATAGTGCTCGTTTGGACTCTGGAATTACAAGTTTTATGTCGTGTCCCCAGTTCTGATGGGATAATACACTAAACCCTCGTATTTCCTAACAGCAGGCAAAGTATTGGATATTTTATCTGTGTGTTTAATTCTCACATTCCAGGCTTTCTTCAACATCTGTGGCTTCTGGGGAGATGTGGAGGCTCCTGCATTGCAAAGTGGTTGATCTAATGCTGCTTCTGGAGTGGCAAATAATTCTCTGGTTTGTTCATGAGAGAAGCCATAGGAAGAAATCCTTTGAGATGCCTCTTCTTTCTTACTGTAGCAATGAGGCAAATGAGTGAGGAATGGCCTTAGCAGTCATCCCTTCCCATCTTCTGTTGTCTGCCTTTATCATGGCTTCTGTTTCCAAAGGAAAATGTCCCCATTTCTTCTTCAGGAACACATTTTCTCTTCTTTCTTCTGGAGGTGTAAGGGGAGTGACATCTAATGCTCTTCCTCTTTGGCCACCCTGCCTCCAAGGGGGTCATGGAATCACAGAATCATTAAGGTTACAAAAGATCTTTAGGATCATCAAGTCCAACTGAGCCTAACTCCACGTTCACCCTAAAACAGGTCCTCGAGTGCCACACCCACGTGTTTTTTGAACACTTCCAGGGGTGGTGCCTCCACCACTTCCCCGGGCAACCTGTTCTGGTGCTTTTCTAAACCTTCCCTGGCACAACTTGGGGCTGTTTTTTCTCGTCCTTCAGTCTGGGCCCATCACTGCCAGGTGGGACAGGAATTGAACCAACTTAGAGCTGCCACTGTCTCAGCATATTGGATTTTCCTGAAAAACAATTCCCTTTTCTCCCTGGGACTGGGGCTGGCTCTAACAGAGGTGACTGGCATTACAGAAACAAGCCAGCACCTGCTGGGGTTGGGGTTCCCCCAAGCCTCTGCCCTTTGGGGGGAATCCTTTCTCCAGGAGATGCCAGCAAGGAATGGATGGGTGGCAAGAGGTGTGTGGGCTCCTGCTGCTTCATGCCCTGGAGCTCAGCATCCCTGACCTTGCTGGGACATGCCTGGTGCAATAGGAAGCATTAAAGGGGGCCAGGAGAGCGGCGTTCCCAAGTGTGTTTAATGGTTGGATAATGCAATGTTAGTGTCTGTTAATCCTCTAAGGAGCTTGGTATTAACTCGGCTTTAGCACTAGACTGGCTCAATGTGCTAACAGGATGCAGCCAGGCTTGTGCTGGGAACATCTGTATCTAACATCTGTATTATTATGATTATAGGCTTGTGGCCTATATACAGTATCTATGAAATTAGATCTGGCATTATACCTTGGGAGCAGCTGGGAGAGGTTAATTCCCTCCACTCGCTGCTAATGAGGGCGGGAAAGGCTGGAGGAGTGACCCTGGGGATGCTCAGGAACCCTGTGTTGCCATGGGGATGTGTGGGGAGACACTGGGTTGGGATGCACTGGGTTGGTCCTGTGGGCTTGGCAGCGACTGGGGGGAGGCACCAGGGGCTGACCTGAGTCTATCAAAGGACAGAAATCGTCTGGGCAAGAGAAGTTTAAGCAAAGGAGTGTTTGGACAATGCTCTGAGACATGTGGTGGGATTTTTGACATGCCCTGGGCAGGACCAGGAGTTGGACTTGATGATCCTTGTGGGTCCCTTCCAACCCAGGATATTCTGTGAATTAGGGCACAGAGGGGTCTTTCTGGCATTGCATTTGACCTTCTGCTTTCTTGCCCTTTTTGGGAAACTGCTCCATGAATTTTAATCTTTCCCATCCCAGTGGATGTTGTGAGCTTCTGCTTTGTCCAGAAGTGTCATCCCTGGAACGTGCAGATGTGAGAAGCTGAGGGGTTTGATTCTCTGTGGTAAGACCCCACATGCTGTGCCCGGCTCTGGGGCCTCCAACACCAGAAAGATGGGTCAGACTGTTGGAATGAGTCCATAGGTCAGGAGGATGCTCCAAGGGCTGGAGCCCCTCTGCTCTGGAGCCAGGCTGGGAGTGCTGGGGGTGCTCACTTGGAGAAGAGAAGGATCCAGGGAGACCTGAGAGCTCCTTGCAGTGCCTAAAGGGACTCCAGGAGAGCTAAAGAGGGACTTGGGACAAGGGATGGAGGGACAGAGGGAATGACTTCCCAGTGCCAGAGGGCAGGGTTAGATGGGATATTGAGAAGGAATTCCTGGCTAGGAGGGTGGGCAGGCCCTGGCACAGGTTGGGCAGAGAAGCTGTGGCTGCCCCTGGATCCCTGGGAGTGTCCAAGGCCAGGTTGGATGGGGCTTGGAGCAACCTGGGCTAGTGAAAGGTGTGTCCCTGCCATGGCAGGGGGTGGAACCAGATGAGTTTTAAGGTCCCTTCCAACCCAGACTATTCCCTAATTCTGTGATTTGAGCAGCATTAGCCCCTGGCTGTTTTCCAGCAGGAAGGCATCCACACTGATGTAGGAACACCGTGGATGGAGGTCCCATGTGCCATCCTGTCCTGTCACTGTTTATTGCGTTACTTATCCCAAGGAGCCGTTGCAAGTGGCTCACGATTCCTCTTCATCCTTCCCGTCCTTACCCATTTACTCTCAGAACATTTACATTTAAATGTGTGTTTCTGCAGAAGCTTTACAGGAAAGCAACATCGGACCCAAAAAAAAAAAAAAAAAAGAGACTTTAAAATGCATTTTTCATGCTCTTTCATACTCTATTGATTTTGTTTTTCTCATTTTTCCTTATAAAGAGAAGGTTTTCTAATACATTTTTCAGAAATAAAGAGTCAGCAGTTCTACCCTCCTAAAGCAATAGTTATTCACTGAGATTATAAACAGAATTTTGGAGGGAGGGCTATTTATATAAATTTCCCTTTTCAATAAAATGAATATGGTGAAGTGCAGGCAGCTCTAGAGCAGGTTCCCAAGGGAAGAGTTCAGATGCTGAGCTTCTCCCTCGCCTGGACTGTTGGTGACAGGGAATGTGCTTCGCTTTCATCAACCCACAGAACATCCTGAGTTGGAAGGGACCCACGAGGATCATCAGTCCAACTCCTGGCCCTGCTAAGACACCCCAACAATCCCATCCTGTCCCCTTTTCCAACCCCTCCTGGAGCTCTGGCAGCCTTGGGGCTGTGCCCACTGCCCTGGGGAGCCTGGTCAGTGCCCACCACCCTCTGGGGGAAGAACCTTTCTCTGATATCAGAAGAATATTTCCTGCCAGACTTTCCCCTGCAGCTGAGATGGGTGTAATGTGGTCCATGAGGTCTCCTGAGTGCAGAGGGCTGGATTTCCCCCAGTTCCCATCCCCACGGGCAGTGGTCACCCACTCAGGGCTGCCTGTGGAGACTGGTTTTGGTCTGGGTCTCAAGTGCCAGCAGAGTTCAGTCTGCAGCTTAAATTGGGTGCTGTCCACCTTGGAGTGGCCTGGGGAAATCTGCACCATGAAAGGCAAGACCTTGGAGGACTGAGGTCGTTGTACTTCAAGTTTTATCAGAAACTCACCCACTACAGATTGGTTTTGTTTTCCATTGTGCTCTGAATAGCTAGAACTGGAGAGTGTTTGGACAACACTCTCAGCACAGGGTGGGACTGATGGGGAGTCTGTGCAGGTTCAGGACTTGGACTGGATGATCCTTGTGGTCCCTTCGAGCTCAGGATGTTTATGGGTCTGTGATATCACACTTTGCCCATGCATGGGAAGGGGTGAGGACAGAGCTGGAGTCACTCACAGCTTCCCTCGACAAGCACCTTGTAGGCAAAAATCAGCTTTCTCTTGTCAGGAGGCCAGAGCTTATTTGTAAGCACTGGATTACTGCAGTTTGACATCATTGATGTCCAGAATTCCAGCTCTTGGTTTGAAATGGCTGTTTTCAAATGCTGTTTGTGTTGGTCTTTTTGAAGAAGGGAGAAAGAGAAAAAAAGAGACGACATGCAGCATGTCAGAGTTATTGAGAGGAATTGCTGTCACTGGCTGGGCTGCCTAATCTCCCAGGGGGTTTTTTCTGGTTAGACACTGTTTCTGAAATGTTGATAGTTACTGGATGCTGGTTTTGCATTTGTGAGCACCTTTATTTTCGCTGCCTCTAAAAAAACCCACCAAATCATAGAACCTCCCTGTAGCTGCATTTTGCTGCAGACAAACGTGTGTCTTGGTTAAGCTCCTGGAGTTTGTGAGGAGCTGCCAGTGATAGTCAATAACATGCCCTTTTATACAAAATGTACCTCCCCAGTTTGGAGAAAAACAAATGGAGCCACATCTACTAAATGACAAAGTTTGGCTCAGAGGCTCAGCTCCCTTTCTTGCGTGTTTGGCTCTGTGAATATTGAGCCAAGTGGCTGCCAGGGCTGGGTCAGACAAGGCAGGACCCTCGTCCCCTTGTGCTCCCACCTCAGGCACTTACACCTGCAGAGATCAGGACAAATAACATAATTTTTGAATTAAATCTCACATTGCATGGTGTTTTGTAATCATTTTCATACTGCTGCTATTATTAACAATATAAATTATTGTTATTAGTAATACTGCTATTTTTATTTACCATTATTTTTGCTTGCCATGTGCCTCTAGAATGTCATCCCTCTTGCTGTGGAGCTCTGCAGTCTCTCCCTACTCACTGCAGACAAGCTCTGCCTTCCCACCTTCTTGCTTGGGGTTATTTCCTCCTCCCCCACCTTTATGGACTAAAATGTCTTTGCTGACTGCTGGAACCTCCCCCTTCTATTTATCCTTGTTCTTTGTAATCCCATACAATGTAGTTAATCAACCCACTGGTGCTCTGCTGAATGCTGTCTGGGAGACACAAAGGAATTACAGAGGTTGGGTGTTGAAAAGCTTTTGCCCTGTGTCTGTGGTTGGCTCTGGGAGAGCAGATCCCTGTGCCCAGCCATGCCAGCCCCTGCTCCTGAATTTCAGATTCACAACCCCTAAAACAGGCCCAAAACTCCTAAAATGAGTGCTGGCTGTGACCTAGAGAAGAAAGACACCTGGGGGTCCTGGTCAAGGGCAAGTTGGCCATGAGTGAGCCATGCCCTGGCAGCTCAAAGGGGCACCGTGTCCTGGGGGCATCAGGCACAGAATCACTGGGAAAGGGAGGGGATTGTCCCGCTCTGCTCTGCACTGGGGCAGCCTCACCTCAACTGCTGGGGGCAGTTTGGGGGTCAGAAGGATCTAAAGCTGTGGGACAGCGTCCAAAGGAGGGACGTGGAGCTGGGGAAGGGTCTGGAGGGACCATATGAAGAGGGGCTGAGTGCACTTGGTCTGTTCATCTGGAGGAGACTGAGGTCAGACCTCATCAGGGTCTGCAGCTCCTCCTGAGGGGCAGTTCCAGTCTCTGCTCTGTGTGACCAGGGACAGGATCCAAGGGAACAGCTGGAGCTGTGTCAGGGCAGGGTCAGGGTGGGTCTCAGGACAAGGTTCTTCCCCCAGAGGGTGGTGGGCACTGCCCAGGCTCCCCAGGGCAGTGGGCACAGCCCCAAGGCTGCCAGAGCTCCAGGAGGGTTTGGACAGCACTCTCAGGGACAGGGTGGGATTGTTGGGGTGTCTGTGGCATGGCCAGAGGCTGGACTGGAGGGTCCTTGGTGGTGCCTCCTAACTCAGGATATTCTATAATTCTAAGTGCCTGTGCCCCAGTTTGTGCAGACAAGTTGCAGAAGAGGCCAGTGCTGTGCCTGGACTAGCACAGGGCAGGTGTTTTAGGCATCACCTTGCTAAGACAACCCTCAGAGATGCCTTCCCTGGGGGATCTACCCCTTCATTTCATTCCTGTCTCCCCTTCCTCCCCTCTCAGGGCTCATCTCAAACCTGCTCATACCCCAGAGTAACTGGCAGTGAAGGGCACGGAGGTGCCCCATGGGAATATTGCTTCCCTACGTCCCATTGGATTCATTAATAACAACATTATGTTACGATGTTTTCCCCTTGTATTATTCTATAGATCATTTTTATTATGTAGATACAAACCCTTTGATATTGTAATTGTGAAGTACACGTTATGAAGACAAATGTGTTTGGCTTAATGAGAATGGATTGCCAATAAAAGCTGAAATAGAGGAAAGCATTGTATTATTTTTTTTAGCATTAGCCCTCATAGAAAGCACTGTCAGACTGAGCATTCCCCAGGAAAGACCCTGGGATGCAAAGAGTCTGGTTAGTCTGTTGATAAAGCATTGAATTCCAGAGCATTGTGATTATTTGATTAAGAAAGGAAAAGAAGAAAAGCCATCTGGGATGGCTGCAGGGCTGAGACAGTCGGGGAAGGGATGAAGTGCAGCAGGATGTGCCCGGCAGAGGTGGAGCTGGATCACAGCTGGAAACCTGGAAGTCCTTTTGGAGACACTCATGGCTTTGCAAGTCTGTCTGGAGAGGGCAGATGAGAACCTCAGTGGGTGAGTGATGTGCTGGACACCGAGCAGCTTGGAGGGGCTGGATGGTGGTCCTGCCACCTCCTCGATCCAGGGCATTGCTCAGGGCCAATGATTTCACAGGCGGGCACAGAGAAGGGGATGCTTTTGTTGGTGACATCTTACTAACCCTGCCAGAGCTCAAAAAGCGTTTGGACAACGCTCTCAGGAACAGGGTGGGATTGTTGGGGTGTCGTGCAGGGTCAGGAGTTGGACTGGATGCTCCTTGTGGGTCCCTTCCACCCCAGGATATTCTGTGATTCATTTGCCCTGTCCCCAGTGCTGGGTGGCTCTGTGGGACCCCCTGGGTGGTGCCAGGAGATGAAAATACAGCCCACAGAAAAGTGTTGTGAGGATTTAGGGCCACCAAGTTGATTCATTGATTAGACCTTTCCCATGAGGAAAGGCTGAGAGAATTGGGATTGTTCAGCCTGGAGAAGAGAAGCCTCAAGGAGGACCTCGTTGTGACCTGAAGGAGCCCACAAGAAAGACTGAGAGAGACTATTTACAAGGGCCTGGAGGGACAGGACAAAGGGGAATGGCTTCACTCTGACAGACAGTAGGGTTAGGTTGGATATTAGGAAGAAATCCTTCCCTGTGAGGGTGGGAAAGCCCTGGCACAGGGTGCCCAGAGAAGCTGTGGCTGCCCCACTCCTGGAAGTGTCCAAGGCCAGGTTGGACGGGGCTTGGAGCAACCTGGGCTAGTGGAAGGTGTCTTTGTCCATGGCAGGAGGTGGAACAGGATGAGTTTTAATGTCCCTTCCAACCCAAACCATTCCATGATTTCAGTGGTCTGTATTGAACCACTCTACAGTGGCAGGGGGACATCCCTGTTCCTCCTGCTCTGCACACCGAGATGGATGCTCTTGCTGCATTAAAGGAAGGACCCAGGATTTCTAGATGTGAAAGGACTTGCTGGGTGTGACCTGAACGCTGCAGGGGACAAATCATCCCGTGCCCAGCTGGAGACAGGGGGCTGCAGGATCTCAACACCTGAGCTGGGTCAGGGCACTGTTCTCTCCCTCCAGCCCTGAGCTCAGCAGAGCAGAGCAGTTTGCACAGAGGAGGGAGGCTTGGCCATGGTCACATCTCCCTTCACATCTCCCTGGCCACGGTCACACCTCCCTGACCACGGTCACACCTCCCTGGCCATGGTCACATCTCCGTGGCCACGGTCACACCTCCGTGGCCACGCTCCAGGCTGGTCCCTGCTCACCTGGGACTGCCAAGGTGAGCTCACTCACCGCTCCCCACCGGGGATTCTCTGGCGAGCAAACAGATGGAAGGAGCCCTCTCCCCATCTGATGCAAGCACAGATTTAATCAGCTCACACTTCCCTGTTCCACCTGGCACAGACGCTGGGAAATGTATCTTGATTTGAGTCCTCGCAGCTCTCCCCACAGACTTTTGACATCTTTGTTTTTTTGCGACTTAACAGCAGCAATTGCAGCCCAGCACTTTGCCACCTGTCACAGGGACGAGCCCGGTCCCTCCCTGGCTGTCACACTCTGCTCTGCTCCTGCATTTTGGGCTCTGATGGAGGGTGTGGAGCAAGGGAAGGAGGGGGGCAGGATGGGCATGAAACAGGTTGGCAAAGAGAGCTGCTCCATTGCTGGGGCTGTTGGCTCTTTTTGTTGGGTGCCTGGTTCCTTTCCACACTCCTTGTCTTTCTTCTTAGCTTAAAAAAGTTATTTAGGCTCAGCTTTGTTCTAAATATTGCCAAAAGTGGGGCTGTTCCACCCTTGTAGGTGTTGCTGTTGCTTGCAAACTTCTTAATATTTAATGTCTTGCCTTCTTGAAACCTCCCTCTTGGAATTGGGTACTGACTGAAAATCTGGTTTCAGTAAGGAATGGAAGGAAAAAAAAATCCCAAATGCCCTCAAGCACAATATGAAAGCTTAAAAAGCCTGGGTGGGTTTTTTTGTTTTGTTTTTTTTGAGATGGGAAAATGAATGAAAGCCCCAGGAAAGGAGTTTTGTTGGCTTTGAAGAGATCTCCCCAAGGTCTGCAAGGAGAGTGGTGTCTGTTCTGTGGATGGGGAAACTGAGGCACAAACCCAAGTTCATGGGGGAGGAGAGAAGCCAAGTCTCACCTGCTGTACACAGTGGCCTTCGCACAGTTTCTTCCTGCCAGAAAGTAGATGAATTCATGTTACTTCAAAAAAATCAACCTGTGAAGTGGGGAGGGGGAAAGCTCCCCCTGAGTGTGCTGTCAGAGGGATTTGTGCATCTCAGCAGAGCTGTCAGAGTTAAATCCAAACACAGCCATCAGAGACAAGTAAACTGAGAAGTGAAAAGTATTTTATTAGTATTCTGCTATTGATTTCTTAATGGCTTCTCTTCCTGGAAACCAGGCAAATATTTCCTCTGCTTGGCAGGTGCTCGGGGCAGGGGCAGGGGGGGCCTGGGGGGCCATGGAGGTGTCCGAGGCTGAATCCCAGCCTGGCACTGCAGAGGAAATGCCCAGGGAGAAACCACAGAAACTTTGGCAAGGTTGGATCCTGTTCCCATCCTCGTGCAATCCTTCCCCCTCCAACATTCCTGTTATTTTAAGCTTTCAGAGCAGCAAGGGAAGAAAATCACTTTCCACTTGCAAATGATTCCATAAACACATCACGCTGTAATGTGAGGTGAGGAATCTGAGACAAACCTGGAAGGGAGCTCATCCCTTTGCTTTGCCCATGCCCAGCCAGGGGGAAAGGGATGCATTAACCAGGGCTCTGCTGGCTCCTGGCTGATACCCCGAGCAGCCCAGTTGCCTGCAAAGCTCAGTGCCTTGTTTGCTCTGCTCTTGACTCCTGATTCCTCTCTCTCTCCACCTAATGTTTTTTTTCCAGGATTGTGTTATATGAATATCCTTGGCTTAATTTGCATTGCATTAGAGTAAAACATTTTAAATTTCTTCACAGCAGAAGTAAATCTGACAGACTTTATGAAGCCATTATACCTGCAGGTATTTTATACTTTTAAAATACATTCTTGTCAAGCTATCTTAATTATATTATTATATGTACTTTTGAACTCAGATCCACTCTCGGTGATATATTACATTTCTGACAGTGCAGTCCTAAAAAGCTACAATTTATATCAAAGCTTTGTGGCTGAACAAAGATGTATCTATTATGGATTTGGGGGAATTTATTAATTTACTGGTTTGGAACACTTATTCATTGACAAATCTCACCAGCTTTAAATTTCTAGCGGGCAATTATTCCGTGCAGCTTTTCCGTGGCTTTGGGGGCTGTTGGGGCTGTAACTGAGAACACAGGAGAGCAGCTGGAGGTGTGGAATGCTGGAATCAGAGCTTGGCTCTTATCTGGGGGTCAAAGTTTACAGCATTATCTCATTCCTGTGCCAGTGTCCACATTATGACCCACCACGGGTCATCGGCAGCGCTCGTAGGAGGACCTGCCCTGGCAAAAATGTACTTAAGCCAAACTGTTCAGTGCTAGAAATCGATGGGAGTTGAGAACACACAAGTGGAGTCCTTTGTTGCATCACAAACCCTGTTTGCAAGAGTGATTTTGGTCACAGAAGTCATGGAATGGTTTAGGTTCGAAGAGATCTCAAAGCTCATCTCATTCCACCCCCTGCCATGGGCAGGGACACGTTCCAGCAGCCCAGGGTGCTCCAAGCCCTGTCCAACCTGGCCTTGGACACTTCCAGGGATCCAGGGGCAGCCACAGCTTCTCTGGGCAACCTGTGCCAGGGCCTGCCCACCCTCTCAAGCAATTCCTTCCCAATATCCCATCTATCCCTGCCCTCTGGCAGGGGGAAGCCATTCCCCATTGTCCTGTCCCTCCATCCCTTGTCCAAAGCCTTTCCCCAGCTCTCCTGGAGCCCCTTTAGGCACTGGAAGGGGCTCTCAGGTCTCTCTGGATCCTTCCCTTCTCCAGGAGAACATCCCCAGCTCTCCCATCCTGCCTCCAGAGCAGAGGGGCTCCAGCCCTGTAATAAACTCCGTGGCTTTCTCTGGATTCTTTCTGGCAGGTCCACATCTTCCTTCTGTTGTTGTCCAGAGCTGGACATGGCCCTGCAGATGGGATGTCATGAGAGCAGAGTAGAGGGGGAGTCTGTCCTGTTGGCTGGAGTTGTGTTTGGGTGCCCCAAGCCTGGACACCGGGAGGGGACTGGGACACCCATGGAATTGCTCACACCCATGACCACAGGACAGACCATGCTCTTCCCAGGCCTTGACTTTTATCACCCAAGAAAGAAGTTGGTGGTAAATCTCCATCAGTTACTGATTCCCTGATGGAGGGGGTCGCATGTTACTCTGAACACTTGAGTGGTTTTGCTGCAAAGGGAACATGCTCATCCTTAAATACCATTGGCCAGGAAAGATGGCAAAGGGCTTGGAATGAGATGATCTTTAACATCCCTTCCAAGCCAAACCCGTCTGTGGTTCTGCCACAGAATCATAAGATCAGTAAGGTGGGAAAAGACCTCCAGGATCATCAAGTCCAACCTGTGAACAAACCACCCTTTCAACCATCCCAGAGTACTGAGCGTCATGTCCAGCCATTCCTTGGACACCTCCAGGGCTGGGAACTCCACCACCTCCCTGGGCAGCCCCTTCCAATGCCTGACCACCCTTTCCAGGAGGAAGTTCTTCCTAATATCCAGCCTACTGTTCACAAAGAGCTGGGTCAGTGACCTGGAGAGGTGAAGGTCCTTTCTATCCTTCCTCTTCAAACTCGTCACCACCTCCACACTGAACCCAAGGTTTGGTGCCGGCAGCAGCAGCTCTTGGGGCTTTCCACACCTATTAAACAGGGAGAGAAATGTGGATCAGCAGCACTTCATACAGTCCCTGAATCCCCATCGACTTCCCTGGCTGATGGGGGGTCATGAGCTGAGCTGGCAGGAGGGTGAGGGGGACATCTGATCCCTCACCAGCCCCTGAGGAGCTTGGCAGCTCCAGGATGTGCAGGGAGCCAGGAGTGTTTATCCCGAGCTTCTCCTCCCTGCCTGTTTTCCTCCCACCTCTCCTCGGATTAAGAAGGCGAGGAGAATTGGAGGAGCAGCGTTAGACTTTCTATCCTGAGCAATCCCAAAATCCATTCAGAAAGTTTAATTGCTTCAAGTAAAACTTGTAAATACCGATGTGGCATAAAGCACTCCAGTAGGCAATTTTCTCCTCTGCTTTCTGAGGATTCAAATGATATTTTTTGTTCCCTATTGTTGTTTTAAAGGTTTGGAATAGCACTGATTTTTTTTCTCTTTTTTTAATATTTCTTTTCCTCTTCAAACCCTGCACTTCCCTCCCAAAGCGTGTTCCAGTCAAGTTCATCAGAATTGTCTTGGTATTGTCAGAAAAATCAGCTTGACTGCTTCATCTTGTAAAACTTTCAAAGCTCAAAATTAACTGACATTTCCAAGTGAAATGTCATTTTGCTCCAAATAAATAAATAAATAAATAAAATGTTTTGACATTTTTAAAGCACTCTTCCCTTGCAAGAGGGAAAGAAGTTTTTTTTAAATGAAAGCTGTGTCAAAACTGACTTCTTCTTCTCCTCCTTTTTTTTTTCCTCAGAGAAATTTTGACTCTTTGGATTTCTCTCTGTAAGAAGGAACTGAGTGGCTCCCCCACGGGGTCTGGTGGGGGCATCCTGTGGGGCCTGGAGGGACAGGACAAGGGGGAATGGCTTCCCATTGGCAGGGCGCAGGGTGAGGTGGGATATTGGGAATAATTCCTTCCTGGGAGGGTGGGCAGGCCCTGGCATAGGGTGCCAGAGAAGCTGTGCCTGCCCTGGATCCCTGGAAGTGTCCAAGGCCAGGTTGGACAGAGCTTGGAGCAACCTGGGCTAGTGGAAGGTGTCCCTGCCCATGGCAGGGGGTGGACTAGAAGATCTTTGAGATCCTTTTCAACCCAAACCATTCCATGACTATATACATATATCTGTATAGTTTTAAAGCTCTACTTTATGCTGATTTTGCTGCTTGTTTGGAAGTCTTGAGGCAAATTTCCAAAGCAGCTGAGCAACCCAGTCATTTCTTGTGGTGTCCTGGGACACGGCACCGCAGGAAGTGTCTCTGCTCTTCCACTGAACTCTAGAAACTGGAGATGTCAGATTATAGAATCATTAAGGTTGGAAAAGACCTCCAAGATCATCAAGTCCAACCTAGCCCAACACCAGCATGGCCACTAAACCATATCCTGAGCTGCCACATCCAGCTGTTTTTTGAACACCTCCAGGGATGGGGACTCCACCAGTGCCCTGGGCAGCTGAGCCAAGGTCTGATCACCCTTTCACTGAAGGAATTTTTCTTAATATCCAACCTGAACCTCCTGTGATGCAACTTGAGGCAGTTTCCCCTTGCCCTGCCACTTGTTCCCTGGGAGCAAAGCTCAACCCCCCTGTGCCCACAGCCTCTTTCTCAGGAGTTGTAGAGAGGGAGAACATCCCTGACTTGCTGATGTTTGGGTCAGTTTTGGGAACAGCAGCTCTTTCCTCCCTTTGTTTTACCTTGTGAGGCTGTTAAGATGAAGATAAAGAACACCAATGAGCGGGTCCTCACTCCAGCTTGACTAATTTTCACCCCAAGAGCAGCACTGGGAAGCACATGAGTGTGGGTTTAGTGTTCATTCAGCCAGTCCTGCTGAATTTAAGACTTAGAGCTGTACAGGGTTGTTTTTTGGATTATTTTTGTATCGATTGATGTGCTCCCTGCCTTCAGTGGAAGTGACGTGCCTGCTGAGGGAAGCACATCCAAGTGGATTAATTCAGACACGCTGCCCGACTCAAGGGGCTCCAGGGACTGCTGCAGGTTTGAGGAGGGTGGAAAGAGTTCTCCAACAACCTCCATCACCTCTGAGGTGGGATCCTTGGCTGTGAGGGCTGAGCCAGAGGAGCCTCAGCCAGAGGAGCTCAGCCAGAGCTGCCCCCTGTGTGGGGCAGGTCACTTGGGGCAGCTCGGAGCAGGTTGGGAGATTCCTTATGGAAAACTGGAGATGAAACACATCTGCAGGAGTTTCTCTGGCTTTCATGGCAGGGAGTTAGGCTGAGGTTGGTAAATTGCTGCAGTAACTTGTAAATGATGTATGGAAGGGGAAGGGGGGAAAAAAATCCCTTCTCAGTTCAGGGAAATGTTCAGTATTGGGGGAAATTTATGGCAGACATTTCCTGTAGCAACAGAGCAGGGAAAGTAGGGACCAGAAACCTTCAACTCTAAGGGGGTGAATAAAAATCTCTTTGGTTTTTATTTCCATCTTGTTTGCTTTTTAGTATCTTATCTCACTGCAAACCATCCTCCCCACATACTCCTGGGCCCTCCCCAACCCATATTTGGGTCAGCCAGACCTTTCATACACAACATGTGGGTTCACCCCCCATTGTTCCTGCTGATGAGGTTTCGCAAGAGGGTTTAAAACCAACTCCTTTTTGCCTCCATAGTGTTTTGGGATTTTTGTTTGTTTGTCTTGGGTTGATTGGGGTCTTCGGGGTGTTTTTTGTGTTCGGGGTTCTTTTGCAAGGCCATGCAGTTCCCATGTCTGTAACTCCTTCCCTTGTGCCTTTCTGGGGTGGTCTGGAAGAGCAGAGCACAGCGAGTGGGAGAACAGCATCAGCAGCCTTGGACACGCCAAAAACTGCTGCAAAGTGAGGGGAATCAAGAATGACCATGGTGGGGAAAGGTCATAGTCCTGTATTTAAACTACAGTGGGGGAGATGTAGCTTGAGCATCTGGAAAATGAGTCTGTCCCACCATGATGCAGGACCAGCACTGAGCTTGAGCTGCTGCTGAGAGAGGACTGGGGGATGTCCCTGTCCTGTCTGAGCTGCAGGTTGTGGATGAAGCCTTTATCTCTCCATGCACATTTAATGGACAACAACAATCCTGTGTCCTGCCTTCTGGAGTTGTTGCCTTCCTACAATCTGGGGTGTTCCTGCCTCGGACTGACTGCTTGGCAGCCACAGGTGGAATATTGTCCCCATGGGTGTGAGCACTGGACGTTCTTCTCCCTCTGGTCATTTGGTAATGGCCAAAAGTGACTCTTGTGAGATCAGTGTAGGACCATCCAGGCTGTGCAGTGAATTGCAGACCAAAATCCGTCTCCGTGGGTCATGTTGCAAACTGCTGATTTTGGGTGCTGGCATTCTTGGTTGGGGAATATCACGGAATTATTGAATGGTTTGGGTTGGAAGGGACCTTAAAGCTCATCTCGTTCCACCCCTGCCACGGGCAGGGACACCTTCGACTAGCCCAGGTTGCTCCAAGCCCCATCCAACCTGGTCTTGAGCACTTCCAGGGATGGGGCAGCCACAGCCTGATGTACAAGAGGTTTCTGCATCTCCCACCCTCCTTTGTCTGCCTCCCTCCTTCCAGCAGCCAGGGCAGCAATCCCCAACCCTTGAGCAGCTGCTTCAGAAAAAAAGGAAAGGACTTCGACTATTCCTTGGCGTGGCTTCAGATCATCTGAGAGTGCCCAAAATGTGAGCTGCAACCCAGACACGGCCCCAGGCCCGGGTGCAGAGCAGCTATTTTGGGAGGCAGGCGAGGGGCTATCGGTGATCTGTCAGGGCAGGCGAGCCGGGAGATGAGAGGTAGTCAATGACATAAGAGATGTCAGGTTTTATTTCCAGTAAGAGCCGGTGAAGCTGGGAAAATTGCTCATTAATGCTTTATTGATATTCATGTTCCTATTGAAGGAGTCTGGGGTGGGAGGTGGAGCCCGTGTTAATGGGGCCAGGCTGAAAATAGGGCCTTTTATGCCTGGGCAAAGGGGATGCTCTGACCACGGGAGCTTTGACTGTGTCAGTCTCTCTAAATAGAGACTGGATCAGTGCTGTGGCTGAGCCAAAAGCTTTGGAGGAAAAAACTAGTAAGGCAGGTCAAACCATGCCAGGAGCACTGGAGTTCTCTCCCTCTCTTTTTTTTCATAAAGGAAAATTTAAGGCAGATTGTTGTAAAACTATGCAAAATGCTCGTCTGTGGGGTTTGGGACTATTTAACCCTCATGTTTGCTTTAGCGTTCTGTTTTTAGAGTAATTTGAATTTAAAATGCTCTATCAAAAGGAATTTATTTCTAAAATGTCAAATTACTTTATTTCAAAAGTGCTGACGGTAAAACATTTGGCTTTTAAAAAAACAAAGCAAACTCCGTTAGTTGTTTGGCATTGGTGACATTTGCAAATATTTTCTGTTTCCCTGAATTCTTTATTTCCATGTGTTTCCTTCATCCTGCCCAGCCTTGTAGCCAGGAATTGGGCTGAGCACCAGGAATGTCCCCAAACCATGGAATGACCCCAAATCAGGCAGTTCCCAGCATGGTCACAGCTCTTGGGGCTCCCTGGAAATGGGATTTCATAGAATCGTAGAATCCCAGACTGGTTTGGATTGGAAGGGACCTTAAAGCTCCTCTTGTTCCACCCCTTGCCATGGGCAGGGACACCTTCCATGGGACATCACCTACCAACTCCAGGTTGCTCCAAGCTCCATCCAACCTGGCCTTGAACACTTCCATGGATGAGGCAGCCACGGCTTCTCTGGACAAGCTGTTCCTGTTTTCTCCTCTACATTCATCCTCCCATCCTGCCTTTGTGGTGTCCCTCATGTCAGGGATGAGAAATAAATCATATTATGCGTGTTTGGGAGTGTTTTCTTCAGGATCACACAACTCCTCCCGCCTCAGTTCAGCTGAGCACTAAAGCAGGAACTGTGGTGCCTTTCCCTAAGACTGAGATGGGTGTGAGAGTTCCATCCTGACTGGCCAAATTGCTTCCCAAGGCATTCCCAGGTGGCTCTGGCTTTGGTGGGAGCCTCAGGCTTGCCCTGAGCAGGAATTGGAGTGGGAGCCTCACTGGGGAAAGGCAGCCCTGCTCTTCACCCACTGGGCAAACCTGGAACAGCTCAATGCCTGAGGTGGTTTGGGAGCTAAAACACCTCCTGTATCACATTTTATAAAGCTCTGTTCCTTCTCTGCCACCGTGCAGCCTCAGACCTGGGCTGTGGGTGAGCAGGGAGGCAGCTGGTTGTTGGAGCCCCCCTTGGCACAGCGTGGCCATCTCACAGGTCTGCTGAGCACAATTCCCGTTTTTTGGAGTTCTGGCTTTTTTTTGTTCTTTTTGCTGTTCCCGTGTCTGTTCATGGGCACAGGGAGTGTTTGATCGCAGTAGAATTTGTAGAAGGGCAGGATGTAACATCCCCAGTCCTTGCTAAACCCTGAACTGCTCCTTTTTGGATGTTATTTTAAGCTCAGTCTGTTCCCTGGTGTCCTGCATCGAGTCTGATCCTTCTGACTGCTGGGACATTGTCTTAATGGAACACTGGGCTTTCCACAGTTGTCAAGAAGCTTATCCTTGCTGTTCCTGGCATATAAAATCACAATCACTCTCCGTGTTTTATAGGTAGAGAACATTTTCCCTCGTGATGTCTCCAGCTTTCCTGAGGCAGGACGACTTCCCATTAAAGCTGAGCTTCCCAAAGCGATTCCTGGGAAAGGGATGGGTATTGCCTTTTTGTAAGACATCTGGTGGGGTACCCAGAAGATGGAAAGCTGCTTGCTAATCCCTTCCCTCACGTGAAGAGAAGGGAGTGATGAATGTTTATAGGTGCTGGAAGATGCTCCAGTCAGGGTTATGGCACTGCTGCTCCTGGACCTCAGGCCAAGGAAGCAATAACATTCAGGGTAATGCTCTCCATGGTTTTATGGTCCTTTTCATCACCAGAAAGGTGGTGTGGATGGAAGTTGATTAAACTTGCAGGGAAGGACAGTGATTTATGCCCAACTAGTCCTCCCAATCGCTTTGGAGCCACGGTGTGAATTAAGGCTGATGAAGATCGAGGGAAGGCTCCCTCCTGCCTCACACAGGGGTTTTGGATGGGGCTGTCGGGACCATCCCTCTCTAGGGGTCCCTGGCTGGGGGCACAGGCCAAAACACAGGAGCAGGGCACTTATTATTCTAAATGAAGAGCATTTCTTCTCATTAAAGCTGAAAATTATGGTCTGCAGA
Source organism: Campylorhamphus procurvoides (assembly GCA_013396655.1). Classification (NCBI taxonomy): domain Eukaryota; kingdom Metazoa; phylum Chordata; class Aves; order Passeriformes; family Dendrocolaptidae; genus Campylorhamphus; species Campylorhamphus procurvoides. The sequence goes on from WBMV01004076.1 coordinate 143,883, forward strand.
TAACTGGTGGTGGTTCATGGAATCAATAAAGGCCCGGCGTGTTTTGAAAGCCAAGTTGCCAATATGCCAAAATACATATTTTGCAAATTGCTTCATTTCCATTTGAAAAGATCAAACCTTGTTTCCTGTGAAAGCCGAGAGGTGGGGTGGGGGAGGTGACAGGCACACAGCAGTTGAAATCTCCGTTTTGCTATCCTGAAAGATCCATAATTTGACCAAAATTGATAACAGCTGAGCAACTGCTTTGTTTTATCTTGCTTTTTAAACAACCCCCGTGCAGGGAAGCTGATGGTCTGAGCTCTCAGGGAGTCTCTGCTAATTTTTGGAAGTGGCATTTCTGTCTGTGCAGGGCATCCTCACTTGGCAGCTTCTGTCTTTTGGAGGCTTGGGTTGCTCCTGCTTGTGGATGCTCCTACATCGGCCTCGAGTTCTTTACTCCTTCCTAAGAAACCTTGTTGACACTGGAAATGCAGGATATAAACGCTCCTGTCAGGGATGAGCGCTATGACAAGGAATCATTAAGCCCTGCTCACAGAGCTGAGGTGGAGCTGCAGGATGGATGGGGACCTGGAATGGTGATCCTGGTGACTGGGAGGAGTTTGATCCCGAGGGCTCAGCCAGCCAGCCACGCACGTGGCATCTGGAGCGTGTTCCAGCCCAGCTGTGGCACAGGAGGAGCTGAGCATCCTGTCAGCCCCTCCAACATGTCAACAGAATTTACTTCAATTGGCTGCTGACTTGCTTAGAAAGGGGGAAGGAATGGGGGGGCAGAGGAGCAGTTTGAAGGATAATTTAGCTCACAGGTGCCTGTGGCACACATGGCCCTGCCCTTTGCCTCCACACCCAGGGACTTCTCTTTTTTCCCCATAACCACTTGAAAAATAAAGATGTATGACTTCTACTCGAGCAGAATAGATTGTTTTCGATTGCTATTCATCTATTATTTTAGAAAGTAAAATGAATAAAACTTATGCAGGTCACAGACATTAAAGAGCATTTTTATATCAGTTTGGGAGCGCTTGTCAGCTTTGATTTATTAAGTAACGTTCCCAGACTGGCTACTGGTATGTGTTGTCAGTCTCTTGATAATGGATAGACCTCACAGCTGAGTGCTCTGTGATTAGACTTCTCAACTATATATTTTTAAATAAAGGCATTGCTTTTTTGGGTTTGCTCATTTCCCTCTCTTAGGCAATTCCATTCATCTTCCCTCACCCTCCCTCTCTCCGCAGTAAATTTGTTGTTGTTGGGAGCCATGAAGATGCTAAATGGGACACATCTTTAAGAGGATGGGGTGGTTTTTTTGTTTTCCCCCCTCCCAAGCTTGCTCCCGAGTTAGTGTGATTGATTAAATGTCACGGGGGGACAGAAGTGGATAAGCAGAACCTCTCCAAACAGCTTCCCAGAGATCGCAGCACATCTGCTCCGTCGCTGTGCCTGCATCAGCATATTCCCCATCAGACTGCTCCTCCTCGGGGCTTGGGGATGGGAATCACCACAGGGGCATGGAGAGGTGGCTGAGGGAGCCCTCGACCTCTGCACGGGGAGCAGGGGCCGAGCAAACCCAGCGCTGCCAGCCCTACTCCCTCCTCCGGAAGGTTGCGGGGAGTTAATGGGAATATGAAGCCGTGCCTGGCTGATGAGGAGTGACACCCAGGGAAGTTCAGAGCCACTGATGTGTCTCTTCCAAGCACAACAGTTTGTTTTCCCTTCGGAGGATGGACCTGTGCTGCCAGGCTGAGCTCAGACCCCACTGCTGGCTTAGGGAGCCTCTCCAGGGGTGCCTCAGGAGCCCCTCGGTCACCCAGGGCAGGGATTTGCTGTGCTGGTTCCAGGCTCATGCTGGGATCTTCTCCCAGGGACGGCAGCGAATGGCACTGGAGATGAGTGTCCTGGGCTAAAATCCCCAGCTAGAACTGTAATTATGCTCTCGTAAAGAACTGAGCTGGAACGAGGATGAGATTGTTTCCCCAGGGGCTGGAGGAGCACTGAGACTGACTCATTAGCGTGGAACTGAAATGGCACAGGTGGGAGGCCACCAAGGGCCTTTGTAAAGGAGACCTGCAGATCCTGCAGGAAGGGCAAAGCCCAACAACTTCCCCGGGACTCTGGGCTGAGGCAGCGACCTCTGGGTTTGTTATCCAGCTCTTTGGCCTCAGACAAAAAGGATCCATCTGACTCGGGGAAATGCAGAATGCACTGATGACCAAAAAATACAGCTCCAATTTCATAAGCCTCTTTGCTCTTGTATGGCTCTGAAAATTGCTTTTGATTTAAAGGTTACGATCTGACAAGCCAACAGACCTTAAAGATCTTTTCTCTCCCCTCCTTATTTCCTCACAGTTTCCTGCCAAACCTGAAATCTGAGAATACCTGTCTGGAAACATCTGTATGAGGAGGGTGGGAAGGAATTAATTTGGGCAGTGCTGTCCTGCTGCTGGTCCAGGACACGGAGGTCGCACAGGGACTGGTTTTCCTCGGGGTGCATCACCCTCTGCTCCCTATCCGAGCAGCATCCCTGTCCAAGCAGCATCCCTGTCCCAGCAGCATCCCTGTCCCGGCAGGATCCCTGCCCGTGGGGAAGGGATGAGGGAGAAAGGTAGGGGGGTGAGGAAAAGGGCAGTGCAGGGTTTGGAGCCGTGGTTTGGGCAGGACAAGGTGATGTGTCCTAGGCAGTTCGATGCTGCTTGGCTGCAGGAGGCTTGTCCCCTCTCGGAGCAGGGTGTGCTCCCAGCAATGTCTTTGGCAGCTCATTAAGTGTCTCTGTGCGTTGTTTCTCAATCTGAAATGGCCCCAGTTGCTTTGCACGTTCCAGTGGCACTGCCATTATCTCCGACTAACACAGGCATTAATTACCAAGCCAGCTCGCTTATTTACACCTTTAAATGATAACCCTGCCCTACGTGCTCGCTTAACAAATGCAGCCCCAGCGTGCTCTGCAATGGCTCCTTTGGGGAATTTTTGCCTTGTCCCTACTGACTGTTGATTCGTAAAGTGCCTCGGTGACAGGCGGGTGGGAATGTCATGGCCAAGTCAATGCTGGGGGCTCGTGGGGTCCCTGGTGTTGGGAAAGGTGGGTTAGCCATCAGGGACAGGGATCAGACCCTGCCCAGGTGCGAAGTGAAGGGTCTCCACTGAGATGGGACAGTGGATTGGGGCCAAATCCCTTCGGTGTCACTGGAGTCTGTGAGGGAGCACCCACCGAATCCATTGACATGCCCCAGCCTTGGCTCTGGGGGAAGAAGCTCCTCTTCGTCCCCTTGGCATCAGCAGCTGGTTTTGTTGTGCCCACCTTTGGCTCCATGGCCAGGCTGTCAGTGATGGGACTTGTTTTAGGTGGGACCAGGGCTGAAGATTTCCAGAGCTATTTCCCATGTGCCTGAGGTTCAACAGCTTCAGCCCTTTATTGCTTCAGACCCAACATGAGTGCAGGAAACCCTCCACGTCCTACAACAGAATCCATCTAAGCAGGTCCTTTATTCCTTTTCCCCCCAAATAAAAATGTCTACACTTTCTCCAATTTACCAGTAAAAACCTGGAGCATTTCTCCCTTTGTAATTCCATAAGAACGTGGAAAATAATAAATCTCCTGCTTCCCTGTGCCAGTGGTGGTTCTCTTCCCACCTGAACATCTCAAGTTGGTTCCGCTCCTCTGCATACCCTTCTCCATCCTTGGAGCCCTATGGGGAATCCATGGATTATCAGGAGCACTTAAGACGTCCAGGATAAAGACAGTGAGGAAACAGAGACGTGCTATTCAATGTTAGGGAAGGGACCCCCAGCCCTCTTGTTTCCCACACAGCTCCTGCTGGAGCACCAGATGGGGTTTAATCAGGACCGCGGCGCCGGAGGGGAATTATTAAGAGACATCTAGTTCTGGATGAGAGAAGATTATCCAGGGTTTATTTCCAGCTGATAACACTCTGCCCTTCCATAACACCTTTTATCTGAGGATCTCGGAGCTCTTTGCACAGACTCCAGTTAATTAAGCCTCACATTGCCCCCTGGTGCCACGGGTGGGACCCGGGCTAAGAGAGCGAGCCGCAATTAGGAGGGATCGGCTCTGGCAGGCAGATAAGAGAGATCATCTCCTGCCTCTCCTTTGCTGTCTTATTTGCATGTTTATCTCCCCTGTGCAGTTGAGAAAAGTGAACCCAGAGTTCTCACTCGGTGCCACACCAGGCTGGAAACTGGTGGGTACCCCTTTCCATCCCCAAAACGTGCTGGGTGCAGGGATCCATCCATCAGTGGTGGGCGATGCTGGCTGTGCCCTCCAAGTGTCCCTCTTCTTCTTGCCCTGGGTTGGTTTTCCACTGGGCTCCAGCTTCAGCTCTGCCAGTTTCCTTCCTGCCAAACCCATCCAAGTCTTCTTTTGCTAGAAAATAACAAAACCCTTCACAGGCCTCCAAAAAAAGAGCTTTTGCTGCCTCTCCCTACAGGTCCAGTTTCCTCAATAGTGATTTCTCTGGAGAATAGCTGGGCCCGAGGTTTCCTTCCCCTCCTCTTTTCTTTTCTTTACTTTCCCCTAACTAAAAATCAGGAAGCTCTAAAATCCTCTTTGAAGTAACACTGTATGAAGAGGATTTATCCTTGTCCACTTAAATATTCATGACAGCTTGCATTTCTGTTCAAAAAGACACTTGTTTATTTAGATAAGATTTAATTTATTCATAATTTACCTAAATTTGCAGGAGCGTGCATGTACATTTTAGCTTATAAGTAGCGTAATACATAAAACATTATTGAGGCATGCAAATTACACAAATACAGCATTGGAAACTGCCTGCTTGTTTTAGGCAGATAACTAATTTCTTACCCTGAGTAGAGACACAAACACAATTGCCTGGGCTTGTTGCCTGGGATTTGGCGACTCTGAATTGTGCCTCCCTTAATGGAAGAGGCGAAGCTTTTGAGCAGGGCCATGGCAAAGCCCACTTTTCCTGCACTGTGATCTGTAGGAAAGCCAAAACCCTTTGCTGGAATTTCTTTTTTTTTCCCAGTCCTCTCCCTGGGGACTCAGTTTGGGTTTGCTCACGTTGCTCAAGGTGTTTCCTTAGGATGCGGTTTTGGGAGGATTTTCCCAGCAGTGCCTGGGGGGGATGATTGAGTGGGGGGATATCCCTGCTCCCCACCATCCATCCATCCATCTGGCAGTGTGGGATCTGCCCCTGCTGTGATGGATGGAGCCACTTGACCCTAATTTATCTCCGAGACCCTCAGGGTGATGTGGCCATTTGTTGCTTCCTTTAGGGCAAAGCAACGAAGTGGCACAAAATTTCCTGGTAGCCCCAAAATACCCCTTTTTCTACTTGATTCCAGATAATAATTGCACAAATTAACACCCACAGAATGTGCTAGAGCAGGGAAACCAGACGAGGGGCCTCCTCCCACTTCACCACCATGTGCTGTGAGACAGCAGCTCAAGGGCTGGGGCTGGAGCCCGGCAGGGGTTTTGGGGCCATGGATTTGGCAGCTGGGCAACAGGCACTGCCTTAGCACCATCAGGGCTCTCAGCACTGGTGAAAGTTGTCTCTAACAGGAACAATTCCGGTCAGGAATGAGATGTTTGCTGTTGTATGTATGGAATGTAGGGTTATGTGCACATGAAACCTATAGGAGATATCTCAAGCACCTGAATATTGAGTGGATCCCCCTAACCCACAGCCTGTAACTAAGGCTCTGTGACACTTCCCATGGGATTCTGCTTTCCTTGGCCTCAGACTGTGCCAGACTGCACCTGTTTGGGCTGGAATTTCCAGGGCTGGAACCCTCTCTGGGCTCACAGGCTTTGCTGATCTGTTGTGCTGGGATGGATGAGGGATGGGAACAGCAGACCTGGCTGGTGCCTTGGCTTTTTCCTGCCTGGAATCATAGCTGACATTTTCCATCATTTCCAAGATTGAGTTTAATGGGGAAAGTAAAAACGTGTTTTCCCTGGGTTTGCCTGTTTCAAAATTGACCTGTGAGTACCTCCAGAGCCAGAGCACTTCAGAATAGGGTGGAGTACATTTGGTGGGGTCAGGGAAATGCCTTTTTAACCTTGGAAAAGCCCTTCCACATTGGGGAAAAACCTCTTCCTGTCATTGGACATGGAGGTTGACAGGGAGGATAGAAACTGCTGGGGAAATGCCCCTAAGGAGGGAGTTTGTGGTGGCATTTCCCTTGTGTCCCTCGTCCTCTCTGCCAGGGAAACCAGAGCAGGGCCAGCCTTATTTCCATGGAACCTGCTGGCTCATGCAGTGAGGAGGAGGAGGCTGAGCTGCTTCTGCTTTAGAAGGGAATTTAATTACAGAGGCTTAATTACATGATCAGGGTGTATTTGGTTTTCCAGCAAGTCGTGCCCTCACGGTGTGCACGGGGTGGACAGACCTCACCACTTGTTATCATCTCCGTGGGGAAGCCCAGGAGAAACCAATACCCTGTCTCAGGATAATGTGGAGCAAAATAAGACCTAAGGAGAAATGGGGATATTAAACACTTCTGATTAAAGGAGCTCTGCCTGTTGTGTGGGCTGGAGATCCTGAAATGAAGTGGTGCAATGCTCAGGGAGGGCTTTGGGAGACTTAACTTGGCACTGCTTAATTTAGTCTGAGTGGTCGTGCTATCTGACCACGATCTTCCAATTTCTGCCTCTGTGTCTGGGAGAGCTTTGCACAGGGGGATCAGAGCTGTTCTTTATATAGCCACAATCACCATTTTGTCCTTTTTTCACCTGATTTTGCCTGGAATTCATGCATAGATGGTATTTTTAGGTGAGAATTTTATGATGGAGTGGGCGACTCAAAATTTTGAGTTGGGGCCTGTTGGAGTTGCAGAAATGCAGAGGAATTCTCCATGTGGTGCAGTCATAGACCCCAGAATGGACTGGGTTGGAAGGACCTTAAAGCCGATCCAGTGCCACCCCCTGCCATGGGCAGGGACACCTTCCACCAGCCCAGGGTGCTCCAAGCCCCGTCCAACCTGGCCTTGGACACTTCCAGGGATCCAGGGACAGCCACAGCTTCTCTGCCCAACCTGTGCCAGGGTCTCCCACCCTCCCAGGGAAGGATTTCTTCACAAAATCCCATCTAAATCTCTCCTCTTTCAGTGTATCGTAATTTCAGTTTTTAGCAATGCCATAAAGGTGAAGAAAAACACAACTGAAGAAACGTGTTGGCTTCCCCCATTTGTTTGGTGCGAGATGAGATGAGATGAGTGTGTGTGTGTGTTCAGAAACGTGATGTGTAGAGGAGAGTGAATAAAAACTTCAGCTTTTAAATCATTCCACTTAAAAAGCTCATAATTGTGTGAGTTTGAACTCCTCGGTGCCTGGAGGGGGTGGTGCAGTGTTTGGGTGTTCAAGCACAAACATTAATAAAGGAAAAGATGAATATTTACCAACCATCCCCAGGCAGGGAGTATCGGAAAAGAACGTGCTATTGATCAGAGTGAAAATAAATAAATAACTAGAAATTCCCCCCCCCCCAACACCACCTGTAGATGTATTAGGGAGAAAATATTGAACTGGGCTCTCCTGGCTCCCATGCAATTGATGCAATTTATTTTCAATTTGTCAAACGTGGCATTGGAGCAGCAATTGGTTTTGGTGATTTATTAGGAATTTTCTAACCAGGGCACTCTGTCATTGGAGTTACTTCACTTGTGTTCAGGTGGGTTTTTGTCTTTCTGCAAACTCAAGCTGTGAAGCCAAGAAGGTGAGTTTTTCTATATTTTCCCTTTTTTTTTTTTTTAAACCAAAAGGGAAAACTGAACGAAACTGAGCCAAGAAGGGAAATGGGGAAAAAGAAGCAGAATTGACATATTTTAAACATGATGACAGGATGGGCTGTTGAAATTGCCTCTGTGAATTGATTTAAAAGCTGTTGGTAGGCATCCCTATTTCATTAACTGTCTTTCTCCTTCATTTCAGTCACTGGAGTCATTGCCTCTTATTACCTTCCAGGTTCGTGATATCCATCCACATGGTTATTTTAGTTATTACTATCTGTATACAGAAAATATAAGAGGCAATTTTGGGACAGAAGCAGATTGGGAGGGATGTGAGGAGAGTGAAATAAATAATTTGATTTCTGTGTGACACCCATGATATAGAACCATCAGGATTACAAGAGTGTTTGTGCTGGGTGTGCATTTTGGGCAGGACCTGTGGGAAAACTGTAGGGGGTTTGTGCGAGCAAATCTGGGCCTGGTAATGAAGTGTTTTCCCACATTGATGGCCCCAAAACAAATTTCCTCCTGGCAATTAGGTGGGCCAGGGTGCTCACGGTATTTTTCATCCCTTCTGACCATGGTGGTATCAGGAGTTTGATGAGTGCAAAGTCTATTTTCACTTCTTTCCCACTCTGAGATGGAGACTGGGGAGCAGGAGGACCTTTGTGTGTGCTCGGAGACATTGATGCTCTCATCCCTCGGGGGACGTCAGTGCTCCCCATCAGGGCCAGGTCTGGTGTGAGAGGTGGATGTGCTGCATTTAGAGGATTATGGATGTTCTGAAGGTCTGCACTGGGCAAGAGGAAAGAACGCTTTTGGGATGCTCTTCCCAAAGCTAAGCAGCTTTTCTTTCCAGATTATTTTCACACTTTCCAAAGCCTGTAGCTCACAGCATTTCCCCCAGTGCTCTGTGGAGTCATTAGCTGCTTACAGCACTTAAAAGAAAAATGTGGTGCTTCCGAGACTTCGCTTCTGTTTGCTGTCTTTACCACCGACTAATTGGTTGGATAACGAGCAAATATTTTTCCTCTGTTCCTCAATTTCCCAGCTTTTGACTCGCAAGCAGGAAGAGCAAAAGCTGCTCTGGTTGGCAGACGGAGTGGAAGTGTTGTGGGGAGGCAGCTGGAATGGCACTCCAGATGGGATTGCAGGGCCTTGAGTCCGGCTGCCCCTCAGCTTCTGCCTCTTCTCCTTTGCTTTTACATCCAGAGCTCGGGTCTTACTCATCCTACCGAGCTTCAAAGCGGGTGGGGAAGGGAAGGTGAAGCCCTGCAGGGGCTGCATGGAGTGAGCAGGGCAGTGTGACCAGTGGTTCCCATCTGGAACTGGGAACAAAGCACCCAGAGCCTTGAGAGGAGCACCTGAATGATCCTATTATGAAGGTGACTGCAGTGACAGGAGACAGCCCTGGCTGCACATACAAGCACTACCTTGATTTAAAGGCACTGTTTATGGCTTTGAACGGAATTCTCTGGCTTGGCTGGGTTTAATTCAGCCCGAACAAAGCAGCGTGTTCCGAGTGCTGCAGGAGGAGACTGCTCAGCCCGCTCTGCTGACATGGTGGAACACAATGAGATACACCAGTGGTCTTGGGAAAGCAGGTTGTAAAGGCACCAGCTATTGAGGGCAGGGACATCCTGAGCAGAATGGAGAGTGACCTGACAGGGGAGGGCCAGCCTCTCCAAGGAATTGATCCATGGCACAAGGACATGCTGCTGTGAACAGTAAAGCTTCCCGTGAAGGTGGGCTGGAGCTGTGTCAGGGCAGGGTTGGGTTGGATCTTGGAAAGGTTCTTCCCCCAGAGGGTGGTGGGCACTGACCAGGCTCCCCAGGGCAGTGGGCACAGCCCCAAGGCTGCCAGAGCTGCAGGAGGGGTTGGACAGCACTCTCAGGGACAGGGTGGGATTGTTGGGGTGTCTTTGCAGGGCTGAGGGTTGGACTGGATGATCGTTGTGGAAACAAAGAGGTCCCTTTCCAATTCACAATAGTCTGTGAATCCTCCTGGCTGGCTGGGAGTGTTGCTTTGGCTCCCTCCTGCCCTTTGGGTTTGTTAAATCAGGATGTGTGCTCAGGACAGAAGTGCAGGGACAGCCTGGCAGGAGGATCAGGCCAAGAGCAGCACTTTGGTACCTTCTCACCTGCCCCTCACACACAGTTTTGGGAATGGCAGAGGGAGCGTGTTCTGTGCTGGTTGGCTGTTTCCCACTATTCCCTGATCCATTTGGGATAGCTTTATTTGTCCTTTGGTCACTCCTCTGTGTCTCTGCATGAAGGAAATACCAACCTTGTGGAGTTTGTAGGAGTCCAGCACTGCAGGAAGGCAGAGGTCACTGCTTGAGGTGCTGCTTGCTGGCGTCTCAGCCTTCATTCCTCACACCCATTTGCCTCCCCATCCATCACCAATGGCAGCAGATGTGACCCCATCACCCCACCATCCATGGAAGGACCACATTAACTGTGAACACATCCACTTTTCAAGGCCCATCCCTTGCAAACGCCACCACTATTTCCCATACATTTGCTGGATATTGCCATTTCCCAACATCTGCTTTCATTTAAAATTTCCAAGCCTTTTTTTTTTTGCACATAACTTGGGTGTCTGGGCCACCTCGCCCTTACAGGGTGGCAGGATGGGAAGTGGCAATTTCCATCCCAAACAAAGCACTTCTCCAAATTTTATTAATGAAGATTTCCACCTGCTCCTGGGACTTGGCAACTGCCTAACAAAGCTGGTGACAGGATTGATCTCGTGAAATGTGCCAGTGATAAATATCAAATGGGATGATTAGTGAGCAGTGGTTAATTCATGAGTAGGTTTTTCATCTTGGTTGGAGAATGATCTGGTTTCTAGTGGCAGCAGAATGTGTTATTTCCCGTGGCTCTCCCCCAACCTCCTAAAGATGCTGCAGGACTGAGCTCGTAAAGCAGCAAGTGTTGCAGCCACTCACCTCGTTTACAAGCCAAGGTTGATCAGCCTTGAAAGGAGAAGGACCTGGTGAAGCCTGAAAGCTGGGACGTGCTTTGGGAGGAGAGGGAAGGGCTGTGAAACCAGACAGCCTTTTGTTTGTAGGTGAAGGTAGAGGTGATAGCAATGGTAGAAAATCATCCCGCTCCATCTGGCCTGGAAAATTGGCTAATTAAGGCAGGACACATTTCCTGCAGGTGAAATAACTTCCCTCTTTTCGGGGCATTATTGTGAGGGGCAGGGCAGGTATCCCTTAGGAGATGCTTCCCACCTCATCCTGAGGCTGGTTTAGCTGAAATAGTATCAACTGTTTTCCTCTTATTTTCATCCATCCTTGGCGCTTCCCATCTCCAGCTTGTTATAGGTTTGGCAGGGGAAGGAGGTGGGGGGAAGAGAATGGGAAAGAAATGCTTCATTTCCATTTCCAGCCGTGTTTTAATCCCAAAGAGCCGGCACAGAGCTGATGGTGCTCACAGAGCTGCCTCTGACAGCTCAATGCCAGGGGGAAACCTGGGCTTCCATTTCCAGCCCTGTCCCCCCTGGGCAGAGCTGAGGAGTTCGTGGGGATCAGCAGGGAGAAGGAAAACAATTTGATCAAGGGGCCCTGGAGTCAGGCACACAGAGAAACTGGTCTGGTGGGGTTTTTCAGCTTTCATCAGTGTCAAGTTGATTTTATTTTTAGAGAAGTGATGATATTAAAAATAAAAGGAGGCGGGGGGAGGGGGGTGAGTAAAACACCTACAGGTATATGGGGCAGAGCCCCCCTCAGCTGTTCAGCTGGTCCTTCCTGAACAACTCAAAGCTTTTTAGAGCTAATTATGGGAGATGTGCAGGACGGGGGGGGCTGCAGGTGCAATATTTTCCCATGTGTAGCCACACATATCTTTGCCTGACCAGAATCCTTCCATTCTGCTGTACTGGGGAGTGGGATGATCATTTTGTGCCATGATCAGGCTGGTTTTAAGTGGGGGCAGAAATCCCTGGGAGAGCTGTTTCACTCTGTCAGTACATTGGGACTGGAATTGGTGCTGGTTCCCCCATCCCTCACTCTAGGGGTGATAATTGGAGTCAGCTCTGATGCTCCTGAGGAGCTGCCTCTGTGTCCTGTCCCTGCCCGTGGCCAGCACTAGGTCTTTATAATAAGGATTGAAGAAAACCCTGCAGCAGGCAGATAGGAGGGTCACCTGCCCTCCAGACAGCTCCTGTCCCAACTCCTAATTGCCAAAAACTGCTTTAAGACCTGAAGTATTAATTGTCTGTCCCAGGCTGCTCCTCCCTTTCAGCATCAACTGCTCCCCCTCACCCTTGACGCCCAAACCAACCTTTGATTCCTTCCAAAGCCACCCGGAGTCGTGTTCCTGCTGCCACACACACTGGTAGAAGTGAGCTGGGGTTTTGGGGAGATGTGTCCCCTTTTTAGAGGCAGTGGGGACTGTCTCCAAACATGTCCCTTGGGTTTTCGGAACATTTTTCATCCGTGCAGAGAAAGGAAGAAAAACCCGTGGGTAGCAGAGATGCCTGGAGAAGTTCTGCTCTCCTTTCACTCAGCCCCAAATTCTTCCCTGTTAATGATGCTCATATACATATATATAAGACCATTATATGTTTATATTTTCTGTTATTATTTTTGTGCTCTGAATTGTCCCAGCAAAGCTAAACTTAATCAATGCTCAGGGAAGATGAAAGTTCACTTCTTTCTGTAGCAACGAATGTGAAAACAAGAGGGTTTTCAAACTTCTCTCACATTTTCCTTGCCTTCTGAGCAAAAGGGAGCAGGGAAGCAATAAAATAAGGCTTCCAGCCAGGACTCCAGCTGCCAAGAGAATTATTAGGCTTTTTCAGCCTAGTCTCAGTAAGGGCCTTTTTACATCCCAAGCAGGCAGGTGAGATGAGACTCTGGTGCAGGGGCAGGGCTGCCTTTCCCTGGGCAGCTGCAGCCAGCAGTGAGGAGGGCACGTCCTCGATGATTCCATCCTCTCTCCCAGCCTCACATTGGGAAGAACAATGTATTTCCGTGATTTTACTCTCTTTCACTGCAGAGACTGTGCTGTTCTGGCCAGACAATGAGGCTGGGCAGTGTAACCATGACCCTGTGCTGGCAGAAATGCCACTGTGGTTTTATGAAGAATCCTAAGCAGGGGACAACCCACCCCCGCTTCCCCTGCCAATGCTTGTTCAGAGCCTGCAGAGCTGAGCAGGTCCTCCCGATAGGAGAATGGAGAGAAACTGGCCTGTCCAGCTCTCTCCAGGCTCAGCTAATGAAGGTAATGGTCCTGCAATGAGCCACTTCTGCTTTGCTGCCTCCCGTGACCTCAGTGCATTTTGTGGCATCATGGTGATAAAAACATAATGAGATGCTGGAGCAGGAGCAGAGAAGGGCAACGAGGCTGGTGATGGGACTGGAGCACAAGTGCTGTGAGGAGCACCTGAGGGAGCTGGGGTTGTTCAGCCTGGAGAAGAAGAGGAGGCTCAGGAGGGACCTTCTCACTTTCTACAACTCCCTGACAGGAGGGTGTTCCCAGGTGGGGGTCGAGCTCTTCTCCCAGGCAACCAGCAGTAGGACAAGAGGGCACAGTCTTAAAGTGCACCAGGGGAGGTTTAGGTTGGACATTGGGAAGAAATTCTTCACAGAAAGGGTGATTGGGCATTGGAATGGGCTGTCCAGGGAGGTGGTGGAGTCACCATCCCTGGAAGTGTTTAAGAAGAGACTGGATGTGGCACTTGGTGCCATGGGCTGGTAGATGAGGTGGTGTTGGGTCAAAGGTTGGCCTCGATGATCTCAGAGGTCTTTTCCAACCCAGCTGATTCTGGGATTGTGTGACATGTGAGTCCCATGCCAGGAAAGCTCAGGTCTTGTCTGAAAAAGGAGAGAGGCCCCACGGCTGTGGCTCTGTGGTCATCGTGGCCATCAGTGCCAGCCGTGGGCGAGCGGAGGCTCCTCGGAGGAGCCGCAGGTGACTTCGCCTGATCGTAACAATCAAGAGCTTATTTATCCCAGCCTGGAGTGTCACGCTCTGGTAACCAGGCACTTGTTGTTGCTCATCTAGAAATCCCAATCGAGTGCCTTCATTATCACACAGCGGTGTTTCCTTTGTGGATAACAAGTCATACTGCGAGCAGTAATGTGCCGTCGGATGGATTTGTGTTGTGGGATTGTTGGCAGCGCTGATTGGAGTTTTTCCTGTGATTAGGGTATTTAGTCAGGTGTGAGAGAGGGAGTCTCTGCTGTCTTGTAAGATCTGAGTTTGCAGTGCATCTCTGAGGTGTTACAGGGATGTTCCTTACAAGGTCAGGTTAATGAGTTGCATGCATGAGATCCTGGTTTTCCTGTATCCCACCTCGCACCTGGCACTGGCACTGTCTCACCAGCCACTCAGGAAACTGCACTCCAGACAGTGCCTGGGATTTTAGCAGCTGTCCAAAGGGGGGTGTGGTGGATAACTGGCCTGTCCAGGGTGTGGACATGGTTCTGCAAGGTGGGCACAGGGATGCACTGTGGGAGGGGGGAGGGTGTGAGCTCATCTCATCCTCTCAAGAACAAGAAAGCATTCCAGGGACATGAGAACTGATCTTTTCTTGTCATATGGGAAAAGCAGGACATCAGGTGGGGCAAGAGCTTCTGGCCCAGCAGCTGCAGGATCTGAGGGGCAGAGTTACTCCACCCCAGCCGAACATTGTGATGCTTTGGTTCCTCGAGGAGATCCCGTAATTGGGATGGATGTGTAACTGGGGGAGAGGCTGGCGGTGCAATCTATCAATTTTACCAATGAAAAATGATAGGAAGTGGCATCCTCCCTGTGCCTGGCAGGCTCCAACGTCCTCCACTGCACACCTCATTATCCTCTTCGACTGCTTCATCTGGATAACGTTCATCCTTAATGATGGTGGAGGGATATTAAGTTCCTGCAGTGTTATTTGATTATTACCAACCCACCCTCTGTTCCTTCTGGAATGGCAAAGGGGCATATTTCCAAGACATCATGGATTAGTAGTTCTGGACTGATGAGTGCAAGCCGAGGGAGAAGGATGTCCATGCTCAGGGTCCTGCCTGGTATGTGTAATATTTCAAATTCAGCCTTTCCATCCGTGTTTCTGGCCAGACTCCCGTTTTCTGGGCTCCCGGAGAAGCTTTAGCAGGAGGAGGGGGCTCAGCCCTGCCAGGAAGTCGTAGAGCTGAGTTGAAGGTTGTACAGACGTGCAATAAAATGAGCAGAGCCGGGTGTTACAGTACAAATGGATGTCCAGGTCAGATGATAAATTAAATTAGCCAGCAGGTCGTGGGCAGTGTGGGTATAAAAACTGCTCCATCTCATCTACCTACTGAGCCTCAGGCAGTATCTTGGAGGCAGTCCCTGACCCTGTGAGATGTCCTTGTGGATCTCCTTTCTCTCCCCTGACTTTCCCACTGTCCTCATCAGCCACTTCAGACATTCCCATTAGTACAAGCCCTGTAGGCTGGACTCAGTCGGTGGCTCGTGGGCCAGCTCAGAGGGTGCATCCCAATTGCAGCTCACGTGTCCACCGACCCCAGTAATCTCTTCAAAGGCTTCCAACAAGTTAATAAGGATTGATCTGTTTTTCATCAGATCATGTTGACTGTTCTTAATGAACCTGGGCATTTTCAAGCCTTTCTTTCCCCTTAAAAATGAGCTTCCAAATAAATACTCTTCTTGCAGTCAATGGGCAGCTGATTCCTTTTACATTCCCCCAGCAGGAATTAAGATTTGGATTGAAGGAGGGACCCCTCTAGCTTTGAGGTGTGTTGTGTTTGGAGGGGAGGGGGGTTAAATCAAGCAAATCTTGTACTTGGTCCTAAATAAAGATTGAGTTAATTACAATTAGGTGTCTCATTGAGTGATGGCTTGAGAAAACAGGTTCAGGCCTGATTTTTATGAAAGATATCTAAGATTTGGTTTTTAGCCCTCAGAAAATATCCAGATCTCGATTTTCTCCCAGAATGGCTGAGCCTTGAATAATAAAAATGAAGGTGGGAAGAGCAATTCAAGAGCAGCCCTCAGAGCAATGAAATTAGTGACTTTTCCACAAAGAAATATTGCCGTGAGCACCTTGGATATTCCACCCTGCTGTCGTAGCAATGCCAGGAGAGAGTTGTCGGAGCGATGGGGTCTTTGGTAGATCCCTGTTGGTTCTTGTAGAAATGTCCTGCTGTTTCTGAACTCTCTCTGCCCTGTCTTACCCATCTTAAGGGAAATCTGTAGGACTGAAGTCCTGCACTGGCATTGCCTCCCCCGTTTGGTAAATCCCTCATGCACATGTTGCCATGTGGTCCCTAATGCTTTGTGTCGGTTTAAGTTCCCCTAAGCTCTTATTGACCATTTCTTGTGTTATCTGCACACTCCCTAATTCCTCCTCTCCTCTCCCCGGGGATCTGATCCCTGACTTAGGCAAATCCTCATCCTCTTCATTTGTGAACACAGATGCAAAAGCAAATATTGTAAGTGTCGGTGTCAGCTTCTTATCCTCTTCTGCCTCCAATTTCCCTCTGTCAGTCTTATCTGGGCTGGATCCATTTATCTCCTGTGTCTGTATAATGGTCTTTTCCTCCTCTGTTTTTGTAAAAGACGGGAGATTCTCTGTCGTTAACTGTTCCTTTAATTACATCCTCGTGTGTTTACCTTCCCTAACCCGTGGCCCTACTTCTAACACATCCCTACTTCTAAGCAGGCGAGTTTTCTTTGTACATCACTTTGATTAAAGGTAGGAACGGCACAAAATCCTGTGTTCTGGAAACTCAAAGCCCTGGGCTGTTTGAAGCCCAACCTGAATTCCGTGTCGAGCCAGCGCTGTTGGCTCTGCTTGGGGAGCTGCTGTGATTCCTGGGGTGGTGCACATGTGAGATGTGGAACAGAACACCATCCCAGCCCTTGGAGGGATGAACTGTGGGAAATCAAGAGGGTTTTTTTTTGTCTGTGTGTCTTGATTTTTCCGTCTGCGAGACAGAGAAAGTGTTTCCTACACAGAGAAGAGGAAAGAGTCGTGCAGGTGACAGCAGAGCAGGCACTGGCAGCAGGAGCTGAGCTGCCCTTTCCCTTGTGATTTTTTATGGATGCAGGAGGGTCTGGGGAGAGACCATAGCTAAAGATGTAGTTTAAACCAGAACACAAACAGCAAAGCCCCCAAGTGTCTGGGGCACGTTTCTCCTTGCAGAGCCCACAGCCGTGGTGGGTGCTTCATGCGTTGTGCTGGTTGGATCCATCCCAAGCCTCGTGATTTGTGGTCTGATCATTGCTGGTGTTATAGCCTGAATAAATTGATTTTTTTTACCTGTAAATGCCCCACAATGGTGTTTATTACATAACAATTCCTATCAGGAAAGTGTCCTGTTGTATGATGTAGAGCAACACTAAACGGCGGCGTAGCGTGAGGGCTCTGCTTTTTGCAAGCTGCAGCAGTTTGTAATTTCAAGATCAATATGATGATGTGTTTTTTGAATTTTAATGAATAAACTACACTGGTGTTTGTTGTTTACCTGCTTTCTGATTTTCTAACAAGTGGCTCTAGTGATAATTACCGAAATTCTGTAGTCACAGGAGGAGGGAGGAGGGCGGGGGGGAACCTGGATCCTTCATAACTATCCAACTGGGCAATTATCTCCATACTGTATGTGCTGCTTTTCTATAAATGTTGAAATTCAGTAATTACCACTAGAGCCAGCCGTGACATTTCGAAAGCAGATACATAACAAATAGGGATGCCATGGAGTCATTAAAATTCAGATATCAAAACAGCTCTCCCTATTCTTCTGTGCATGAATCCATCTCTTTGTTTCTTGAAGAATTCAGTTGCCAATTAAATACCTTTTCTTTCCTTTTTCTTCTTTGTTTTCTATTTTTTTCCCTTTTCTTTTTTCCTTTTACAAATGAATTCTAATCTCCATGAAAGGAGCTGAATTGACAGTCGTGACAGTTGGTGCATTAGGAAAAAACATGGATGAGTTTAGTCCTTCCTAAGGAACTCAGCCAGCACCTCCCCAGCTTTGGAAATGGCGAGGTTGTATTGGAAATTTAGAGGGGGAAGGACGTCTCTCCCAGCAACTTCCCCTTCTCTCCTTCTGGCACCCTTTTTTATACCCATCCTACGTGGCAAAATATCTCCTAAGGTGGTTGATAACTTGGGGATATCTTTTTTTGCCTGTCCTGCTGGAGCTCTGCTTTCACAGCCGACAGGAATAGCTCAATTATTTCCCAAATCGTTATTCGTGCTGCAGTACCGTAACAATCTCTGGCAGTTGGGGATTTTTAGTTGGGGTTTTTTTGTTTGTTTGGGGGTTTTTTTATTTTTTTTTTTTATTTTTTAACAATGTTGTCTTGTTTACGGGTTTGACTCTTGGAAGGCAGGATGTGATGCCTCCCAATGACTCGCTAATGAAACGGAGGGATTGACAGCCTGGAATTGATCCTTCCTTTGTAATCCTGTAACAGCCAGACAGGTCTGGCTCTGAACCTGTCAGGGGTTGTGTGTAAGACAGGTGTGATGAGGAACCCAGGCGCCAAAAACAAGAACAGTGGTTTCCTAAACCTCACAAGCAGAAAAGCCTGTCGGGCTCCTCCGCCTCCTCCCTCCCCGTGCCGGGATGCTGCTCGTGTGCAGGGAGACAGCAGGAAGGATTTGTTTGGAGAGGACCAGACATATGAAGGCAACCCTGATCCTTAAGTACAATGAGTCTAAATAATCATAGGATCAGAGTTGTGGAATGGTTTGGGTGGGAAGGGCCCTTGAAGCCCATCTAATTCCCCCCCCTGCCATGGGCAGGGTCACCTTCCACTAGCCCAGGTTGCTCCAAGCCCCGTCCAACCTGGCCCTGGACACTTCCAGGGATGGGGCAGCCACAGCTTCTCTGCCCAAGCTGTGCCAGGGCCTGCCCACCCTCCCAGCCAAGAATTCCTTCCCAATATCCCATCTCACCCTGCCCTCTGGCAGTGGGAAGCCATTCCCCTTGTCCTGTCCCTCCATCCCTTGTCCCAAGTCCCTCTCCATTTCCTTGTTGGCTCCTTCAGGTACTGGAGGGATGATGAAGGGGCTTGGAGAGGTCCATGCTCCCCTAAACACCAATGGCTTTTATCTTTCATGACTTTCCCTGTAGTCTGTCCATAGCAAAGGTCTCCTCACCTCGTGGACAACATCTTGACTTCTCCATATCAGCCAGAATATTTAATGCATCCTTCTCCAGAAAATAATTCTTCTGGGACTGAAAGATTTCCTTTTGCACAGCTCTAAAGGAGGAGCTTGTACAGTTTTAGGAGGCTTTGAGTCCACCCTTTTGTTGTCCAATGGTGGACAGCTCTTTTAGTCCTCCATCAGCTCCACTCTGGGAGCAAATCCTTGGACGAACCCCACTCGAGGAGAGCATGGCTAAGGTTTATTCTCCAGCCTGCTACTTATGTGTTAAGGTGAATAGGAATTATATTCACTTCAAGGCAAGATGAGGCCCTTGTGTTGACTACATTATCATTTATACTAACAAAAAGAGCTTAAAATGTTAGCACATCCTTTTGAAAACGGAGCTTTGCATCCCATTAAGAGGAAGGAAACACAACCTGCGGCGCATTATATTTCCAAGCGCCTGTCAAGAAACACTTAGGGCTGTCGCCTGCTCACGGAGCATCCAGCCACAGGAATACATTGGGAATCACTCCCCGGGTGCTGATCCCCCAACAAAGAGATGGGAGAAAAAACCAGCCAAACACAAATCTTGGAAGTGCCTCGGACATAAACTCGGGGAACTTGAGAGATTGAGAGCTGCTGGTGTGGAGCTGTGGAGAGAAGCACGTCTCCCAGCTTGGTTTTGGAGGGTGAGGAATTTGGATGAGATTCCCACACCTTATGACACTGTGGATTTTGGCAGGGGGGTTTCTAGCTTGGCTGGATTAGAGAGGAAAAACAAACTGAATTTAACCTCTCCCATTGGGAAAAGCACTTGGACATCAAAGTTGCTTCCTGCTGGTGTCAGGTGGCCAGTTTGGGTGCGGGGGAATAAGCTGGAAGTCCTTAGTTGCAGATGGACAGAGGTTTGCAGTATGTGGCTTGTGCAGGAATGTCACACCCTAAACTGGCCATGAGGATGGTGCTTCCCATCCCCTAAATTTGCTCCTCCATCCCCAGTGCAAGGCAGTAAGTTCTGCCTGCACCAGTGCGATCAGAGTCTTTGTTTTAAGGCAAAAATGGGAGACAGCCCTAAATCCCAAACAGAAAAACTCAAAATCCTTTCCCCAGGCAGGGCTTTTGGAGATAAGCTGCTCCTTGGCAATTTGCTAATGTGAACTTTCAGCCCCACTGGAGCCTTTTGTAGAGGCAAAATCCACCTTGAGGGGAAAAACCAGGATATTCAGGTGCAGAGCTGCTTCGTCAGCTTGGGAGTTTGATGCAATTGTATCGTCTTGTTTAGAAGGAAATCCATCATGAACCAACCCTTCACACTCTGCCATCTCTGCTGGGGTTCACAAGGAGCGTGGCTGCGCCTCCCATACGAACTCAAGCACATTTTTGGGGTGAGAGTGGATCATAAAATCATAGAATCACAGAATGGTTTGAGTCGGAAGGGGCCTTAAAGGTCATCTTGTTCCATGGGCAGGGACACCTTCCACCAGCCCAGGTTACTCCAAGCCCCATCCAACCTGCCCTTGGACACTTCCAGGGATCCAGGTGCAGCCACAGCTTCTCTCCCCAACCTGTGCCAGGGTCTGCCCACCCTCACAGGGTTCCACCAATATCCTCCCAATATCCCATCTAGCCCTGCCCTCTGGCAGTGGGAAGCCATTCCCCCTTGTCCTGTCCCTCCATGCCTTGTCCCCAGTCCCTCTCCAGCTCTCCTGGAGCCCCTTTAGCCACTGGAAGGGGCTCTCAGGTCTCCCCAGAGCTGTCTCCTCTCCAGATGAACACCCCCAGCTCTCTCAGCCTGTCTCAGCCTGAGTGAACATTCCCATTTGAGCCAGGACTCAGCAAAGCATCCTCGAAGAGCAGCTTTGCTGAGCTTTGGAACCAGGGACAGCTTTTAAAGGACAACACTTTCATGTCAGTGAAGGACCCTGCTGAGCGGGGCTCTGCCTTGGCACCTCCACTTGCTGCAGCACCACAGGCTGGTTTTGGCCACCAGAGCAGGGCTGTGTGCTGGTGCAGCAGTGGGCATGGACCTGTCCTTGCACAGGAGGCAGGAGATCAGGCAGGGAAAGCCACGAGGTGACAGGATGGTGCCTCTGCACCGTGATCCTCAGCCCCCGCCCCGGCACACGCTGTGTCTGTCTCACAAGTGAGCAGGTGAAATGAAGATGTCTCTCTGTCCTTTCTCATCAACAGTGGTGCATCCAAGATCCCACTGATAGACAGAGCACTGTTCCCTCACTTGTCCACTTTGATTAATTCGGTGCCTCATTCCTGGACTCTGTGAATTTGTCTTGGTTCTGTTCTCCCCCTCCTTTTAACCACTGCTCTGCTGCAAAGCCCTGCCCAATCCTGTCTACACGGTGAGAGCAGCAGGAGACGATGTGCTGAGTCCCTGTGCATCACAGAGCACAAAATCCAGCCACGAATCCTCTTTGCAAACCCCCAGAAAGCGCTGCCAACACTGTGGCACCGGTCGGAGAAGTGGGGAAAGCGCTGCAGCTTCCAGGCACTTCAAACCCAGCGCTATCAGGAGGGCTCTGGGCTCACACAAAGTGCTTCCAGCTTTAACACAGGGCAGGGAATAAAAGCTCAGCAACGCTGAAGTCCGCTGGAAAGGTTTCTTGTGTGTGCAGGAAGATAATATATGGTAATGAGGACAGCACCGAGTTGCTGTAACTTACAAGAACTTATCACTGCTCTCTGCTGTTGCGGCACATTCCCGGGATTTGGTCTCGCCAAAGCAGCGTGAATAGATTTATTTTTCATTGTTAGACTGTCAAGTCACTGCAGAGCAACAACTTCCAAGTGATAACTTCTGCAGCTTGCAGGAGTTGGGAATTACAGGCTTTTAGTCCCTGGCAAAGAGCCCGGGGGGACTGAACCTGCCTCCCACTCCCTCTGTGTGCTCACCTCACATGGTCAGTGGCTTGGTATTAGCTCCCTCCTCCCATCCCCAGCGGGATGTTTTTAAGGATTATATCCATTTATTGCCAGTGGCAGAGTGTGATGGAGCAACTGAGGCATCAGTGAGGAGAGGAGGGAAACACTTTTTATGGATCCCTAATTTGGCTGGGCAGGTTTGGGTGGCTTGGGCTGGGCCGGGGCGAGCTGGGCTTGATGATAGGGAGGAGGTCCAAGTAAGGAGTTGTCTTGTAGTGGGACATCTGGGGCATAAGTCCTGTGAAGAGCAGCTGAGGGTCCTGGGGTCCAGTCTATAGAAAAGGAGGCTTGGGGAGGACCTTCTCACTCTCTACAACTCCCTGACAGGAGGTCAGCTCTTCTCCCAGAACAAGGCGAAACAGCCTCCAGTTGCACCAAGGGAGGTTCAAGTTGGATATTGAGGAAGATTTATTCACTGAAATGGTGGTCAAAAGCATTGAAACAGGGAAGTGGTGGAGTCACCATCCCTAGAAGTGTTCAAAAAACAAGTGGACGTGGCACTTCGTGATGTGGCTTAGTGGTCTTGGGGGTCTTTGGTCAAAGGTTGGGCTGAGCTTGGAAGTCTTTTCCAACCTTATCAATTCTGTGACTCTGTGATCTCCTTTCCTTGCCTGATGGATCAAATCTCACTTCTGGAGCTTTCACCCTCTTGCTGTCCCTGACAGTGGAGATCTGAGTTTGCAGGTGTTGGGGTGACTTCAGCGTGGAAACCCCCAGACTCTGTCCAGCCCCGCTGTGTGTGGCTGTGGGTGGTGTTTACACTGTCACTGTCCACAGCTGTGGGCAACACCATGGAAATGTCCCCTCCTTCAGCCTTTCCATGAGCTACAAGGGCACAGAGAGCACTCCTGTAAGAGCAGGAGCTTTTCTTGGATGTGGAATACAAGAGAGACAATTAGATTTGGAGCCATGGAGATGAAACACGTAAGGAGACTGGGAGGAGAGCCCAGACTTCCAGGTAATTGTTCTTGAGCTTTCATTTGGTTCTGAAAAGGTAAAAACGCCATCTGGTCCTTGTTGGTTACAACTGAGTTGCTTTTCTTCTCCTTTTCTTTGGCTCTCCCAAGTATCTACATAAGTTTATTTCTTCTTGTGGTGGGTGTTGCTCTCATAGGTCCAGTGTGTGCCTTTTTCTGCATTACTACAATTATTGGGTACAGTATAACTTCACAAAAGGGGTGGTGCAGGGATGGCTGCCTTGTGGTGTGGGGGGCTGGCACTGCCTCCTGAGTGCAGAGCACCCTGAAAAGGCCTCCAGGTTGGAGTATTTGGTGATTATTGTTTTAATATTCTGCTAGAGTTTGAGACTATTGAGAAACTTCTTTTGAAAAGGAAATAAACCCATAAATTATAGCATAGTCGTTGCAGGAAGGCAAAAGGAATACAAGATTGTTTAAATGTATTATTTTCTGACCTTGACAGTTTACTTGTAATGTAATTTAAACATTTGGTTTTGCAGGGCAGGTGCTCTTATTTATTTATTTAATAAGCTGCCAGCTTACAAATTGCAAAACTTTGGCGGCTCCTCTTATCTTGTGCAGAACCACTGAGATGGCAAAATATATTCTCTGTCTCAACAATTCCGCCTGTATTTGCATGAGAAAATTGGAAAGCAGGTTGTTTTCCTTCATATGCATGACAATGCCCTGAGCCCAGGACAATCCACCCTTTAATTTGGGGCAGTTAGTGTGGGAGAAGAATGGGCCCAGCAGTTTGGCTCCGTTTTTGGTGCTGATGTCATCATTGTAATTAAAATTGATTTATAAGTGAAGACAATGAAATCTGCGCTACCTGTTTATTCAGCACGTTGTCAACCTGCAGAGCACAATAGTTGGGGTCACGAGATCAAATCTACTGGAGAGCTGGAGGAGTTTTGCCAAATTACATTTTCAGGTTGAGCCTTTAATTAGTGGAATATTTCCAGATGGATGATGGTGGAAAATACCAGACCAAAAAGGGAGAAGAGTCTCCACTTGCTTTGTAGGAGCATGACCTGGAGTCCATTGGGACATCCTTCCCTGGATGCACACGCAGGTTTTATGGTATAAAACATTCCAGGAGTGACTTAATCCTCGTTGCATTAATTTGGCAGCAGCAGCACATCTCTGCTGATAACAGCTCAGGGCGGTTAATAAGCGCTTGATTGGATTGAGGAATCCCTGGGATGCAGGGAAAACAGCTGAAGTGGAGCTCTGATGGGAGGCAGCCCCGTGGTTTGTTAGGATTTTGTGACATCCTGGTATTACCGGCGCTGCTTTAGTGTTTCAGGTGGAGTCTACAAGCGTGAGCTGTGAGCCTGGTGCTCCCAGATTTGTGGGTTTTCAGTCAGTGCAAACAGGCAACCCCAGCAGATGATTTGTCTCCGCTGAAAATGGGCATTTGGGAAGAGCTGCCTGCTAAAAGTGCTCATTTCTCTCTCCTGGCTGCAAAGGAAATCTCAGGTGACTGATTCATCCTTCAGTGTCTGACTCGAGGTGTCTGGCCTGTTTGCTTCAAACAACTTTGAAGCTTTTCAGTGCTTTCTGAGTATTTTAAGAGGAATTGAATTTCCTGACTTGGGCTGTACGTCACTGGATTAATCCTCGAGCTGGAAACAATCTGTTTCAAGTGAGACAGCGCGGCCGTAATTATGAAGCTGTTGAGACAACAAGAAGTGTGTTGGACAACTGCTTTGGTCACGAAGGAGTTTTGAAAGGCAGATTTAGGCTGATGCCAAATAGGCTTTGAAAATCCCCCTATTTACTCTTCAAAATATGCAGGAGCAGAGATTTTATGAGTAATCCTTGTACTTCTTCAACACAAAGAAATATTAATATTAGATAGCAAGCCTCTGACTTTGTAAAAGGATAAAGAGGGGCAGAACGATTGAATGGTTNAAGAGCAGGAGCTTTTCTTGGATGTGGAATACAAGAGAGACAATTAGATTTGGAGCCATGGAGATGAAACACGTAAGGAGACTGGGAGGAGAGCCCAGACTTCCAGGTAATTGTTCTTGAGCTTTCATTTGGTTCTGAAAAGGTAAAAACGCCATCTGGTCCTTGTTGGTTACAACTGAGTTGCTTTTCTTCTCCTTTTCTTTGGCTCTCCCAAGTATCTACATAAGTTTATTTCTTCTTGTGGTGGGTGTTGCTCTCATAGGTCCAGTGTGTGCCTTTTTCTGCATTACTACAATTATTGGGTACAGTATAACTTCACAAAAGGGGTGGTGCAGGGATGGCTGCCTTGTGGTGTGGGGGGCTGGCACTGCCTCCTGAGTGCAGAGCACCCTGAAAAGGCCTCCAGGTTGGAGTATTTGGTGATTATTGTTTTAATATTCTGCTAGAGTTTGAGACTATTGAGAAACTTCTTTTGAAAAGGAAATAAACCCATAAATTATAGCATAGTCGTTGCAGGAAGGCAAAAGGAATACAAGATTGTTTAAATGTATTATTTTCTGACCTTGACAGTTTACTTGTAATGTAATTTAAACATTTGGTTTTGCAGGGCAGGTGCTCTTATTTATTTATTTAATAAGCTGCCAGCTTACAAATTGCAAAACTTTGGCGGCTCCTCTTATCTTGTGCAGAACCACTGAGATGGCAAAATATATTCTCTGTCTCAACAATTCCGCCTGTATTTGCATGAGAAAATTGGAAAGCAGGTTGTTTTCCTTCATATGCATGACAATGCCCTGAGCCCAGGACAATCCACCCTTTAATTTGGGGCAGTTAGTGTGGGAGAAGAATGGGCCCAGCAGTTTGGCTCCGTTTTTGGTGCTGATGTCATCATTGTAATTAAAATTGATTTATAAGTGAAGACAATGAAATCTGCGCTACCTGTTTATTCAGCACGTTGTCAACCTGCAGAGCACAATAGTTGGGGTCACGAGATCAAATCTACTGGAGAGCTGGAGGAGTTTTGCCAAATTACATTTTCAGGTTGAGCCTTTAATTAGTGGAATATTTCCAGATGGATGATGGTGGAAAATACCAGACCAAAAAGGGAGAAGAGTCTCCACTTGCTTTGTAGGAGCATGACCTGGAGTCCATTGGGACATCCTTCCCTGGATGCACACGCAGGTTTTATGGTATAAAACATTCCAGGAGTGACTTAATCCTCGCTGCATTAATTTGGCAGCAGCAGCACATCTCTGCTGATAACAGCTCAGGGCGGTTAATAAGCGCTTGATTGGATTGAGGAATCCCTGGGATGCAGGGAAAACAGCTGAAGTGGAGCTCTGATGGGAGGCAGCCCCGTGGTTTGTTAGGATTTTGTGACATCCTGGTATTACCGGCGCTGCTTTAGTGTTTCAGGTGGAGTCTACAAGCGTGAGCTGTGAGCCTGGTGCTCCCAGATTTGTGGGTTTTCAGTCAATGCAAACAGGCAACCCCAGCAGATGATTTGTCTCCGCTGAAAATGGGCATTTGGGAAGAGCTGCCTGCTAAAAGTGCTCATTTCTCTCTCCTGGCTGCAAAGGAAATCTCAGGTGACTGATTCATCCTTCAGTGTCTGACTCGAGGTGTCTGGCCTGTTTGCTTCAAACAACTTTGAAGCTTTTCAGTGCTTTCTGAGTATTTTAAGAGGAATTGAATTTCCTGACTTGGGCTGTACGTCACTGGATTAATCCTCGAGCTGGAAACAATCTGTTTCGAGTGAGACAGCGCGGCCGTAATTATGAAGCTGTTGAGACAACAAGAAGTGTGTTGGACAACTGCTTTGGTCACGAAGGAGTTTTGAAAGGCAGATTTAGGCTGATGCCAAATAGGCTTTGAAAATCCCCCTATTTACTCTTCAAAATATGCAGGAGCAGAGATTTTATGAGTAATCCTTGTACTTCTTCAACACAAAGAAATATTAATATTAGATAGCAAGCCTCTGACTTTGTAAAAGGATAAAGAGGGGCAGAACGATTGAATGGTTGGAGAGAACTGTGTAGTAAATGAAAATCCATTTTGCTTGCCCTCACAAGCACAGGCCAAGGTTGGAAACAGGCTGGAGTGTTGGCCTGTTTTAAATAAGGGTCACTGAGGAGGAGCTAAAGGAAAGAAGTGTTCACATCCTTAATGGCTGGAGTTGCCTCAGGTGTGGATTTTCCTTGTGTTCAAGTACTGTGGGTGTCATAGATTGAAAGTTCTACTTCAGGGGTGAAGTTTGTGATGTGAAAGAGGAAGGAGAGAGCAGTGAAGAATAAAACACTCTTGAAGTGCTGCTGGAGGACTGAAGCTCATAAAAATATCAATTATCTTTGATAGGATTTCCCCTAAAAGAAGGGATTTCTGCAACCACAGCACAGCTAGTGGTGGGTGACATCCCTGGGGACTGGAACTGGATCATCTTGAAGATCCTTTCTAACCCAAACCATTCTGGGGTTCTGTGATTCTGCTGGTACTGCAGGACATCTATTTCGTGTTTCCATGAAAACCCATCCTTAAGGATGTCAGAAGTGTCAGGAAGGGGTGGGCACCTCCTGCCCTCCATCCCACAGGAGGAGGGACACGCTGCCCACCAGACCCGGCCTGGAAAGGGGAGCTCCCAGTGGAGTTCAGGTGCTGAAAAGGCCCAGAGTTTTCTGCATATCTGTATGAAGTGAGCAATGTTTGCCATTTATGATATTTCAGGGGAGACCTGACTTTATAAAGCATTCATGAGCTTGGCCTCCTGGAGTGCATTTTTTTTTTCCCCTGGTTATTAGGAAATATTCAAATACTGCAAACAAATGTCAGTCTGTAGAATATTCATGAAGTCTCCTGTTCAAGTCGGTCCCCCAAGTCGCTGCTGGCTGGAATACATCAAGCTAATGCTGATTGCCTACATTTAGGGTTGAATAAAGATATTCCACTAAATAAGTGTGGAATGGCTTTTTCTAGTTTGGAGACTCTGGGAATAGGAGAGGCTCAGACAGGTCCCTGTGCCAGGGAGCTGCTAATGGAGGTTGTTTTTCTTTGTGCTTGGCCAGCTCTGGGTATCAGGGGTGGAATTTATGTCCTCTACCTCTGGCCATCTTAAATTCCTGTGGTAAGGTTTTAGCTGGGCTCCCCTCTTTAGTCAAGAACAGCAATTAAAGGCTGAAATGTGGCAAAATATGAACATTTTGAAATGTTATGGAAACATTATTTAAAATAAATAAATAAAAGCCTAAACAACCAAACTCCACCCCAGACAAACCACTTCAAATGGGTTAAATTCTTTCATTCATCATGCACAAACCATGCTGTGATGATTTTTGCTTGCTTTCAAAATAGCATTTTGTTTCAAATTTAGTACTTTTACCCTTGAAATACCATTTCATTTGGAAAGAACACAGGGCCAGTTGCTGATACAAAATTGCCAGAGTAGGATGTGCCACCACTTGGAAAATGACTTTGTAAATGTTCTTTGGTTTGGTCAAGCTGGAAAGAATTTCACAGATAAATGTTTCAGATAAAATAATGTTCCAAAGTGGGAAAACGTTTAGAGGAAAAAAGGAAAAGTTTAGGGCTTGGTCTCCCATTTTATTTCTTGCTTCTGGATCTGAATACAGGGAGGTGAGAAATGAGGGTAGCTTGATCCCAGGAGAGCATTAGGAAGGTGCTTTGGTCTGGCCATCAGAGATGTATTGAAACCCAGCAGATGGAAGATGAAGCTTCCAAACAAATTCAGGTTGGAAAATGAGCAACCCCTTTAGCAGGGAGGCGAATCAGCTGCTGGCACAGTGTGCCAGGGGTCAGGGCACATCCTTTGTTCTTGGCAGGGTTTCAGTGGAAACCAGATGTTGTGCTCACGTCCAGGTGTTGTAGTTCAGGTCCCTTCCAACCCAACCCATTCCTGTGGAGACCAGAGGTGGAAATGGCTCATCTCAGTGGTCCTGCAGGCTTCCAAAATCTGTGGGCCCAGTCTCACGTAGTTTGTGGGTGCTGCTGCAACACACATAGAGAGGAAAAGAGCTTTGTGCTCCCTTTCTGCAGCAGCCCTTGCTTTTCAGAGCCCATCTTTAGCACGCAAGCCGCAGGGAGAATAATTACATTTAACAGAAACGGAGGGTTCCCAATGAAGATGTTCAGTGCCTGTACACAGCATGCTCCTAATGAACAGAAATGTCAGGCCAAAATAATAGATGAGAAGGATTATATTCTCTGAGGTGGGCTGGATCATTACCCTGCCTTTGTGGGAGGCTGGCTGGAGGTGCTG
Organism: Campylorhamphus procurvoides; assembly: GCA_013396655.1. Classification (NCBI taxonomy): domain Eukaryota; kingdom Metazoa; phylum Chordata; class Aves; order Passeriformes; family Dendrocolaptidae; genus Campylorhamphus; species Campylorhamphus procurvoides. Next base: position 172,765 of record WBMV01004076.1, read on the forward strand.
TGCTGCTGCTGGAGGCAGGTGCTGGACGGGGAAGCCCAAGGAGTCGATCAAAAAAGAAGGGAATCCCACAATGCTTTTGAGAGCTGCTAATTAAAGGATTTAATCTGGGTTTGTTTGCTGAGAGGCACCAGGAGTGGCTGGGAGGCAAAATGCCTTTGTTTGGCCACCACAGTCCCTGAGTGGAGATGGGGAGAAGGAGCTGTCCTGGGGCTGAGGTGAGACCTGTGGGCGGTGGGAAGGCAGGGCAGGTCTCCCTGGCACACTCTTCCTCCCCTCTTTACCCCCTTGGCTCCCCAAGTGGCAGCTCCCTGTGGGCTGCAGTGGGATGGGGCAGGCTCTTTGCAGTCCCTGTGTTTCCTCCTCCTCGTGGTACTGAAATGCCTCACGTCCCCATCCCTTCTGACCCCGTCCTGCTGAATTTTCATGAGCCGCTTCTCGAGCTGCAGTTCTTCAGCCAGTGCACCAACTTGGAATAAAATCCAAGAGACCTTAAACCTCGCTCTTAATTTTTCACTCCCTGCTAAAATTGCTGCATAAGGATATTTGAAGAAGTCATTGCCCCCTGCGGATATTATCACTTAATCTTTTTTTGCTTCTTAATAAAAGCCTGGCTCGGAAGTCACTCGCTGAAAACAACCACGTCCCGCGCTGCCGGGGCCTCGAAACTGTATTTTTTAAGATCATGGCTCATAACCACGGGGAGAGGTCTCTGCGGAGGGAGTGAGGAGTAACTCTCTGTTTATAGCCATTTACCTTCAGCTGTAATGTATTTAAGAAGGAAAATTGCCACTTAGACTTGCAAAGCAAATTGGCTTGTGCTCAGTAATAGCTTTCTAGTGTCTGTCTAGGAAAGGTCAGCCTGGAGACTCCTGCACTGCAGAACTCAGCCCTGATGGCTGGAGGGACACGGCGTGGCCCCAGCCTGGCATTTTCTGCAGCTCTGAAGTCCTCAGCACCCCCACGCCCAGGTGTGCCAGGTTTCTCCATCCTTGTGGCATCCTGGCTGGGTGCAGAGTTGTCCTTGGTGTCTCCTGATGGGCACAGGAGCCCCCCAGCCTGGAAACCCCCAGTTTGGGTCAGCCAGAGATGTGCTCTGTGCTCTGCCTTCCCTCCATCACCTCCCACCTCGCAGACACATCAGCCTGCGTGTCCTGCTGGAAAAAGGGCCCGTGTTCCATTTTCATGTTATTAACCATCGCCTTGGCAACGAGTCCAGATGTTGTGTTTGCAGCAGCACCGTTTCACAGGTCCCCGAGGAGTCTTTACCCTTGAGTGCATTTAGTTGATAGCGAAAGCAAAGCGCACGTAAAACAAGCAGGTTGGGAAGGAGGCTCTGGCCTTTCTCACTCCAGTCGAGCTCCCAAGTGCAAATTACCAGGGCTGGGATTGCACGGAGTGTCAGGCCCCCTGTAAATCTCACCCACTTACCCATCCCCACACTGGAAAACAAACAGCGTTACCAGCTTGTAGCAGCCACTGTTGTGGCAAGGCTGGCGAAGCAATTATCTTAATAACTGAAATAGCACCAGCAATAATGGAAAATGCAGCTCTGACTGTGTTGGAAACGTTCTCACCTTTATCAGGAATCAGTTTGGGGGAGCAGCAGGAGACGGGAGAGAGGTTTTGTTATCAGTGCGTGAAGCAAAACCATCTCAGATAATTGTGGTTTGCACCGTGGGCTTCGGCCTCCGAATGCAATCCAGACATCTCTGCTACAGACCAAGGTGTCTGGGGATGGAAGTTTTGGAACAGAGGCTGAAATATACCTGAGAGCCATAAGGGGGTGATGAGGGTGCTGAAATCCAGACTGTGGCAGATGTAACCCCCTGAGAAAAGGGCCCAGGTCACGATGGCAGGGGCAAGAGCTCAGATTTACAGGAGCCCCTGTGTTAGCACATTAATTAGACAGCAGAAATTTCCAGTGATCCAGCATTTCATCTCTGCCTTGGGAGAGAGCAGCCTGCTCCTACTTCTCCCTAGTCTTAATGCTGCTTTACATCTCCCCAGTCCTTTCCTGACTTTTCATCTCGTTCTGCACCATCTACTTAAACCTGATGAAGCAAAAACCGGCATTGCTTTGGATTTCTGTAATCTTCCTTGCAGCAATGGCCTGATTTCATCTGTCCATCTCAGCCCAAAGGACAACCAAGGTACATCTCCTGTAGTGAGCACTGCAGACTGGGGGATGGCACCTTCCCTCTTCCATCAGTCCATCAATCACAGTGACCTGTTAAGATCTTCCTGATCCTTTGGAGCCCACTGAGCACAGTCAGAGCTGTGCAGCCAAATTTGGGCTGGAAAGGGGAGATTTGTGGATGATCCCTGGAAATCATTGAGGAAATGCCCTTGTTGTTGACCAGAGGAAGGAATGTCTTAGCAGAGAAGTGCTCATGGACGTGCTGAAGGGATTCCTGGGGCTCATTATAGTGGGAGTGAAACTGGGAGGTCAAAGTGCCAAGGAGGGGTATTTTGGGCTGAAGGGAGAAAAGAAGAAATAAAATGTATTGGAATTGTCTTTTGCCTCTTTAGAGATTCTGGGCACAGCAGGCTCAGAGGGCAAATTTCTCATAGGAGGAATGTTCCTGATCCTCCACCACGGCAGAATCTTAATCGAGATGATGTTTGTTCCCTCTGGCACATATTCCCTATCTGTAATATAGTTTTCAAACCAACATCCCAATGAAATTTTTCCTTTTATTTCAGTTAAACTTTCTTTGGTGGTGTCTTAGGACCTGTGCTGGGTTTGGTGTGGGGAGAGCTTTGCCTTCCCCTTCTTGGGGCACAGGAGTAGGAACCTTGTGCTAAGGGGGGAAGAAAAGGGTTTATATTTAATGTTCTGTAGCTGCAGAGAGAGGGGTCACTTCCCTTCGCCCAGCTCTTTTCACATCTTGCTTTTTTGTTGCCATTATTGTGAGGGTTTTTCACATTTCTTTTTTCCCCTGAACAGTCTCATCAGCCCCTGTCAAGTTTGGTTGAGATTCACCAAGAAATTCAAAAGTACTTAAGAGACACTTGATTGATGGGCCAACAAGGCTGTCAAAACAGCTTAAGAAAATGAGGGGAAAACTAAAGATAATAATTAGTGAAATGGATAAGAAGGAGAGAGGCTGGAAGGCTTTCCAGCTGCTAGACCCAGTGGGGATCAGAAAGGATCCAACACCTGGAGTAGAGACTGGTAGAAAATGAGCTGAGAGGTCTTCTGCTGAGAACTGGGAGACAGATAAAGCTTGATGTTGTTTTCATCATCTGCCAAATACAATTTTTGGGGAAAGAAGGCAGGATATTCCTCCAGAAGACACTTTGATTGATGTCTCTGCAGAGCTGTTATGCAGATGTACCATGCCTTGGTCTCCCCTGTAAGTGGGTCCTGGCTGCTGGCTCCTCTCCTCTGTGATGCTCAGGTTGGCAGTGCTTTGGGAAGGTGACACCGGAGGCTGAGGGGGCCCCAAACCCCCCAGGGATTCATGGAGTGGTATGAGACTGACAGGAACATTCCTGTCAAAAAGCAAAGGTGGTTTGATGTCAAGACTATTTTTCCCACCTTTTAATTATGTTCTGATCAAGGATGAAGGACTCTAAGACAGCCAAAGGCAATACAGGCTGTTCCAGCCCCTGCAACTGATGGATCTGAGGTTTGGGAAGACCCCAGAGCAGCAGGGCTGAGCAAAGCCTCCTTCAGCCAATTTCTTTCTTGACTGGTCGAGCGTCACCTGCTCTGTGGATGGACAGCAAAGGGCTGCATCTGCCTCGTAGATCTGCAGGGTCAAAAGAAACCAGAATGTTTTCTCAGCACAAGAAAGACGTGGACCTGTTAGAGCGAGACCAGAGGAGACCACGGAGATTCTCCAGGGACTGGAGCCCCTCTGCTCTGGAAAAAGGCTGGGGGAGTTCACCTGGAGAAGAGAAGGCTCCAGGGAGACCTGAGAGCCCCTTGCAGTGCCTAAAGGGGCTCCAGGAGAGCTGGAGAGGGACTGGGGACAAGGGATGGAGGGACAGGACAGGGGGAATGGCTTCGCACTGCCAGAGGGCAGGGATAGATGGGATATTGGGGAGGATATTGGTGGAACCCTGTGAGGGCGGGCAGGCCCTGGCACAGATTTTCCAGAGAAGCTGTGGCTGTCCCTGGATCCCTGGGAGTGTCCAAGGTCAGCTTGGACAGGGCTTGGAGCAACCTGGGCTAGTGGAAGGTGTCCCTGCCCATGGCAGGGGGTGGAAGGAGGTGATATTTAAGGTCTCTTCCAACCCAAACCATTCCATGTTTCTGTGATTTGGTGCAAGGCCCAAGGGGTGGGAAGTGAGGACTGTTGTAAGCAGGGATAGAGGAGACCTGGCAGAGCTCAGGTAATGTGTAGGATTAGCATGGACTTGCTGGGGATGGCACAGGAAGGTTCCAGAACCAGGAGAGTCCTGGCCTGGGGCTCATATGCCTAAGCAGGGGTCTGCTCTGGCTGTTTCACCATTGCTTTTCCCCTTCAGCACTGATCAGCTGGTTTGGTTGGTGGGAAGGGCAGATGGGAATGCCAAACCCTTGGCCAGCTTTTGCAGGGGCTCCTCTGCCCTGGCCGTGCTGCTCAGCTCTCCCTGTGCTGGGTGAGGAGCGTGGCACCGCCTTTACACTTGACACCTGTGTTTATAAATATGTAGGAATTGTCTCAAGCTGGTCAAAACACAATTATTTCATTTTCTTCCCCATTCAGGATTGTTGTTGTTTAGGAATAAATTGCTGCTGATGATTTACAGGAGCAACAACGACAGCATGAAATGGGCTCAGTGAAGTGATTTTGAATTTCCACTACAATTACTCTTCTCTTCAACCATATGATTCCCTTTTGCTCACATGCACCAGCCAGGGCCGGGTTTGTTTTGCTGCTGCCCTGGGAGCTGTGCAGCAGCCCCGGGGCTGAGCATGCAGAAACAAACCTGCAGTGCTAAACTGCACTTCATTCAAGGAAGCTGACAGAGAAGGTGCATCCCCAAATCCCACTGCACTGGCACCAAGGGATGTTGATTCTCTGACTTCAGCGGTGAAGTCAAGAGGAAAGACCCTGGATTTGTGTATGGGAGTGTTGTCTCTATCTACTGGGTAAATTCCTTCTCTTCTTGTACCTTAATTCTTCTCCCGCTACACCCTGAGAAGGTCTTCTGGCTCCAGACTGGACCCCTCAACAAACCCACATTCTTCTCTTGGCGATCCCAGGAGGCTTCACAAGTTCAGACAGATGGGTGAGACTTTGGGTGTCACTATTAAAACTCTTTGTGGCCCAAAGGGCAACCTGGTTATTAGAAGGGGGCTGCAGACTTGGTGGAAATTCATCTCCCATTGTCTTTTTTGGTTTTCTCTGGCTTGTTTGGTTTGCCCACGGTCACAGCTGCAAATGGGCTAAAAAGTCCATGTTCAGGTTGGTGAGTGAGGAACATTTTCATGGGTATGTACATTACTCAGAGTAAAGGGGCAATTTAAGTGAGCAGAGAAATAATTTGGAGGAATTCAGCTTTTTCTGCTCTTACTTGGCTCAGTTTGGTGTTGGAGAAGCGAGCAAGTGTTACCTTTAGGCTGTGTGTGTCCCCTTGCATCACTTCCCCCCTCTTAGGTCTTTCCTTCACCTTTGCCAGTGTCTGCAGGAGCTCTGTAGAATCCCAGAATCCCAGAATGGTTTGGGCTGGAAGGGACCTTAAAGCCCATCTCGTTCCACCCCCAGCCATAGGACACTTTCCACTAGACCAAGTTGCCCCAAGTCGTGGCCACCCTCCTGACCCCTCCCCACAGTGTGATTTTTGTATGGCATCACTAATTCCAGGCTGTTTCCCCATCTTGCATTGTTTAATGAAAGGTGTGTGCTGGGGACCCTGAAGTTATTAACAAAGCCAGAGCTCTGGTAACAGCACTAATACAAACCCACGCCAGCGACGCCGAGCTCTAAATAGACTAATAAATGTGAACATCTTGGGTAATGTGATTTATTATTGGCAGCATGAATAGGAAAATAATAAAACAATATAATGATTTCGCAAGAAAAATGAGGGATTTTTATTATTATTCATACTTGGAAGCTTGTTTACAAGGCAGGAATGAGGTCAGACTCTTAAACAGAGCCATGGATGGCAGATCCTCAACCTGGTGCATATCAGGAGATGAAATCCCCTTCCCCCAGGTTTGTCTGCGTGGGGAATTGGGCTCCCCAGTTTCATTATCACTAATAGACCCTGCCTGTTTCTAAGTGGCTCAGTGTATATTGGAATGCAATGGATAACTGGAGCTGCGCAGCTTGACAGGGGAAGTCGCTTTTCCACGCCTGGCAAAGGGAGTGATGGGAGCTGGGAGTGGGATTTGTTGGTTTAGCTCAGGCTGACAGATGGGGCTTGGGCTTGGAAGAGAGGAGGATCTAAACCATTATAGTGCTTGTTGTGATTCAGGTGAGAGGGAAACTGAGGCACAAAGGGCGGCACAGCCGGGTTGGGATGGGGCAGTGGGCAGGACCGTGGGCTCCATCCAGGGATGGCCCATCAGCACACACAGCCTGGCCTGGGGGTTACCAGGGCAGTGCTACTGGCACAGCTTCCCAACATCTTCTTTTTCTTCCCTACCAGTTCCCCCTGCCAGTTTCCCAACATCCTTCTGTTTTCCCAGGGATAAATGAGCCCCTTGCCCTCTCTTCGTGCCTGGTGCATCCTGCACGGAGGGAACAGCTGGAGCTGTGTCAGGGAAGAGTTAGGTTGGGTATCAGGGCAAGGCTCTGCCCCCAGAGGGTGGTGGGCACTGCCCAGGCTCCCCAGGGCAGTGGGCATAGCCCCAAGGCTGCCAGAGCTCCAGGAGGGTTTGGACAGCACTCTGAGGGACAGGGTGGGATTGTTGGCGGGTGTGTGCAGGGCTGAGAGTTGGGCTGGATGATCCCTGTGGGTCCCTTTTGATTCAGGATACTCTGCGTTTCCTAAGAAAAGCTCTGTCTCTGTGTTTATTTTCCATTTCATCTCTTGCCCCACACAGCAGCCACTTCCCAAAGGCTGGGCTAAACATCCCTCATTTTCCTCTCTATTTTGCATCAGCCCAGGTTCACTCAAAGCCCAATTGGATTTTTCATTACTGTGGCAGGTTACGATCCTTTGGTTACTTTTCCTGTAATTTTCACGTTTGCCTTTTAATATTTCTTATGAGATTGAAAGCTTGGGATAAGAGGGGGGAAGCTTTTGCTCAGCATGTTACGGAGGAACCTCTGGAATTTGAATGAGGTGAGAGATGCCAGGGCTGTGGCTGTGCCGATGAGGGGAGTGATGGAGCTGAGCTGTGGAAGCTGCAGTGCACGAAGAACATCTACAAAAAAAGCATTTCTTAAGGCCCAGCAGTGCTAAATCTCTGCGCCACTCTGACAGCTTCTACTGCCATCAACATCTCCCATGTTTTTCAGCGGAGTAATTCTTTTAGATGCTTCAAATATAGATAGATTTTTGTATACAGAGAGGGTTTTTTTATTTATATAAATATATATATATCTACTGTCAGCTGGTATTACAAAGAGCATAAAGCACATCTCTGGCTTCTGCATGTTCAGCTTGGTTGGGATCACACAGCAGGAATGAGGAGGGAAACGAGCCAAACTCCATCATTTCCCCTCCGGAGGGGGTACACCTGTAGGGTCTTGCTGTGTGAATGGCTGTGGGATACCTGTGGGATTTCAGGTAATCCCAGGTCCTGTGGGAGACAATATGTGTAACTGAGCATTTATGGCACCTTATTTTCCTGTATATGAAAAAAGAAAAAAGGCACTTTGGGCTTTTTTCCGGAGTAACTTTTGCTGGAGACTGGCAGCTCCTCTGCCTGCAGCCCTCTGGGAGGCAGAGCTTGTGGTACTCCTTTTATCAGAAAGTTGGATAATGGCAATTATCTGGATGGTCTTTAAGGTCCCAACCCAAACCATTCTGTGACTCTCTGATCTTACTTATGTGTCATTAAATGCTGGCAGTGACTCTCAGCTCCCCCCCTCCTGTGGCTGAGAGCATCATTTCACTTGGCTGCAGAGCCCAAGTCACGGAGGGATACGGTGTCAGGCCGCAGGAAATCTCAGTCGTGGGACCCAGATATTGCATTTAGATGGAGTTGCTTTCATTAACTCCCTATTTTATAGCACTCATCAGTCTTCTCCCCCTGCCAGAAAGTCTCAAATGTACTGAGGAATATTCAGGCCTCTTTTGGCAAGCATCAGAGATAAGTGGATAATAAAACACACCTTGAAAATATTCTCCATCCTATTATTAGGCACTTTCTTATTATACTTGCAAAGAAAAAATTCCAGTTATAAAGCAGTGTGCCTCCCTGTATTGTCAGTCCATCGTGCTCAGACGCTCGCAAGGAAAGGCTTTCAATAATATTCTCACTATTGTTTGTTGATTGGCTTCATTAATCAGTTGTTCACAGCCTCAGCTCCACATTTCCATGAGCATGCACAGTTTAAACCCCTCTCCCTCCCCTCATCCTCCTTTTATGCTCCCATGGAACTTTGAGGATGCCTAAACTCCTGCTTCAGCAGGAATGAGAGGAGACAGATCTGCAAAGCTGCCTGCTCTCCTTTTAGCGAGAACAAAAGCTCCCTGGAATAGCAACTGTTATTTACTCATCTCTCATCAGCAGATTTGACCTAATTTTGCTCTCCTCCAGCCTTTGTTTCGAACACCTGGTTGCAGCATCGCCAGCGGATCCAACTCTTTTATAGGGCCTGGATTTATTGGTGGGGGAGGCAGAGGCAGCTCCTGGAAAAGCTGAGCTTCTTGCACTGAGCAAGCCTTGCAGAACAGCCCCTACCACTGAGCTTTTGGGAACCCTGAAGAGCCTCCCTTCATCACGTTCCTGCATCCTGTGAGTGCTGTCCTGGGTGTGTGGGTACCTCTGACCATCTGCTCAGCACTGACCATGTTAGCCCTGGTACATCTCAGTTTGTCTCAGGTGATGGCACCTGGCTGGTGACCATGCCCTGCAAACACCCGGATTCTCTGTGAGCCTGGCTCAGGCTGGAGCTCAGTGCCTGCTGTGGGCACCCAGCTCGTGTTTGCACCAACCAGCCCACGTGGTGGGAGGCTTGGCTTCCCCTCAGAAGCTCCCAGCTCTGCCAGCACTGCCCAGCTGGGTTGTGCAGCCACAGATTTGTTCTGACTTTCCATTTAAAATCGCCTCCAGGCCTCCTGTGCCTCAAGGAGGCAGTGGGAAGGGAGATGCTCTGATGAGAAATGCAGGGGCTCGAAATTCATTTTTCAAAGACGGCAGCAAAGCAGGTGATTTATCGGCTGTCACTGCGGTCCGAGCAAACCTTCCCCACCAGGTGAGCGAGGCAGGAAAGGTAACTCAGCCAACACGAAATGCAGCAAAGCCCTGCCAGGCTTCCTCACCTAGAGCTGACTTTCATTTTGAGCCCTTGAAGTAATTAACAGCACTGACTTGCAAAAGTAATGAACTTCTCTCCCACGCGGTCGCTCGGGTCTTTCTTTTCCAACTTCCCGTCCTCTTTGCCTTGTGCATTCCCCATCAGTTTTCCCTCTGTCATCTCTGATTTATTGCCTTCAGAGCAGGACCTCCATCCCCAGGGCTCAGCAGCTCTGAAGTGGCTTAGAGAGACCTTCGATGTCATTGGGACCGACCCACAGTCTGAGAGAGTGTTACAGTTTTGGGAAGTCTTGGATCCGTTGAGGTGCTCATCCGTCCTTTAGGCAGACTTCTCCAGGGCTGGCTGGCCACAAATGTTTCCAGGAAATGTTTTGGCTCTTTTAGAAGAGCTGTGTGCCATGGAAGACACCTCTCCCTCCCTTCATCCTTTGGGAACCATGGGATGTTACACCCGGCATTGCCAGCAGTAACTCCTGTTGCTGTGGGTCAGCCCTGTGTGCCCTGAGCCATGAACAGGAACAAAGCTTCCCATGACCCTGGGAAAGCAGCACAGCCAGGGTGATATCTGATATCTGTGATATCTGTGTAGAGAGGAGACACTGTCCCCTCAAATTGGAGGGGTCTGTCTGGTTACAAAGCCGAGACTTAAAAAAGGAGGATTACAGGAACAAAGGGAATGTTCATATAGATTGGAGAGGGACTCAGACCCACATCTTGTGTGTGCATGTAAATGTCGTGCAGAGACATCCAGCCTCCTGGTAGGCTTCATTCTGCCTTCGTGCTGCTGATGGCAGGCTCAGCACAGGCTTTGTCCCCTCTCCCCACAGTGCCCTCGGCAGCACTAAAGCTTTTTGCAGCCACCCTGGGCAGGGCGTGTGTGGGAGGTGAGCCCAGCACAGCTAATGCACAGCCCTGGCCAGGAGGGACACCTGAGGTGTGACTGTGCTCCTGTCTAGTTGTAGGAATTATGCAGAGATCCAGGGTGTTTGCAGGTCATGACCAAGGTGCTGGGCCATGTATGAAAGGCCATTTTCACTTGGTCCCCAGTGCTGGAATTAGGATCTGACAGTGCCCTGGGCTGGTGACTCCTGTTGGCAGCATCTTCACTGCCCAGGAAGGTGGTGGTGTGTCCCACTCTGGAGACATTCAAAACCCAGCTGGACATGTTCCTATGTCACCTGCTCTGGGTGACCCTGCCTTGGTGAGTGGGTTGGACTGAAGGATTTCCAGAGATCCCTCCCAACCCCAGCTATTCTGTGATTCTCAGAGCACTGCAGATAGACCAGATGAGTGTCTAGCTGGAAAATAAATTAATATCCAGTGAACCCTCAAATAAAACCAGGGGTCTTTGCTCCCATATTGTTACTGTTTTCTAATTAAGGTGCCAAGAAACTGTTCCACCTCCCAGGTCACTCCTTGTGAGTGAAGATCACTCATTCTCCAAGCAGATTGGGTGGGAGCTGCACGAGGCAGGACTGCCACCCTCTCTGGGTCATCCCTGGTCAACAGCTTAGCTGGAAAATCAATCAGAGAGCTCAGGATGCTGTCAAATAGGGCTGGTAATTCTCTCTGTTGTACCCACCAAATAGTGGGAATTTTTATACCTCCACGTTGGGTTTTCTCAACCAAAAATGGCAAAGTAGTCGTCTGCCTGTGTATGGCTTGAGGGAACCTCTTCAGGAAGATTGAAGGTGGTGGCCATGGGCTCTGCTCAGATTTTAGATTGTTTTAACCACAGTGCTTTCTCCTAAATCCATCTGGGGTTTTTTTGGTGGTTTTGGATGGCTGAGTCATTCTTGACCTCCTGCCTTGAGTTCTCATGGTTTGTTACTGCTCATCGTTAAAGCCCCGCCGTGCTCTACACCAGAATCAATGCGGTTCAGGCCCAGGGAAATGAATCCTGTAGACAGTCAATTCTAATCACTTTGGGACCCCTCTGAGTGTAAAGAAGGTCTGTAAATGCAAGTGAGACAGTGAGATGAATGAGCTCTTTCCAAGTACCCAATAGGTGTGGGTAGTTATTGGTATTGAAAACCTTCCACCTGATGCTTGGCTTCATTATCAAATTATTTCAGAAGCAGGTTCCCCAAGACCTCCTTTCTTCCTCCTCAGTGGCATCACAACCTGGAACTGGGTTGTGCTGTTACAGTGCCAGAAATCCTGTTATTCCCTATCATTACATCTGCTGAGAGATGCCTGTGGAAGGAACAGGTATGTGTACACTGGATTTACCTAGATTTAATGGGAATTGTAATTATGAGGACTGATTCTCTTGTTTTCCCCTTTTCTTGTTGTGTTGGCTGCGAAGTCCGTGCTGATTGTTTGGGTTGCCAAAGCTGATTTTGAGTCTTTTTTGCCCCACTCAGTCAAAAATCATGGAACAACCATGAAGTTCCTTGTTACATTTAACATAAAGGAAAGCATAGGACAGGATAAGGGGGAATGACTTTAAGAAAGAGGAATAGATGGGATATTGGGAAAGAATTCCTCCTTGTGAGGGTGGGCAGGCCCTGGCACAGGTTGGGGAGAGGAGCTGGGGCTGCCCCATCTCTGGAAGTGCCCAAGGCCAGGTTGGACGGGGCTTGGAGCAACCTGGGCTGGTGGAAGGTGTCCCTGCTCATGGCAAGGGTGGCACTGAATGATCTTTAAGGTCTTTCTTACCCAAACCATGCTGGGATTCTGTGATGAAGTGTGTGAGGTACTTGCTAATTTATTAACGCTCCACTCACTTTTATTAATGCTCTTAATGTGCCAGTGACAGAGCCAGGGCTTTGGGAGAGGGGATTGTTTTTATCTAGGAGAAAGGTGATATTTTACTCTGAAAAGCAACACAAACCACTGTGAGACTTGCAATAAATCATGTGCTCAACATCACCGTGGCTGCGATGGAAATTAATGGGAATTGCAACATGAAATTCCCCATCATCTCTTGCAAATCTCCACTGGAGTTTGTGTTCTCAGCCGCATTGCTGTGCTGTGCCTGCGCTCCCACGCTCGTTCTTCATGGAAAAAGGGCCCTCCAGCAGCCTGTAAAGTTTATGATGCGACGGAACAAACCAGAGCTAAACTGTGAGCTTTTTGTCATCACCAAACGCAGCCACTTCAGGGCTCGGCGAGGAGAGCAAAGGCAGAGCAGTCCTCAGTCACTCACAGAATATGCAGAGCTGGTTCAGAGAGAGGCAATAACCTCGGAGTTGCTCTCCCGACTCTAATAACCCAAATGTTCAAGGCGTTGGGCTGTAGCTCATCAGGCACGGGGCTGCTCCGGCAGCACGGCGAGCTCAGCGCCGCGCCAGAGCACCGGAGCCACCAAAGGTCCTTAATGAGGCATTAATTCATCCAGCACCGCTTGCCGAGCCTCCTGCCTGCGCAGGAGACAACACAGAGTGCATCTCATGGAGGAACTTCTCTTCCTTCCCCTTTTCCTTCTTTTTTCTCTCCTCTCAGAAAGGTGCCTTCTTTGCAGGTAACAAATGGAGCACAGGTGGCAAATCACCAGATCCTGCCATGCCCTTGGCTGCTGTAAAGAATTTAAGACGCCAAGTTCCATGAAACTGCCTGTAATGAGCCATCCCCCTCGTTCCCTGCAAGGAACACCAAGTGGGAGGCTTTTCTCTCTTGCACGTGTGCACAGTCCCTCTTTTTAAGTTATCCCATGGCATTGTTGGGGTTTTAAGACCTCTTGGATTCCATCTTTCAGCAAACAGTTTCTGCTCAGGTTTCTTAAAACTTAAAGAGACATAAAAGATCTTCCCCACAGAAGCAGCTGCCCTCAAGGGCCATGGGGATGTTTTCATGTTTATCATATTTTCCCAGGTGCTTTCTGAGCCCAGGTGGTACCGACAGACAAGGGAAAGGCCAAGCAAAAAGGGCTACAAATATATTGAGGAGAATAAGTCATGGAATCACAGAATTCCAGGATGATTTGGGCTGGAAGGGAGCTTAAAACTCATTCAGATCCACCCTGTGCCATGGGCAGGGACACTTTCCATTAGACCAGCTTGCTCATGTCCAACCTGGCCTTGGACACCTGTCCAGTGATGGGGCAGCCACAGCTTCTCTGCCCAANTCCAACCTGTGGCAGTGCCTGCCCACCCTCACAGGGAAGAATTCTTTCCCAATATCCCATCTGAACCTACTCTCTGCCAGTCTGAACACATTTCCCCTTGTCCTGTCCCTCCAGGACTTTCCCTGACCCCGGTGCAGCACCAGCACTTGGCCTGGTCGAACCTCATGAGATTCTCATGCATCCACATCTTGAGCTTGTCCAGGTCAGTGGGGGATAGACAGTCTTGTCCCACATCCTCTCTGTTCAGCTGCTGTTACCAAAACCAGTCTGGAGGGGAATTGGTTTTCTCTTTACGAGGTTTCTTCTCCCTTTTTTCCTCTATAGACACTCTCTGTACACTCACTGTAGATGGTTGAGCAAACAGCAGCATATGGGATTAGGATTTTTCCCTTTAATAATGGTTGTGCTGGTAGCAGATTGTGTTCTCTTTCCTTTTTTTCCCCTCTCCCACAGAAAATACATTGGTTTTTTTTTTAGCCTGGGCTCTTCAGCAGGAGCTGTCTGTTTTCCATCAAACATTTGAGTGTAGCAAAGGCAGAACATATTGCTAATTTTGGCCAAAGTTTGATGGGTTTTATTTAAACCAGGCGTTCCTTGCTCCTGAAACCTACCACTTGCAGCAAGAAACATGGATGTGGTGAAATCCTCAGCACCTTCATTGTGTTCTGCTGAGCTTTCTCATGGGAGCAAATTTCCCTTCCAACTGCTGTAAATGTTCCTTCCTGTTCCCCTTTCATGAATTAGCCAGTGCTGTTCCAGCGCCTCGTGGCAGAGCGCAGGCACTGAATAGGCCCTGTCATGAAACACTCCAGAGCTGTAATTAATGGCTCAACCTGCAGAAACAGCTTAAATTTAGAGCTGCAAACTCTCATGATGCTCTGCCTGGAACAGGGACTTCGCCTCCCCCACCGTGTCTGGGTGACCTGTGCTGTGCAGCTTGGCTTTTCTTTGGGGTACAGATAAACATTTGTGCCAGATCACAGCGAGAAAACAGCAAGGAATTCTGTTCTGATTCAAGGAATAGCAGGACTTTGTGAGAGGAGCAGCCATGGAATGTCCTGAAGTGATTCCAGGGCAGAAGTTAGGAGGATGAGGGGATACAGTGCAGCCTTTTGCCTTGGTCTGTTGGGAAAACAAACTGGTCTTCCTAAAAGCTGGGAAGGGGACACACTGGGAAGTGCCTGTAGACTCTTCAAACACAGCTCTGTCTGGTCAGGGATGTGACATCTCACCTGTGCCAGGTCCTGCTGAGCCCCCTGAGCTGACCCTCCCTCTGGCTCGAGCTTCTGCCTCCTGGTAGCAGCAAGGAGATAAAGATGCGCATTGTTTTTTGGGGAGGTGGCACATGGAGCCCAGAGAGCCAAAGCACGGCAGGAAACAATAAATGCCAGCTCTGGGAGCTGGCTGGAGCACTCCTGGTTTGCTGTCCCCTCCCCAGCCTTTGCACTGGCCACGTCTGCATTATCTGCTCATCATAAATTGCCCAGAAAACATACATGTGGGAAAATAATCCTTTCAGCAGGCCAGCTGAGGAAAACAGTTATAATTAAAAACAATGATGCACTGGGTTTCTAACATTGGTCTTTATTCCCTGTCAGGCTGCCAAAGACCAGGCCAATTAATCTGTTACAGGTGGGAGTTTATTTTAATATCATGTTGAAAGTCAACCAGGCCGTTTGGCTGCGTTTTTCACCATCTGACTTGGTCCTCCTGCCCTCTTGCCTTCATTAGTGTGAGACAGTAACGAAAATTACAGTCTAGCCCACTGAAGGCAGCTGTATGGGGAGGGTTTTTAAAAAGACACAAGTAAATACCAGTGACCTGGCAATTACTGGAGCATTGTTTATTCCAGTGCTAAATGCAGAAGCCACAAACCTGTTAAACTGTAGGAACATGGAAACCTATTATAAGGAAGATTAAAAGCAGCTAGCCTTTGGAAGGAGGGTTTGTTTTCTTTCAAGATGATGCACACAGGATTGTTTCTTCCTTCCTGATGCTTTTAACTCTCCCCTCTGTAGTATCACACGTCATTTACACGGAGGGATGCGGATGGTTGATGTGTGGAGGGACAGACCCAGACAATTAGCTTAAAATAACCTTCTGTGGCTGCACCCTCGGGTTGGAATACACTGAACTGAATAACATTATCCAGTTTTATAAAGCAATTCATTAATGGGCAAGCACAGGTTGGATCTGGTGGCCAGGAGAGATGGACCGAGGAGCAGGTTGTGTCTGGCTTAAATTTCCTTCAGCTGTGGGAGTGGAAGGTGAATCTTGGAAAATAATGAACCGGAATTTATTCTGACTTAAGTACCTTTTTAATGCTTAAATGCATGAATTATCTTCCCGTTAATTGGGGGATTTGAAATATCAGTGAGCATATGCACAGCCCTACCTCAGCTTTTCCCTGGGAAAGGGTAAAGGCAGAAAGGGCCTTGCAGGGAGCTGGGGGGATGCAGGGAGGGATGCAGGGAGGGATGCAGGGAGGGATGCCGCAATGGGAAGCTGGGAAAGGCGAGGGCTGTGGCACAGTGCCCAGTCCAGGAGGTGCCAACACCTCAGAGGGCAGCAGTGCTCGTGCTCTTGGCCTCCCCAGCATCTCTCCATCAGCCGTGGCTGACCTCGGAGATGGGAAAATGCCTTGGAAAAGTCAGCCCTTCCTCCAGGGCCTGTGGATGTGGTGAGGTGGGTGAGCAGGGGACCTTGTCTCCTGCGAGTTCTGCAGAGGGAAACTGGAGCTTCGGCAGCAGAAGGGGAAGAAAAGCTCAGCTGCAGATTCAAGGGGGCTCTTTCCAAGAAGGAAGGCAGGGCTTGTCTAACCCTTGCATTACCTTTGTGTAGAAACACTTTCATTCCAACTCCTGCTAAGGCTTTGTTGCTTTGTGTGCTGGAGGAAAGGGAGGCCTCAGTCCCTCCCTGTGCATCCTCCTCACAAAGCCCTTCTCCTCCTCCCTGTGACAGGAGCCGGTTCCTGTGGCCACAGCTGATCGTTTCCCTCTGTTCCCTTTGCCGTGGATGTGCAGCACTCCTGCCTTCCCCTCATCTGGAGTCAGATCTGGAGCATTTCCCCATCCACTCCACTTTCATCACCCAGTTTGTCTGGTTGGTGGCTGCAGGGAGAGGCAGTGATTAGCAGTGCCCTAATCCTCCGTAGCTCCCTTGATTTGACTGCACTCAGGGCCAGATTTTAATCTCGGTTCTAGTGGTGCAAATCCTCAGTTGGCTTCAGTGAAGTCGATCCAGGCTTTGGAACAGCATGAGATAAGAGTCCTCTGTGTCCCTTCCTCCACCCAAGCCCTTGGAGAGGCTGAGTCAATATATACTCCCACCCTCATAAATCCATATTTGAACTTGACCATTATTCCCGTAAGGAATGCAAATCAAGATGGTATTTTCCCCCCTTTCCTTTCAACAGGCCTATCTCAGAGAAAATATAAATCTTAAGTGTTAACTTGAGCTGCCAGCCCAAAGGGTGTCATAAAATCAGGGAGAACGTTCCTGGCATGGCCTGTTAACTGGGAGTGCTCCCCAAAAGATAGGAGAGGCTGAGGTTGGAGAAGGGGAGCAGCTGGCAGTGGTGATAAGGCTCTGCTGCTGAAGCTGGCAGGAGAGTTGTAGTTAAAATGCTGATTTAACCAGTGTGGGGGATGCTTTAGAAGGGCTCTTT
Source organism: Campylorhamphus procurvoides (assembly GCA_013396655.1). Classification (NCBI taxonomy): domain Eukaryota; kingdom Metazoa; phylum Chordata; class Aves; order Passeriformes; family Dendrocolaptidae; genus Campylorhamphus; species Campylorhamphus procurvoides. The sequence goes on from WBMV01004076.1 coordinate 189,871, forward strand.
GTGCAGGAATCTGCCCATGGGACATGGATGTGTCACAGGAGTGGAATGACACCTCTATCTGTGGTGGCTTCCAAAGGGAAGTGCACCCAGCGTGCTGGTGATCCTGTGCTGGAGCCTGGGGTGTGATGCTCGTGGAGCACCTGGTCCCTCCTGGGAGAGAGGGCCACACCAGCCAGGCAGATCTGTGACTTTGCATTAATCAATCTTCCATCCTGGCTCGGCTGGAAGTCCCAGGGAAGGGCAGGATGCCTCAGGAGAAGAGCTGATGCTCACTATGGGCAGCTCATGGAGCAGGGAGGGGAAGAGACCATTTCCACTAAAGGCTTCCATGGACAGTCCTTCCAGTGAACTGTTGCTGTCCTAAAACCCATAATGACCCCAATCAGCTCCATTAGTGACGCTGCCATCCACATTTCCAGTTAATAATACAGCAGGAATTAGCACAGCACTGAGAAGTAGCTTTGTTTATTAAACAACCCTTTTCTCCCTGGATTTATAGCTGAGCAGAGACCTTGAAAGGTTAAGCACTTGCATCCCCATTCATATTTTCTTGCTCCTTATAAAAAATACCCAATTCATTGAAGTCCTGGGTTTTTCTGCAGCTGAAGCAGTTTCCCAGAGGAAGTTGTCATGCAGTTATGGAAATGCCACAGTTATTTCTGACACCAGCAAATAATAGTTCTGTGTGCACTGACACTGGTTTCTTACCTTACCAGGCTGGGTCTCAAGCTCTGATTTAGATCTTTGCAGCTAATTAGCATTTTTGGGACTGTGGTAAGCAATTTGTGCAGTGTGTTTCAATCTTATTTCTGCACAGGAAGGGAGGAAAAAAGTGATTAGTGCTCTTTGGAAAGAAATCTCTGCTAAATTGTTGTGATCAAGGTAAATCAAGGCATCCCATGGAATGATCTGGTGTCATCAGTCATGCCCAAAGCTACTCCCCGTTCACAGGAGAATTAAGACCTTGTGGGTTTGGGTTTTGGGTGAGTTTTTCATTCCATTTCTGCCGTGGAAACATCTTTCTTCTGCAAAATCTCTTATCCTGAACCAAGGAAAATAGGATCTATCCTCTTTCATCAGGAGATTTCAGTGCATGTAGGGTGCTGTAAGACGGCTTGGGGAAAGTATCATGTCTTTGCTGTGTTCAGATAAAATATAATCCTGGTCAGACAAGCTTTGCTCAGTAACAGCTGGCACAGGTGAGGGACAGGACAGAGGGACTGTGAAGCCTGTGCTGTTTGTTTGGTCTCTTTGCCAGGGGATGCTCTTTTATGCCAAGTTTTCCATAGCAACATGTGGTGGCGATTCAAGCAGCAAGTGCATCACCAAGTCCATCTGCCAGGGCTTTTACACTTTTGCCACCCCTGGACTAGGTATTTCTAAGCTGCACTTAACAGCCTGCAGCGATGGAGACTGTGCAAATCAATATTTTTATTTAATCTTTTCCAGGAAGTTGTTCTAATATCTTTCTTAACTTTTTCTTGCTGCAATTTAATCTCATTATGTTTGATCCGATCTGCAGAGGACATGGAGAGGAGCATTCCTCCCTCCTGCCACTGGCTTTTTATGTGTTTGAAGATTATTCCTGTAGTTCTCCTCAGTCACCTCTTGGGCAGACAGAACAGCCCCTGTTGGCTCACTCAGTCCTCTTTGAGGTGTTTTTTCCTCCTCCAGGCACTGTCACTGCTGTCACCTGATCCCCCATCCCCATCCCCTTTCATGGGTGGTGTTGCTGCTGTGCCAGAGCTGAGCAGAGAGCAGGGAGTGCTTGGAGTCTCTTCCAGCTCCTGCTGGGCAAAGAAAAAGCCAAGACTTCGTGGCAAAGGGAGATACTCTTCTGTTTCCAGCCAGGAAGCATCCCATGCCCAGGAGATGGTCAGAGATTTTTTGGGAAAAAACCTCTCAGGGTATCTGGTTGTGACAGGACAAGGGACAATGGTTTTAGACTTCCAGAGGGCAGGGTTGGATGGAATATTGGGAAAAAAATCTCTCCCTGTGAGGGTGGGCAGGCCCTGGCACAGGTTACCCAGAGAAGCTGTGGCTGCCCCATCCCTGGAAGTGTCCAAGACCAGGTTGGAGCAACCTGAGTTAGTGAAAGGTGTCCCTGCCCATGGCAGGAGGTGGAATGAGATGAACCTTAAGGTCCCTTCCAACCCAAACTCATCTGAGATTCTGTGGCACATCCAACCCTCTCCTCTCACAAGCATTCACATCTCAGGGCTGAGTTTGCATAGTTACCAATGTTTGGACTATGGCTGCTTAAATTCTTTGCTGGCATCACCCAACAGTGCACTTGAGATGCTCTTCCACCACCCCACCCTTGTCACAGTTCAAACACCCCTTCAGTTTCCAGCTGGAATTCATTCCCATGGAAGGATCGATCCAGTCAGGGGGAAGCTCATGAGCCCCCTTGCCTGAAATTCGACAGTGTGGTAGTTAATGCAAGGACTTCAGCATCCTTTAGCTGTAGGACCCTGCTGGTAGATGGGGATGGAAAATTAACTTGTGGCTCTGGCTCGGGCTCTGCTCCAGCTGGGAAGGAGGAGCCTGGTGGCGATTGTTTGAGATGAGAGTTATTCATGCAACCTGCCTGTCCTGTGCAGCTCCGCTCCCATCCTCTGCCTCCCTTCAAAGCCTCTGTGTTGCTGTGATGCCCCGTGCTCTGCCCCAGGCAGCTGGCTCAGCTGGCAGAGGAGCTCTGGCTGTGCTGGCTCCCTGCGTGCCGCGGGTGCTCCGTGCCCAGCACCCTTTGTAATTATCTCCAATCTGACTGCTCATTTCCACCAGAACTTTAAACATTGTTCCCTTTTATGTAGCACAGCTTTTTAATTTCCCTCCCTAACAGAAGCGATTGTTTATGTTGTAAATGCCACATTAGGCCCTGTGAAATGGAGATGGAATTGATTTTCATTTCAGAGATTTCACAGCTTGCCCCAGAACTTTTCTGCTTGATTTCCAGTGCTCGGAGAGGCCGGGGCTCTGAGGGAGTCGGGAGTGTCGAGTGCGCTGTGGGATGTACAGACATGGGAGCCTCGAAATGTAGATCATGGAATGATGGGATGGTTTGGGTTGGAACGACCTTAAAGCTCATCCATAATATCTTCCACTAGCCCAGGCTGCTCCAAGCCCCGTCCAACCTGGTCTTGGACACTTCCAGGGATGGGGCAGCCAAAGGTTCTCTGCCCAACCTGTGCCAGGGCCTTCCCACCCTCACAGCCAGGAATTTCATCCCAATATCCACCCATTTGAAGTTTGAAGACATTCCTCCTTATTCTGTCACTCCACTTCCTGGTGAGATCCCCTTACTCACTTTTGTATGCAGTGGTTCAATCCAGGGCCATCACAGCCTTCAGGACTCATTATCCCACCAGGAGTCGAGGAGCATTGGTGGTTTCTTTCTTCTTGAGAAGGATGCTCAGGTCAACCTCTCCCTTCCTATCTCAGAAAATGAGGGTGAGGTGAACCCAAGTTAGCTCATCCACAGCACAACTGGATCTGGGTGATGCTCACGTAGACCTGACACGTGCCAAGACCTCAGTCCTGGTTATTCAATCTCCCAGCTGGTCAAGGCTGAAGGGGGATGCACCTTTTTTAGGTGGTGATGTGATGGAAACTCATGTTTTACTCGCCCTGATCACAGGATCAGGACAAGCTTTGAGGAAAAGGAATCAGTGTGTGGTCACCTTCCTTGTAGTTACCAGGCACATACAGGGGGGATCGTCAGTCACAGAACCCCAGGATATGCTGAGCTGGAAGGACCCACAAGGACCATTCAGTCCAACCCTCAGCCCTGCACAGGACCATCCCTGTGCCCCAGAGCATCATCCAAACCCTCCTGCAGCTCTGGCAGCCTTGGGGCTGTGCCCACTGCCCTGGGGAGCCTGGGCAGTGCCCACCACCCTCTGGGGGAAGGACCTTTCCCTGAGATCCCCCCTGACCCTGCCCTGACACAGCTCCAGCCCTTCCCTGGGTGCTGTCCCTGGTCCCCCCAGAGCAGAGATCAGTGTCTCCCCCTCCCCAGGAAGGTGTCCCTGCAATGAGGTCTCCCCTCAGTCTCCTCTTCTCCAGCTGGACACACCAAGTGCCCTCAGTGTCCTCACACTCTTCCCCTCCGGGCCCTTCCCCATCTTCATTGCCCCCTTTGGACACTGTCTAAGAGCTTCACTTCTTTCTTATGTTGTGGTGAGCCCAGTGTTTGCTCCATGTCACCAAGGCTTGTGAAGACACCTTGGAAGATCCCTGGGGATGTGGGAGTCACCCATGCAGGGAGCAGAAGGGGCAGTGCCCACTTGCAGGGCTGCAAGGACAGGATTCCCTCTGGTGTATCAGCCCAGGCAGGGGGAGCTCTGGAGGTCGAGGCTGTTTCCTGGGAAGCTGCTCCCCAAACTGCATGGAAGCTCCTCTCTGCTGCCATAGCTCTTTGCCCTAACGAGGCCCTCGTGGTTAATCACCCTGAGCCCCACATATCACAGGCAGGAGGGAGCGTGGCTGCCCTCAGAGATATCACAGTGAATCATTTGCGAGCAACCCAAGGGCTGAAATATGTTTGCATCAACCATTTCTCCAAGAATTCTCCATAAAGAATCAGCTCATAAATAACGAGGCTGGAGCATGGGAAGTTCATAAACATCAGAGCCTGTTGAACCATTTGCTGCCAATAATTCATGATTTTATAGAGGGCAAAGAGAAAAAAATGCAGAATTCTCCTCGCTATCACCTTATAAATGAATTAAAAGAAGCTGGAGAATAATTTGTCCTCTTCCCAAAATGGATTTTCGGAGCAGACCTCCTCAATTCCCATGTAAATCCAAACTCCCCTCTGGCACTGGAGCAGGATACAGCACTGGGAACGCACAAAGGAGGCAGGAGGATCACGAGGAAGTGGCATGAAGACAATTTGCTTGGACCAGGGAGGAAGATGCACTCTGACAAGGATAGATGGAATGAGGTTGTTGCCAGAGAAAATCTCGAGGAATTGCAAGCCAAGTTGGGGGGGAGCCTTGGATGCAGCGAGCATGCAAATCTCCTTGTGTTTTTTGGTTTTGAAGTAGTAGCAGAGCAGGGGAGGAAAAGGGGGAGTTGGGGGGGAGAGAAAAATCCAAAGCAGCTTTGTCAAGTCTGACATTCCTTTTGCATCCAGAAGTGGGTATTGATTTTCCACCCGTGACTGCTCTAAATGAGAATTTCTGTGTCGCGGCTCAGGCCGGCGCTCCTTGTGTTTCTTATCTCTTTAAATATGATTACCTGCTCGTCACGGTTTCGTGGGGGAAACGGGGATGAACTCTGCCAGCCCAGGCAGTGCGGCCGCGAGCGCCTGCAAATGAATTCTCACCACTTCTCCCAGCTCTGGCTCCGGGCTACGCGTTTATTGACTTTCCGCTAATTTTCTTGTCAGGATAATTCTCCCAATCAAGATTTAAAACAAACTGGGAGGTTACTGAAGTGCTGGCGATTCGACTCCTAAAGCTTTTTGTTTTCATTGAGAGACCTCTGCATGGTTATTTTAGGAGAGGGGAAGGGGATGGAGTCGGGGAGGGGGGTTGGACTTGGTTTTAGTTTGGCACAAAGCTTTTTGTGGAGGGAGTGGGTTGTTTGTTTAGAGCAAATCCCTTCTTCCATGCCAACATCTGCTGCTCTGTATTTGCTCGCAGGGGAAACTTGAAAAAAAAATAGCAAAAGAAAGAAAGAAATAGATCATTCCCACTGCATCAACCTACAGGCATCTGCTGGCTGCAATTTTCTTCAATTTCTTGCCGTGAAAAGCAAGAGCGTTCATTTTGTAAGTGCTGCTTTTGTGTGTGACCTATATTTTGAACACTGATGGGGTCACCACCTCCCTCCTCCCAACCTGTTGAACCCAGGAGTGTCTGAGATCTGTCCCAGATTGTGTTTATCCTGGTGATTATTTAAAAAGCAAGGTAGCTGTTACTAATCGGGCAGTGTTCTCCTGGCAGGGCTGGCTTCCCCTTTACTCCCCTTTGGAAATGACAATCCTGGCTCCACCTGCCTGGGAAAGTGTTTCCCATCATGTCTCCATCCTTCAGAGCTGATTTAAAAGCTCATCATCTTTCCCCATCAGCAGCTCCTGATCCTTTTTTGATTCCCCCCCGTGGGTTGCTGTTAAACTGGCTGGAGATGTCAGAGCTTGTCAGGTGGGATTGCAGACCCCTCTTTGTGCATGCGGATCCTCGGAATTGCAGCGCTCCGGTTGTTCCGTGCCACGTCTCCTTCCCGTTAGGTGGGAGGTTGGAACCAGCCCAGGTGAGATGCACAGCCCAAATCCCTCCGTGTTCAGCTCCTCTTTTGCTCTTTATCGACTTTGGGGTCTTTTTTTTCCCCTGTCAGAAGTTCCTTTTTTTTTTTCTTCCCCTTTAATCTCACTTTCTATTAAAAGTCTTCCCAGAGCTAATGTAATAAATTTAGATCCAAAGCCAGATGCATAGCAAAACTTTTGGCAGAGAATACTCTATCAGAAGACATTGCAAATGAAATATGCTTCCCCTTGGGGATTATTCTACAGTTTAATTTAATTTGATATTTCAAATTAAATTAATTCAAATGGTTATGCAGTTTCCAGGGAAAACAGACTTCATTTATGATGTTCTGCCACCAAATTGTTTTGCTCCTATCATATATCTTATATTGTTAACTGGGAATGATAAGTACTGACAACATAGGATTTTTTCATGCCCTTTGTCTTGCAATTCCCATCCTAAAGGGAATGGAAGCATCTCCTTGTGCGGGGCCTTCTCAGTGGGGTTACTCCAACATTTCCACTGAAACCTTACTTGGGCGGAAAATTAGATTTTTATCAAAATGTGGTTCAAAAGAAAGAATGTGTTTGCTTTGAGAAACTTTTAGCTTTCTGGAACTCCTGCCCGTTTTCAATTTACAAATGGAAAAAATAGTGATTCTTTCTTTGGGATTGGGATTTTGATAGACCAGACTTCATGGCACGAGAATGAAGGACATGACAAACAAGTCTGAGCTGGGTTTCTGGCTTATCCTTTTGGTTTGGGATTGGTTTGGAGACACTTTGGGATTCAAATCATCGTGGGCAGCAGGTGAGGGGGGAATTCTGCCCCACTGAGGTGAGTCCCACCTGCAGAGCTGCCTCCAGCCCTGGGGGCCAGCACAGGAGGGATGTGGAGCTGCTGGAGTGAGTCCAGAGGAGGAGATCAGAGGGCTGGAGCAGCTCTGCTGGGAGGAAAGGCTGGGAGAGCTGGGATTGCTCACCCTGGAGAAGAGAAGCTTTGGGGTGACCTAAGTGTGGCCTTCCAGTACCTGAAGGGGACAACAAGAAAGGTGGAGAGGGTTTGTTCCACAAGGGACAGAACAAGGGGAAAGGGCCTCAGACTGACAGAGAGTAGGTTTAGATGGGATATTGGGAAGGAGTTCTTGACTGTGAGGGTGGGCAGGCCCTGGCACAAGTTGCCCAGACAAATTTGGAAGTGTTCAAGGGCAGGCTGGATGGGGCTTGGAGCAACCTGGGCTAGTGGAAGGTGTTGGAACCGGATGGATGATCTTTAAGGTCCCTTCCAACCCAGGCCATTCTGTGATTCCCTGATTCTCAGTTATTCAGATTATTTTTTTTTCCCAGGGGCACAGTTGGGGAAATTTCCCCACTTTCCAATCAGGTACAGCTTGAACTGCTGGGGTTGTGTTGCATTTGAGGGGATCCATTCCCTGTCACCCCTTTTCTGCAGAAAGGAACTTGCTAAAAACAACCCAAACCCAAAAATCTGAATAGTTCTGCCTTTGGTGTGCCCCTCATTGCATGGAATTACTGATGTTGAAACAGCCCTAAAACAACTTCCCAAGACCTGTGTGGACTCCCACAGGATTCCTTTATCATCATCTGCTCCTGCTTTTGAAGTGAGTGATTGATTTAACATGGCTTTTCTCCACAGGCTCTGATTATCCAGAGTCATCAAGGAACTTGCTCCAAACTCTGAAGTACATTAAGACAAGGTAATTCAGGGAAGTGTTTGCATCTGGAAATCTATGTAAGCACTTTCCTATCTGCTGGCCTGTAGAAAAGCCATTATTCTCGACAGGGGGAAAAAAATATTGGTAATATCACAAGAGGCTTTGGAAGAGAACATAAAGCTAGTTTCATTTTCCAGTCAACTGAGATCTAATATTTCCTGTACAAGATGTTGAGATGTTTTAGAGAAAGGAGCAGTGTTTATTTGTCTAAAGCACCACACACAAACACACACACACACAAGTTCTATATTGTGCTTGTGGCTTTTTTCCATTGTAAATGGCTTTGTAGGGGAAAATCTCTTTGCCATCCATCACAGGCAGTAGATTAGAAAAATATAAATATCATCTAAAGAGAATGGAGCTGAGTCTCCTTTGGAATGTGCTGGAGAAAAATGGCAAATGCAGCATTGCTGGAGGTGGGGAGGGCTGGGGGCTGGGTCAGAGATAGCCTTGTTGTCTCCCCAGCCTCTGGGGATTTATTTGCTTCCACTCTCCTGGGACAAGGCTCCCAGGGCAATATTTCTTCTCAGAGAAGTCTTTTGGTCCAAACCCATTCATGGAGCAATCTGCAATCAGCAAAGGAAGACTCATCAAAACATTGGGGTTTTGCCTTGGAAGTGCATCCACTGGGTTTTTTTCCAAATATTTCCCAAGTCCAGCAAAGGTTTGCTCCAGAGTAATGTGTAGCCCTAAAGCACCATAGGGAGTGTGAGATTTGGACACCCCCATGGCCCCATTCCCAGCCACAAGCCTGCCAGCAAGGCTGGTGCTCCAAGCTTTTGCCTTTTTGAGCTATGACCATTCCCCAAACCAGTTTTAGGTGTGATGGGAGGCCATTCCATGCCCTGGAGAGCTCATGGATGGCTAGACTTTGTGGGATGAAGAAAAACCAGCAGTTCTAAGGGCAGAGTTTGGAGTGAGAGTGGACCCTCCTTCATCCCTTTTGCATGCTCATCCCATGGCTGGGATCACTGACACGTCTGACTGCACTTTGAAGGTTTCAAATGTTGAGATTTTCATTGTTTTTCCTTTTCAAACTCCTCCTTTTTATTTTTTGTTATTATTTGAGAGCAGTTTCCTCCTCGGTGCTTCCCTGACAGCCACAAATTCTTAACCTTGAAGCTTCAGTGCTTCGGTTTGATTGTGAGCTGACAGTGGTCATGGTGTGAAAACCCTGCTAGAGCTGAAGTGGCTCTTTGGACACAATCAGGGCAATCAGGGAAGCCAAGCCCAGCTGAATTAGCCCAAGGTTTAATTGGGTACAGAGCACACCACGGCATGGGGTGCTCCATTGTGTTGTCCTTGTGCAGAGACTGAACACACCTCCCAGCACAGATTTTTCTCTCTCAGTGATCCACCTTCCCTCCTCCAGAACCTCTCCATCCCCCAGAACACACCCAGGAGGGTCAGCACATCCTGCCCTGAGCGTGTGCAGGGACAGAGGAGTGGGCACTGTGGACCATCTGCCACTGGCTGCCATCCTTGTGGTTGGTTTCCTGACCTCCCAAGCCTTTTCCTTGGCAGTGCTGCTGCGAGGAGCTGTGCTCTCTTGGGCTGTGTTTGCAGGGTCAAGCCCTGGGAAGGTAATTTCTGTCAGAGGTGCCTGTTCTGTAACACTCATGCTGGGAGCAGATGTGCCCAGTGCCTGCTCTGCTGCTGCGCTGCCAAAAACAGGTGCTGGAGATGAAAAAGTGCAAAGGACTGCAGGACGAGGCTCTTCTGCAGCCAACCCTCATCCTGCAACCCCCTCATGTCCTTCTGCCTCACTGCAGAAAGTTGCTCAGGGCACAGCATGCTCTGTGACATCTCTGCTTTTATTGCTTTATTCTTGTCTGCAGCCGCCTTTTGTCTCTCGGCAGAGTCGTCATGTCAAAAAAGAGACAGTTTGAGCCCAATTCTTCTTTTGGCTGGTTGGTTTTCCCTGTGTGCTTGAGTGGCATCCACAGTGAGGGGCTGGAGCCCTCTCAGGTCACCAGGTGATGTGGCAGTGAGTAGGGATTGTGGAAATGCTAATCATGGAATCTCAGAATGGTTGGGTTGGAAGGGACCTTCAAGCTCAGCCAGTTCCACCCCCGGCCATGGGCAGGGACACCTTCCACTAGCCCAGGTTACTCAAAGCCCCATTCAGCCTGGCCTTGGACACTCCCAGCAATCCAGGGGCAGCCACAGCTTCTCTGCCTAACCTGGGCCAGGGTTTCGCACCCTCTGAGGCAGGAATTCCTTCCCAATATCCCATCTAACACGGCACTCTGGCAATGGGAAGTCATTCCCTCTTGCCCTGTCCTTCCAAGCCCTTATTCCAAGTCCCTCTCCAGCTCTCCTGGAGTCCCTTTGGGCACTGGAAGGGGCTCTCAGGTCTCCCTGGAGCCTTCTCTTCTCCAGGAGAACACCCTCAGCTCTCCCAGCCTTTTTCCATAGAAGTCTCATGAGGAAGAGATGAGGGTGCTGAGTTTGGGGTCTGCAGATGGGAAATGAAGTCCTGAGCTGCTGGAGGGTTTTCTAAAGGTCATATAGTGGCTGCACTCAGGCCTTTCTCCCCATCTCAGCTGAGGACCAGACTGTCCCTCCTGGCTCCTGGGGCGAGTTTGGGGTGTCACTGGCTTGCCTGCCTTGCTCCAGAGCGAGCTGCCTGCCACGGGGGTCAATGGCCACTGGAGGAAAAGCCTCCAGTAATGACGTTTGTCCTGAGCATCCCTGAGGGAATCAAAGCCAAGAGGAAAGGCCCTTGTAGAGTGCCAGGCCCTCAGAGATGTCTTAGCTGCTTGTGGGCGGCTGTGGGGGCCAGTGTCTCACATGCCTGGAGTGTGGTCCCTCTGCCCTGAGCTCAGGAGCATCATCTCCTTTTGCTTAAACACATCAGTGCAGCTGAAACCTGTGAGCTGGGAGGCCCTGGCTTCAGAAGCTCGTTGGGGATGAGGCTGCTGCCCTTAAGACAGTTTAGGAGTTATTGATGGAATAACCTTTGGGGACCAAGTCTCGGCTTTGTCAGAGGCGAAGGAGAAATTGTTCTTTAAATAACCCCCTGGGGAACGGGGCTGGTGGTGACCCAGAAACAGTTCCTTTATTTTATTGCTTTCCACAGCTTCCCCAGGCTAAAACTGTCTCCAGTAAGGGAAAACCAGGTTGTTACTGGGGGACTAAGCAAATTAGCAGGCGAGGGCAAAAGCTGAACAGAGTTGAGCATCGGGGATCTGCAACAGCTGAATGGCTCTTGTGCCTGTTTCTCTTCTCTTGCTTTCAATGTCCCACTGATGTGAGGCCCCTTTCACACACAATCCATTTATTGTTTCTTTTTTCACCCCATTCTTTTAGTAATTCAGTGTAAAACCAGATGCTGACTCTTTGCCAAACAGCCACCCCAGTTTCAGTTGATGGCATGCTCCTTCAAAGCCAGACTGATTTCCTCATCCCTGCAGGATGTTTTCAGGACCTTCATTGTTCTTCAGTATTTCAGCCACTGTGTGGTTGCCCACAGGCTGGGCAGGTGTCTCCTGGCCCAGGTACCTGCTAATACTGGGAGCATTGGAAGTAGGAGCAGGAAGGGATAAACACATTCTTATTTACTCACCACTTGACCTAAGTGAGACCACCACCATCTCTAACTATTGCAGGGTTGAATTTGGGGTTTCATTGGGCCTGGGGCCATCAGTTTGTCCCATAATCTCCATGCCAAGACCTTCGTGCTTGTTCTGTGGGAGCTACTTGTCACCATGGGATGTACCATGGGATGCACCAGCTCCCAATCCCACCCTGCTGGAAGCCTGGCCAGCACAAAGGGGTTTGTTCACTTGTTTGCTAATTGGATTATGCACCAAAGGGAGCTGTTTCACTGCACCCCTGGCCAAAATCCTCAGTGTGGGGTTGACCCTGGGCCACCAGCACTAAAAGCACAAGTCGTGGCTTGGCAGGCTCCAGGAGAAGCCCTGTCACATCCCATCAGTGTGAGCCCTCACACTCTCCTGAGCACCAGCAAACAACAGGACAAGAGCAGTGGTAGCACAAATACAGAGAATAAACAAGTCTTTGCCCACATTATTGGGTTGCTAATGAGGAGAGACCTCATCAACCTCCCAGCCATCTCATTTCTCTTGGCTGCTATTACAGCTGGTCAGGAACCACACCAGGCACAGCATTTCCTGGCACGAAACTGCTCTGGGAGGGAGAGATTTCCAACGGGAAAATGAGCAATTCTCCCTTTGGTCCTCTGTTTGGTGTCAGAAATCTCCTTCAGACCACACATTTTCTGGGAAAAGACCAAAGTGTGATCCCAAGTGCCTGTCTCCACCGAGCTCCCACATTTCCCAGCGCCTCCCATGGCCACAGCACTGGGTGCCTCTGGTGTGCAGTTCCCATTTCAAGTGTTACTGCCCAAGCCCAGAGCACTGGTGGGTTATTCTTTCAGCAGTGACCTCACCTCCATCTAAGTAGAGCTGTCTTGGAGTTCAGCCATGGAGCTGAATTCCCCACTGTCCCTTTCAAAACTCAGCCAACAGCTCCATCCCTCTGCCAGGAGTTTTCCTGCTCCCCGTGCCACCTTGAAGTTGTCCCATTCCCCGATGGGGACGCAGCCCACACAGCCCCACACAGCCCCACATGTGCTGCCACCACTGGTCATGTTGCAGGAGATCTATGGCTCGCCCAGCAGTGTCTCGACTCACAAACTAATTAAAGTTCATGTCACACTGGGAAGACGCAAAGTGCTCTCTGAGTGCGAGATGTTATTATTTTAAGCTCCTCTTCTTTTTCCTGAGGCACAGCAACTCCCCGAGTCCCAGCTGGCACACCACATCCAGCCACAAAACACCGCTAATTGGGTGTTTCTCCTGTTGACCTCATTTCTCAAGCACACTTTGGCTGGGTTTATATGGGTTTTTTGGGGATTTTTTTTTCCCAAGAGGAGCCAAAAACCACATAAACAGAAAGCAGCCACTTGCTGAGTGCCCCAGCCAATCCTTGGTGGTTCCTGCCCTTCAGATCCTGCCCTGTTTCCAGGGATGATAATGCTGCTCTTCCCCTATCGGCACCCACTTTACACATCCAAGAAAATAAGGGGGAGAGGGAGATGGGAAGGAAGGGATCAAGTATGGAGTGATGTTTTTGGAACAGGTTTTATTCGGAAAAGGTCACAGACCTCTAGTCTAGGACATGTCTTAGCCTAGTCTAGTGTTGCTCCTTCCCATCAGCAAGGTGTTAGCAAGTCTGCCATCCTTGAGATGTTTCACTGGGACAGGATTTGGATACTGAAGGGCAGCTTTTGTGCTGATTGCCCTTCAAAAGAGAAGGTGACTCTTGCTGTTAAGGATGTGAAGCTCAGCCAGGCTCTCTGGTACAGCTCCTGCTGCCTGAGGAACGCGCCGGGTTCGTTAATGACGACTTTGTTCAAGTCTCCCCGACCCGCTTCGCCTCCCAAAGAATTGAGGAGCCTCCCATTCATTCCTTAATTGTGTTACTGGGAAGGTGCCTCCTCGGTGTCACCTTGCAGAGGTGGCAGGTGGAAAGCTCCCCTTGATATTCTCCAGGTAGCTCCTTTCCTTCTTTTGGCGTTTAGAAAAACATATTTGATTCCGTGTGTCGGATTCTGCCCCACCCGCCTTCCCCGGCATTAATCCATCGTGCTGTTTCCCCCAGACCATTCATTACCTCCTTAAAAACGAACGCAGAGAGAAAACGCAATTAGATGCTGCTTTGGTTAAATAATACCTTGGACAAAACAGAACAATGACTTCGAAAATAAAGAGCGAGTGAAGATTGCACAGTTTGAACTAATGATGGAAATTACCGTGGGTTAAGTTGGATTTTAAATCAGAGGTTTGGGGGATTGTATTTTTTCTTTTCTTTCAGTGAATTATGACAAATATAGAGGCCTGCTGGATGGATGATTAGATTTTTTCTCTCTCTCTCCCATCCACACTGAAAAATGAAATATTTCTGTAATATTAAATCCATCCAATTGATCAAAGTGTGGTGTCAAAAAACGTTGTAAGCGCTTCTTCTCAGCCAACCCCCTCAGCGACTGCAAACCCAAGACCTTTTCAATCCCTTCCTGGAGGTTACCTCTGCCAAAAGACTGTGCAAGGAATGAGTCTGCATTTCTCCAGCTAATTCCCATAGTAGGGACTTACAAAGGGCTGTGGATTTGGCACATGGAATGACAGCATGTGCTCCTCAGCTCTGTGAGTTTGTCTCCTCATGTGTCCATAATCTCTCCTAGCACTGCCTTGCTAAGGAGGGGTCAGGACTGGGGTGTGTATGGCCAGAACTGGGATGATAAAGGGAATTTTTTGACTTCCCTGGTTCAGCCTGAGGAGTAACTGCTGGGAGATTTACAGGTGCTTCCCCTCCCCTTATGTTTTTCTTTCCCTGCTTACTTTCACTGGAGAACAAGAAAACCAAACAAACCAGAAACCTCAAATATTTGGTCGCTGTTTGAGGAAGCAAACACAGAGTGTATCCAAACATTTGGAGAGGTGGGAAGCCAGGCCATTGCACAGAGGGATAAATGCAAAGTGTGTCCAGAAAAGGAAGATTTTTTTGGAAAGCTGTCAGTGAGGAGAAGCTGAGAAGTGGAGAAAATAAGGGATATTTACTCCAGCGGAAAGGGGTATTATGGATAAGATGCTGAACAGTCTTCCAGGGAATAGAGGAGGAGAAACCAGCTTGGCTTCAGAAAGAAACCCATTTCTGCTGGGGTGGTGGAGTGTGGGGCAGGTAACATGAGGTGTTTTGGACTCTCCTTCCTTGGCAGGTTCGTTAAGAACAGGTCAAACAAATACCTGTTGAGGTTGTTTATATGTTCCTGATGCTGCCCCGGGAGAGGCACAGGATGGAGGGTGACCCAACATCCCCTTTAATTCTATAAAGCCAATTCTCAGCTCCTTCTATCACCATCAGTTCTGCTGTTTCAACATGGAACTCTGGTTGTCCTAAAAAAAAAATCCACAGGGAAAGAAAAGGATCCATCTCTTGCATCTGTTAGGGTGTTGGGGAGGGTGTTTGGTTGCTCCAGGAGGATGGGTTTCTCCCTGTGGCTGCAGGAGATGTGCTCAGAACTTCCACAAAGTGAGAGGAGCAGCAAGTGTTGCTTCGATGGGCAAAGCAAGGAGTGAGAGGCTCCTGTTCTCTTCCCGAGAGCTTCGTTGTGCCTCGGTGTCCCCCAGCTCCTGGTCACGCCCTGGAGATCAAAAGATGGAAATCTCTGCTGTCCCACACATCAATCATGTTGCTTTGGGAGCTCTTGGTGCCATCGACTACCCCCCCTGAGGGAAAATAAGGGTTTTCCTTAGTTACACAAATGGAGAAACAGGTGTCAAAGAGATGAAGTCATTTTTCAGAAAGTCACTGACAGAAATGAGGGAAAGTCAGAGCTCTCTTTCCCTGGCACAGCCTCTGGTGAACCTCTGCATAACCCAGAGGAGGGTCTCAAGCCCCACAAAAATGCAACAAAAATGGATTGCTGCAACTCTGCTGCTTACCAAATTAGAAACAATTTAGGGATTTAAGGATTAAGCACCATTAATTACTGCCCAACAAATGCTGAGCTACAATGGAGCACTTGTGGAAAAGGAGAGAGAAGTTTCTGTGTGAATACTAAATGGCTTCATTAATGCTCGGTGCAATTTCATTGAGTGATAAATTAATTAGCTTGATGCTCCAAGAATTACTGAACAAGACCATGGGTACATGTGATGCAGGGAAAGCAGGAGCCTGGTGTCCCCTTGCCTGGTCAGAGCAGGTGACAGGGGTGTGGGACACCCCAGGGTGAAGTAAGGAGAATCCTGGAGTAAAGAGAGAGTGAGGAAACTGGTTTATTGAGTGAAGGAAATGACAAAATGGTGCTTTGGATTTCCTGATCTGGTTTATCTCATCTGGAAGACACTGGAGGTTCTGAAATGATGAAAACAGGGTGAGTAAAAGTCCTTCTATTCCTCCTGCATCTGGAGATGATGCTTCACCCTCCTGCTGTTGTGCTGCCCATGGTGGGTTGATTGAACATAATCCCTGTTCCTTGTGCTTCTGATCCCTCCATTCCTTCTGTTCAGCTGTGACCACAGGGCACAACAGCCCTTTCCAGCCCACTGATTTCCTTTGGCCTCCAGCTCCCTGGATCGTTCTGGTGGGCCTTCCCATCAAATATCAGGATGAGGGAGGTTGGGCTTGGCAAGTTCTTGGTTGGACTTTACATCCTCTATATCTAATGCTTATGGCAATTTCTTGGAGCACCCCAGGTGCCTTGGCATTGCTCCAAGGGCATGTTTTACCTGGGCCTGGAGAAAGCCTTTGTGCTTCCAAAACCTGGGGGAGCCCCATCTGCCACGGCAGCCCAGCCGAGCAGTGACAGCCTGAACTCGAGTCTGCCTTCCCAGCAGCAACTTCCCCCAGAAGAAGCAGCGAAGGAGGAGGGAGGAGCACCCAGGCAGGATGTCTGGCAGTGAGCAATTCCAGTTTCTCCTCTGGCTGTCATGCCATGACAGCTGCCTGGGCAGAGCTTCGCCGCCCCCCCTTCAGAACATGTTACCTCGAGTTCAGCATCGGTTTTCTGTCCCTCCAGACTCTTTAGCCGCCCGTGCCGTTGCAGCGTTATTGATTGCTCACCCAGCCGTGGTCTGGAGCTGCATGAGGTGTGAACATAGCGCTGCCCCAACAGGCCTGTGTTCTGGGCAGGATGCTCCCAGGCTGCTTTTGCCAGCAGTCTTTTTTTAGCTCTTTCCCGCTGCTCTCTGGCTGCCTCTCGAGCCTCACGCTGCTCCTTGCTCTGCCCCAGCACATCCACAGTGGCTGCAGAGTTTCCAGACTTGTAGCTCCTTTTTGCCCCAGTGTTTGGGGTCCCTCAGCTTTTTGGGTTTGCAGTCTCACTGCTGAAGGCAGGGATGGGAAGCGGCAGAGACAGACCTTGTTCTCCAAGGGGATTTAACAGTGAGGATGTGCTTGTGCCCCACCCTGGCTCTCCACCTCCCTCTCCATCATTCCTCTGCCAACCACTGCAAGATAACTCATCTTAGGGTCACCAGGGCTTGTCTCTTGTCAGCATGAGACATTAGTACCCTTGTCTTGGTGCAGCCTTCAAGATACTGTCCAAATATGCCATGTGTGTTTGGCTGATAGGGATGGATGTCCAGGATGCCCCAGTAGAGGGACACAAGTGGATGTGGAGCCTCCTCTCTGCTCTGAATGGTCCTACCTGTTTCCTGGTCCAGCCCTGGCTCCCATCTGGGCAGCTCACAAATGAGATGAGCAGAGATTCCCATATCCCCTCAACCAGACTATGGAGATGTGTCCCAGACTGGCCATTACAGACCAGAGGAGGAATATTCAATTAAAAACCCTTGTGCTCCCAAGGAGCAGAGCTCACACCAAAGTTTTCCTGGAGTAATGAGCTGGTATAAAAGCAGCCAGAGGGAGACATCCTCAGCTTTATTGGGCTGGCAAAGCCAGGCACAGAGCTGTGCATTCTGGAGTGCCATCTTCTGGCACCTGGAATGTGAACTAGTTGCTTGTCTGCGTGGCTGGAGCAATCTGGTAATGCAGAGCTGTGCCAGGCACAGGGAGCAGAGTGGATTTCCTGCCTTTTCCAGTGTATCCTTGAAAGATGCCTGGTGTGCAGATGCTTTTTTCCAGCTCCTCCATCCCTTTGGCTGCCGGGTACCTGCCTTTGCCAGTGCGAGGAGCTGCGCATCTGCATGGAGCTGGTCTCGGCTCCCCAGGCCAGCTTGGGAAGCATCTGTTTCCTGGTTTATTTATCCCCTCTGCAATCACCATGGGAGGATAATCTCAGTGACGTGCCACATCTCGTTTACAGACAGCCCCTGAAAAGTTAGAAGTGCAAGTTGTGGGGTGGGGAGGAGGCGGGAGGAGACACAGAGTCAACACACTGGGGACGGAAAGGGGAGTTGGGGAAATGTATAAAATATTGAAATGACATCGTGGCAAGACACAGACAGGGGTAGAACAATAATTAAAGTAAACAGCACATCAAAAGCCTGGCTAAAACCCGCATTTAAATTTCAAGTCAACGCCGAAGCAGCTCATGTTGCCGTGTGTAAATGTGTTTCCAGGAACCTTTTAAGAATATTAACGATGATGGAAGCAGAGCAGCAGTGATTCAGACTTTATGTTATGTGACAGTACAGGAGGCCACCAGACTCCTGCTTGGCTGTTGGCATAAGGAAGCTGATGAGAGCTTGGATCTTGCCAGAAGAGCAGGTTGCTTTCCAGGGAGACTTCAGGAGCGAGAGAACCCAAAGTGAGCAAGGATGGAGCCTCTTTTCTTGCCAAGGAAGATGAAGGGTTTCCTTCAGCCCTATAGTGGGACTGCATCCCTAAAAATTAGGTCACAGGGGCTTCCAGGGTTTTACTCCCTACATCCAGTCCCAGCTTGTATCCTGCTGTCTGCTTCCCAGGCTTTGTCATAATTTGTTTTAAATATCCCAGGTCAGGTTCTTTTGTGTTCTTCGTTGGGATCCTCCAGTACATTGCTGCCTTCTCGACCTTCCCTTTGCTTGCAGACGCCTAATTCTTCCTCATGTTGCCTCCTGCTGCATTCCATGTGAAATCACACTCCTGGTGCCTGAATATAGCAGAGAACCCCTCACTTAATTGGAAAACTGAGGTCAGGACCGAGGCCGTGCAAGACAAGCTGAGCAGCAGCGTTGTGGGTGCCCCATTCCCTCCCTGGGCCAGGAGATGCCGCAGCACCTTCCCCTGGCTCTGCAGAGCTGCACCTTTGAATTAAGGGCCAGAAATCAGTGTCAGATTTGCCTTGACTCCAGCTCTGAGCACCTTTGGGCTATAGAGCAAATCTCTTAATTATCCCCTGTGCCATTTGCCCTCGCCTGTGCAAGGACTACAATAGCTCTGTCCTTGGGGAGCCTGAATTCTCCTTAGTCCTGATAATACTGTGATTTACTGAGGATTTCCCAATCAGCCTTCAGGACACGGTGTTACCTAATGGAAGCAATTAAAAAGCAGGGGGAAGTGACCCCCTGAAAGAGCAGGCAGCTGCAGATGAAATAAGGGAATTTGGAGGCTGCAGAGAGATCCAGGAGTGTGAACCTTCCTCCTGTGCCACAGCGGGTTTGTGTGGTCAGAGTGGGATTCAGGAATGGGATGCTATGAGGCCCTGAACATGAAAATTGCAGGTGTTTTTTTTTTTGTTCACTTCACTCTGCATTTTCATGAGGCCTTTTGGATGTTTCAGGCTTGGGAGGTTCTTAATGGGAGGCTGCACGAAGGTCTGACTTCCCACAAGGTTCAATTTTCCACAAGTTTGGGTTTCCAGACTTTCCTGTTGCCTTGTAGCAAACTCTTTGCATTGTTCTGTGCTGCAGCTCCCAAGCTGCTCTTCCAGAGGGAGCATTAACCCCCACCAATGGCTGGAGCTGAGTCAGGAGAGGCTTAGGGTAGATCTCAGGGAAAGGTTCTTCCCCCAGAGGGTGGTGGGCACTGCCCAGGCTCCCCAGGGCAGTGGGCATGGCCCCAAGGCTGCCAGAGCCCTGGGAGGATTTGGACAATGCTCAGGGATAAGGTGGGATTGTTGGGATGTCTGTGCAGGGCCAGGAGTTGGACTGGATGATCCTTGTGTGTCCCTTCCAGCTCGGGATATTCTGTGATTCTCTGATTCTGCGATTTATATGTGGGAAAACTGAGCCATGCCATGGAGGAACAAGTCTGAGGGGCATGGTGCCTAAGCCCAGGGTCTCCAGGCTGGGCAGGGGGTCCTGCTGTTCTCTAAGCTGACAAGAGACACCCTGGGCAGCAGCATTGGCAGCTGGGATGAGCCTCAGGATGGCTTTACCCATGAAATATCCGTATTGCTGCTCCTTCCCAGGGCAGTCGAGTGCAGCCAGCAATCGGAGACCTCCATCTCCAGCACAGATGGACAGCCCTGACAATTTCTAAGCGTGATTGTCTTCAAAATATTCCAGTCCCTCCTGGGCAATTTTCAGCCTGAGTTCATGGGAGGTTGGTCCCATCTCCCAAGGACATCTTAGCTGACACCCCAAGGACTTTCTTGGCTAAACTCTGCCCCTCAGTACAGAAAAACATCATTTGGTTTTAGAAAAGAGTAGCTCAAAATATAATCAGGGATTTTTTGGTGCCTTGTGAAAATTCAGCACCACATGAAGTCCTTTCTCAAAGCCATTGTAGGTTCAGCCAGGACAGGATTTCCCTTTTTCCTCCTGCACATGGAGTGGCTGAGTCTCCCTTCAGGATTTTCCCGGCATGCAGAGGTTGTTGTGACCTAGATGCTTAAGCATTCATTTACTGCTGAAGTTTTGCATTTAGAGGTCTTAAGAGTTTGGATCATGGGCTGTCTGGAAAGCTCTGAAAGGGAAAAAATACCGAGGGCAGCTCACGAGTTCCAAGGGAAAAGCGATTTGACGTTCTTATGCCTCCGTTTATTGGCAGCCCACGAAGAGATGTAAAGAAATGTCAAAAAATCCCATGTGCACGTTGGTTTGGATGGGGAAAGAATTGCTGTTTGCCTTTGCCCCGAGGCTACAAGTCGCTGTGCTAATGCAGAAGGCACTAAAATGACCCCTTTGTTTTTCCTATGATCGCTTCTGATAGCGCGCTCTGCCAGAGATATCATATCTTTGATCTCTCTGTGCTGATGTTAAGTCTCTCTTGAGTTCAGTAGCATCTCCTTGAGATTAATACTGGCTGGCATTCTCAGCACCAAGCTGTCCTAACCCATACATCACAGGATGTCACGCCTCGCTCTCGCCTCCTGCCTCAGTGACTCCACGCTGGCACAATAAATAACCCTTGGCCAGCTCCGCTCTCCCCGAGCCATGTGCAGAGTTTAACGAGGAAAGCAGGAGCTCTGTGAGGTGAGAAGGGAAGGGATGCTCCTGTGGCCAGAGCAGGCACAAGGGTGGTCCTGCCTCCCTCACCAGAGGGAGGAGTCCACAAATCTTGCAAGGGTTGCTCCTAATCCATCTCCAGGCAGAGGGAGGGCGGATGCTCAGTGGCTTCTCCGCGACGCTTTATAGGGAGTGACAAACCGATGTACCCCAAGGGTGCCCATCTGGCAGCCAGCTCCTTCCACATCCCTCCATTGGGCAGCCCAGTGAGGAACTTCACTGTCTGCTTGGGATTTTAGTTTGGCTCTGGCTTCTTTGCTTCCTTGCTTGTTTTCCAAGGGTTGGGTGAGCAGACTGGGCTCCTTTAGAAGGATGGGCTGGGTGTGAAAACACCTTCCCTCTTCTTTGGGGGGTGTGAAATGCTATCAAACCCTGGTGCTGCAGCCCTGCAGGAGGGGCCACAAAATTCAGCTGGAACTGATTCCCAGAGCCCTCTGAACCCCTCTGATCACCCTGACCCCGTGGGCTGCTCCAGGTGCAAAGCCCTGCCTTGCCCAGTGAAAAAGGGAGTTTTAAGGGAATTTAGAGCATTTTGTCAATCAGAGGTTGGGTTTCTTGGAATGTCTGATGTTGAGCAGGTGCTTGTGTTACTGAGCAGGGGCCAGGGTGCTGTGGCCTTCATGCTCTTGGAACTGAAACAAGGTCATGTCCGTGCTGCAGCCAGGGAGCGGTGGAAGTCCTAGTCTTGGAGATCTTGAATATGAGGTTGGGAGATGTCCTCAGGGTGGGTGGTTTGGAGTGAAGAGGACTTTGTAAGATCTTTTTTCATTAATCCAAGTTCATCACTTCCATCTTGAACATTGCCCTTGGGCACATGGTGAGATTTTGAGGACTCTCTTGGGCAGGACCAGGGGTTGGAGTCAGTGATCCTCGTGGGTCCCTTCCAACCCAGGATATTCTAGGATTCCACGATTCTGTGATTTCTGTGTTTTTGCTGGTGCTGCTGAAGCACAGTGTGCCGTACAATGACCATGTTTTGGGAGCTGGGGAGGTGAGCCCTGTCCAGTGCTGAAATCACCTCGGGCTGCACCTCTTCCACCTCAGAGACACTGCAGACTCACAGGGTCACAAGTCCTGCTGCCTCCCACCCACACAGCCTCCCTCCTCTCCCGTGGTGCATCGGGAGAGTGGGAAATGAGCTGAAGGGTTCACCCAAGCATTGTGGTGCTCCCGGGACCCCCGAGGGTGTGACGTGCCACTGGGGTGAGCAATGAGCCACCACTGCCCTTGAATCCCACAGGACGCAGTCAGTGTCCTTTCTGTACAGCGTGGGGACAGTGAGGAGAAAATCCTTCAACTCCCTCAGACTGGATTTACAGAGATAATTGAAAGGAAGAAGGAAGGTCTCAGGGGAAGGAGGGAAAATGCCAGCACCAGACAGAGCTAAACTGAGGTGTCCTGCAGTCCGTGACCCCCCTGTTTTCCAGCAGACGGGTTCTGTGTCCCCTCCTGCTGCTCAGAGTGCCCCCACAGTGCCACTTGCAGCTCCCTATTGACAAAGGGGCTGTTTCTTCTCATTTCTGCTCTAATCTCATCTTTTAAAGCACATTCAGTCCATCCCAGAAGTGTTCAAGGCCAGGATGGATGGGGAAACAACTTGCTCTAGTGTGTGACATCCCTGTAACATCCTGAATTGGAACAAGGTCGTCTCCAAGGTCCCTTCCAACCCAGACCATTCTGGGATTCTCTGATTTAAGTCTTGGAGTGTCACCTGCTCAGAGCCAAAAGATACCTGGCCCAAAGAGCACCGACCAAATAGGCACAAGAAGGGATGTTCTCCCAAAAGAGGAGGAATGAGGAGGGCACAGCACAAAGCTTTGAATGGATACACGGAGTGGGTTCAGTTTAATACTCGTTGGATTGGTTTCTGTGTTGCAGTCCAGGTGTGAAGTGCAGTGTGCTGCAGTTCTGCTGCTCCCTCTGATAGCAACCCACGACTAATTAGCACTGATAGACCTGGCCTTAACGAGACCCTGATGCTAATGGGGTGCAGCAGGCTGGGGAGCTCAGGTACTGCGTGTGCCTCATGGGTTGTGGGGCTGGTAATGAGGAGGGACCATGCAATTAGCGAAACCCCCTTTTTTTCTAGTTTTCCAAGACTCTCTGGGGAAAAAGGTTTCATTTTTTAAGGTTCTGTCACACCAGGTTAGAGGATTAACAATCATGGTTCACTGCTATCTGTATTTGTTCCATTTGTGGCATTTATGATGGTTATCCACATTAATTATTTCACTGCTAAAGTCCCTTCTAATTTCAGAACACTGTTATTTCTAAGAAAGATGGATATTAAATATGCCACACATCAGTGTGGGGTGACTTTACACCGTGCTATTAAGTTCTGATGCGAAGGCTTGGCAAAAAATAACTTTGCTATTTGTAATCACCGTGAAGTGTTTTAGTGTTGCAGCTTGGAATAAGAAATAAAGATGATGACAGGAACTGATTTCTTATTAGGACAAGGTGCAGGAGTTTACATAAATCAGGAAGGAAATAACAAGGTAACCCTTGGCTGGCCAAATCCACTGGGTACCTGTTGGCTCGGGACTGATGGGGAATGGGTGGGTGCAAAGTCTCTGAGGGGATCTCATGGAGGGCTGGAGCTCCTCTGCTCTGGAGACAGGCTGGGAGAGCTGGGGGTGTTCACCTGGAGAAGAGAAGGATCCAGGGAGACCTGAGAGCTCCTTTCAGTGCCTAAAGAGGCTCCAGGAGAGCGGGAGAGGGACTGGGGACAAGGCATGGAGGGACAAGACAAGGGGGAATGGCTTCCCACTGCCAGAGGGCAGGGGGGGGTGGGATATTGGAAAGAAATTCTTTCCTGTGAGGGTGTTGAGGCCCTGGCACAGGTTGGGCAGAGAAACTGTGTCTGCTCCATCCCTGGAAGTGTCCAAGGCCAGGTTGGATGGGACTGGAGCAACCTGGGCTAGTGGAAGGTGTCCCTGCTCATGGCAGGGGGTAGAATGAGGTGAGCTTTAAGGTCCTTCCAACCCAAACCATTCTGGAATTCTATGATCTCCAACCAGCACCAAAGTCCTTTACCTGCACAGAGAACTGAGATCCTGGTGGGGTGGATTGAACCATCACTCCAGGAGGAATGGAGAGATCCATCAGTCCCAAGGAAAGAGCTGAATCCTCAGGTGCTTTAGGGCTGGTATGTGATGATGCAGAGATCTGGCATCTTTTCCTTGGAAAGAAGGGGCCTTTCACACACTCACAGGGCTCCATTTTACACACACAACCCTTCTGTCCTCCCTGTTGCTTATAGGAATGTGGGGCTTTGGGGGATCCCTGTGTTCCTGTGATGTCAGAATTGCTATCTGATGCAATGGTGAAGTCCCAGGACTTCCTGGAGATCATCCTGCCAGGGTCATGCACTCCTGGGAAAGCAGAGGAGAGGGAATTCTTACCCATGAGGCAGAAATGGATTCCCTCATCAGCCCTGTGTCTCTTAAGGGTGTTGGCATCTGAGCACTCTTGCTGGAGCATCCCTTTAAATATGGCTTGATGCACAAAGACACCCCTGATACCCTGCCAGGGAGGCAGGAGAGGGTGATGCACCCATGTTTGGGGCAGTGGTGTCGAGCCCCAGGTGTATTTGGCTTCAGCCTTTGGCTTCAGAGTTGTAGAGTTAAAGGTGATCGCCAAAGGAAGAAGGAAAAAGGAATTGTGTGAGTAACAGTTTTGCAGGTTACAAGGGGTTGTAGCAACAGCTGGGACTGGGGTTAGGGAGCAGTTTGCCTTGGGTTGAGCCTAAGGAAGATTCTTTGTGATTTTCAGCAACCCAGTGGGAAAAAAAACAAAGAAAGGTTGAGTTCAAATGCAGAGCTTTGTTCAACTCCCGGGTGAAATGTTCCCTCTTAGCAACGAGTGTTTGTGTACACGTTTCTCTAAGAGTGAGGGATAATTTGAAATTAAAAGCAAACTAAAGGCGGAAGAAGTGTCCCTCTTATTTTTTCTTCAAGTATCAAAACAAATCTCTCTGATTCCTTAGGGAGGGGTTGTTTGTTTATTTTTGGCTGCTGTGGTTTTAGTTCCTGGAGCCACGGAAACTTTGGCGAGGCTTTGATGAGACATTCCAGCATCTGCAGAGTGGGCTGTGCCTGTGCTGCATCCACTGGGGAATCTCAGGAGCAGGGTGTGATCCCAGGGGAGCAAACCAGCCTCGGGCTGAGCTGCGCTGAGCTGTGGGTGCTCAGCACCCTGCAGAGCATGAGGGGTTGGATGAAGGTCCAACATCATCCAAGACTGGATGCAGACAGTTCTTCGTGTCCCGCTCTGCTTCATGTCTCAGCTCCCAAGCAGGTCCTGCTCAATATAAAAGGATACACCAACCTTTCTCAACTGTTATTGTCTATTAATTAAATGCTAATTAATTATTAAAAGGGTATTTATTGAGATTTAACAAGTCTGCAGCCAGAAAAGAAGAAAAAAACCCATCGGTGGCAGGTGTTCCACCACAGTAATGAGGTTCTTAATAATCAATTGGCATTTGTTTGACTTAGAATAACATTCTTATTAAATCTAAATCAACTCTTTACTTGAGACACTTAATTACACATGGGTTATTTTTTTCCCCGCCACCTTTCCCCGGCGCCGGGGGAGTTCCCAGCCCCCGTCTCCAGGCATAGACAGCTGAGTCTGTGCCTTAATAAATATGAAAGGTGATGGTTATTCATGGAGAGAGCCACTTAAGGAATGATTTCCCTCAGCTCCTCTCCATGCTCGTGCTAACGGGAGCTTTCAGGACTCATTCCCCTTTCTCTAGGAAAGCTGGAACACCAGGAGGGCTGCTCAGCTGGGACCAGTCCCATGCCCATCCCAGGGCACCCACTGTCCCTGAGCATCCTCCTTCCCTGAAGTAGCCCAGCCTCACCTTTGCCTTGATTATTTATTAGAAATCCCATTTAGCACTGGGAGAAGTTGCTGGTGCCGTGCTGGAAACCCACAGGAGGGAATATAAAAGTCTCTCACAGTATCTGGGTGACTGTGGGGCCCTGGGGGAAAGAAAGAGCTCCACAGAAAGCCCCAGGAACTGCTCTGGCTGGAGTTTTGTGTTGCTGATGGGAAGGGGAAATGTTTTCTATTCCATTATCCAGTTTGGTTCCTCCAGGGTCACCATCATCTTTAAAAACACCATCATTGGGTACATTCTCGCCTTGGAAGGAGATGGGGAGCTGGGCAGGGGAGCAACTGCTGCCTTTAATCAGAATTTAATTACTTCCCCTTTTAATGTGGCTTTTAAAAAGGAAAACAGGATCCCAACTGGGTGCTCTTGTAGCACAAACAGAAACAGGGAAACAAAAAAAGGAAAAGTGGCTGACAACAACAAACAATCTGTGCTATTAGAGGATCATTATTCTGATATTATTTATTTCAGACTTTTTGATACTCTCCAGTGCTTGACTTCACAGGCTCATTTAGTTCCTTTCAAAAGCAAAGCAGTGCTGCAATTTGCCAGGAGAAAATGTGATAAACATGAAGAAGGGGGGAAGGAAATAACCCGACGACCATAGGGATAAATATATTATTTATTGGGCATGTGGAGAGTCATTCATGGCTTGAGAGCCACAGGGCAGGGAGCACCTGAGGTCCTGATGGTCAAGTGATGGTCGATTCAGCCACCTCCCAAATTTTAAAGCATTTCCCTATATCTTGCCTGGGAGGATTGGTGGCAGGCAGGAATGAATATTTACCTCCGTGTCCTTTGATGTATTTGGAATTGGGATACTCCAGCTCTGTCAGGCTCTGAGGCTCCTCTGAGAAGTGGTCAAGCCCTGGAACAGGCTGCCCAGGGCAGTGGTGGAATCACTGTCCCTGGAAGTGTTCAAAAATGATGTGGATGTGGTACTTGGGGACATTGTTTTGTGGTGGGTTTGGCCATGCTGGGAAAGGTTGGACTCAGTAACCTTGGAGTCTTTTCCAACCTTAGGGATTCTGTGATTCCCAGGAGTGCTGGGCACAGGGGGAGTGTGGTGGGGTTGCTCTTGGGGCAAGAAATGCTGCAATCCAAGTATCTCCAACCCAAGGGGAACGACCTCGTGCTACCCTGGTGTAAAATACACTTTATTCCCCCCATGCCCAGCTCTCTGTGCCAAGACAACGTGTTGTAGTTTACACAAGGACTGCTCCAGGAGGCTGAAAACACCCCTGGAATTTCTGTCTCCAAGGCTGGTTTGCTCTGCCTGAGCAGCACCAAGAGCCACACAAAGGGATCCTGAAGGCACCAGTGGTTAATGGGCCCCCTCCCAGAGAGTCAGGATGTGGTGATGGTCTGTGAGGTTACCCAGAAATGGGAGAACTGGGGTGTAACCCAGCTGCAAATCAAGGAGAGGAGTGATCTGTTCTCTCTAGAGAGTCTGGAGCCTCCCTGAAACTTTGGGAGCTCCTGGCTATTTGTGTCAGAAAGACTTTTATCACCACATCATTAGATCACTAGGCCCTGCCTGGATTATTATTGATAGGCAGTGAGAGCTGTTCCATCCAATTAGTTGTATGGATTAAGGGAATCCCTTCTGAAGTTTGCTGTCCTGGGGGGAAAAAAGCATCAGAAAAGGAGTTTGGATAAAATGTTTTGAATGAAAACCCCCAAACTT
The DNA here is from genome assembly GCA_013396655.1 of Campylorhamphus procurvoides. Lineage (NCBI taxonomy): Eukaryota > Metazoa > Chordata > Aves > Passeriformes > Dendrocolaptidae > Campylorhamphus > Campylorhamphus procurvoides. The sequence continues at coordinate 217,313 of WBMV01004076.1, forward strand.
TCTTAATAGCCCAGTCATAGGGGGCAGTGGCAGGGGGTGGAATGAGGTGATCTTTAAGGTCTCCCCCAACCCAAACCCATCTGTGATCCTAGGGTTCGGGGTGGATATGTGGATATGTGGATGGATAGCTTTGGACATGCCTCATCCCAAAACTTCCCTTGAAAAGGAGTCTACAAAACCACCCCACCACAAATCATTCAACTCATTTGTCGTCTAAAGGACCGTGATACTGAAAAATGAGCCTTGATGTTGGGAAATGATGGAAATGTGTGGAGACCATTTAGCTGGAGCTGCCGGGGGGGGTTTATATACACAGCTCTGTATTTATATATTCAGTTTTTTGCAAAAAGCCACCCTGCCACACACTTTCAAAGGTTCTTTGGGGATGAACATGGCCTTTTTTGGTTTATGTCTATCCCTGGTGTACCTGAACCCTCTGCTGGGATTCAGCTGAGGGTTATATTGTGCAAAGCTGTGTTGAGCCCCGATTTCCCACCTCACCTGGATTTCCCATGGGAAGGGGGCAGAGGCAGCCCCACAATGCCAAACCTCCCTGGTTGGAGCATCCTCACCTGCTTGCTGTTGGAAAGGGGTGGGAGAAGAGGGGAAAATCAACCAACCCACTGCAAAATAACCCTCCTGGGCTCTGTCTCACACCTGGAAAGTGCCAGCACTCCCGTGTGGGTTTTTATCTCAGCTCACACAACAGCCAGCCGTGCAGAGCCAAATTTATTGAGGATGGATTAAAAAAGGAGGGTTTCCTAAAGAAAAAACAAACATAAACCCAGCCCTAAAGCAACAGTAAACTGTTAAAAACAAACCAGCCCCCTCTGCCCCTCCTGATTTGGCACCAGAAGGGAGTTCATGGCCATTGTGGGAGGTTTTCTAATAGCGCCTTAGCCAGGCTGGGAGGGGGATTTGCTCTCCCTAGAGCCTTGTCTCTGGGATGCATGTCAGGAACATCCTTAAATCTTCCCAAAAACCCACCCAGCCCTCATCTGGCTGCGGGGCTGGAGCCGGGGAGCCGTGAGGAGCTGTAAAAACCTGCTGACAGACAGATGGAGCGGTGTAATTACACACGGCGAGGGGGGGACACGAGCTGGAATTATTAGTGTGGGCAGACAATTAGAGGCTTTTCCAGAAGATTACCCTCTCCCTCCCATCTGCGCTCCGTGCAGGAGCTGAGGCTGCCCAGGATGGCTCTGCCCTCAGCCTTTCCTGCTCTGCCCCAATTCCAGCTCTGCGTTCCTCTGGACTTAATAAAGCATCCTTGGATTTTTGGGAGCACGGAAAGATGCTGGTGGGGCTTTGGCAGGGGGTTTGCTGGTGGTTGAGGACCCTCCCACGTGGAAGAGGATGCCATGGGGTGTGTTAACCCCTGGGAGGCTGATTTGGGGTAAGTTTGGTGATTTCTGGGTTTCTCCAGCTCGCCAGGGACATTTTCAAGCATGTTTGTATTCAGTGACCTTTAGAAGGTCCCTTCCCACTCCAACTAGTCCATGATTCTATGTTTGCTTTGCAGCAGGGAGGGCAGGCAGCTCCCAAGGCCAGCAGCAAAGGGAACAGCTAATTACAACCCAATTTCAACCAAAATCATTATTTTCGTGTTAATCGTGTATTTATTTTCAGTATTTGATGTGCTGAGAAGTTAAACAGGAATTATTTTGGATGGCTCGCCACTCTTGTTTACATTTTTTTTCCCTAAAACCAAGTCAGTACATTTGATTTCAGCACTGAGGGGTTATTTCTCAACAGTGTATTTTTCACATTATGGTCGTTTTGGTTTGAAAACATTGCCACTGGCCATTTGTTGAGTTTTCTGAATCAGGAAAATAATAATAATAATAACAATCAGAAAACAGAGTTCTCTGAAGGCTCACAATGTCCTGTGTCAGCTTTTCTTTCTCTTGAACAGAAGATGATAAATTAGGCAAAAACTTTCAGCCAGCTCCCACGATTACGCTGGGGATGGTGTTGGTGGTGAGCCTGGAACTATTTCCCAAGGTCCCACATTCTCCCTGGCACTTACCAAACTCATACCAAGATGAGATGGCAGCTCCTTTGGAATGGAAACCACTTTTGACACACAGATCTGGTATCTATATGTATGTATATATATTTATTTTCCCTCTTGTCATACCTTAAAAGCCCCCTTTGTTTCAAACCCAGCCAGGCTTTGAGGAGACCCAAAGCCTGAGGGCTCCTTTCCATCCTATAAATCCATATACAAGGAGAGATACGGAAATAAAATAAGGACTCAGTAAACTAAATAAGTTGGCATCAAAATACACAGACTGCAAACAAAATACAGAAAGTGGGAGCAATGAGTAAGACATGGGGAGGGAATTGATTATTTATGAGCATCACTTGATGAAGTTGCTGTTTGCAGGGTAGGGACCACATTTTACCCTTCACTGTGAGCTGCTGCTGCTGGAAGAGACCCTCGTATCTTTTTTCCTCCTTCTTTATGGAGCAGTGAACCAAAAATACCACTTTTCAGAGTGGGTTTTGCTGTTTGAAGGTGCTGGAGGTCACAGGGTCTCTGCCTGGTTGTGTGCAGGTACCAAAGACTGACATCTCTTCGTTGCATCCTTTGTTTTGTCCTCCAACTTTTTGGTTGGGAAACTGCTGGTTGAGGATCACTGCAAATCCCTTGGGTGAAAAACCCCCTGGCTCTGCCCCTTGATGGGGGAATGCCCTGAGTATTTGGGGCTCAGCCTCCCAAAATCTGTCCTATCCTCCCTGCCTGCTTCCAGAGGGTGCAGCTTCCCAAAACTTCTCCCATGGTCCCTGCCATGCTTCCAGAGGGCTCAGCTTCCCAAAACTTCTCCCATGATTCTTGTCCTGCTTCCAGAAGTCTCAGCCTCCCAAAATCTCTCCCATCTTCCCTCCTCTGCTTCCAGAGGGCTCAGCCTTCCAAAACTTCTCCCATGGTCCCTGCCCTGCTTCCAGGGGACTATTGGACCCCTTGGCATCATTCTGAGTCCACGACAAGCACGTGCCCTGTGGCCAGCAGGGCAGACCTGGGCAGCTCCCAGACCTTACAGAGCCCCTCTCATCTCCTCCCCTGGAAGATCCTCTGGGAGAACCGGCCAGGCGGGTGTGATTTCAGCCGGGGCTGTTTTTGGCATCCCGTTCCCATCCCAGCCGCGCAGAGGGAACGTGGGAGGCTCCGTGTGTTTCTTCCCGTACGTGTCAGACTGCGGGGCCGGGAAGATGCTGCTCACACCCCAACCCCGATGCTCCTTCAGAGATCCCTGATGGAGACACAGGGAAGGAGCTGCTCACACCCCAACCCCGAGGCTCTTTCAGTATCCCCGATGCAAACACGCTCCGGGGGCTGTGACGGGGATTTAGCGGCTTTTCCCGGCTCTCCCGGCAGGAATTCCCGGGGCAGCGATCTCCTCTCACCTCCCGGCTTCTCCCTGCGGCTGGGGATGTGTTCGCCCCACCGAACATTTCAACCACATTTTCCCATACTATTTATACTTTTTTCCCCCCCATTTTTATTTCTTTTCTCTCTCCTCCTATTTTTTTTCTTTCTTCGTTGTTTTGCTTGTTGTCATTTCCCCCAATTAGCCCGAAAATGAGCTGTTGACAGCAGGACGAAGATCCCCACAATGCTGCTACTTCCAGTCAGATAAATCCACCAGACTCTTTGTTTTCCTTTCTCTGAGTATTTCTCCCTTCCTCTGTCCCTGGTTCTGCTTCATCCTCTTTTTTCCCCTTTTTTTTTCATTCCACCTGAGTGGTGCCAACCTTTACAGTCGATACCCTTTATGTCATGTCACATTAGAAGCAGGGAAAGGAGAATTTCATTGAAGTCTTTAAATGGAGAGAGGGGTTTCCTGTGAGAAAGAAAGTGCAGCTCACAGCCCAAGTTTGGAAGAAGTTTGCCAAGCAGCTCCCAAGGCAGAGAGATGGATAGGGAATGATCTCTCCTCACTCCCCTAATTTACAGCTCTGACAATACGATGCCGTTAGTGAACATCCATCTTCATGTATAAGGGGGGAAAAATGAAAATAATAATAAAAAAATCATTATATGCCTTTCAGCATTGACCAGCCCGAGGAGACGTGAGGTATTCTTAAGAAAGTCGTGTATCTTCTTTACTTTGGCATCAACATAAATAAAATTATTTATCTCTCGAATTTAAATGCTCTGCACCTTTAGCAGGCAATAAATTCTGCTCTCTTGTCCCTTTATGTGTTTATTTCTCACTCCATCCTTCACCTCTGAATATGAAACTGCAGCTTCTCTCCCTGCTCCGGGCAGGGGGAGGACCCCAGAGTTTGCTCCATCCTTCCCACCTGCATTGCCTCAGGGAAGGATGAGCCATGCCAGAGCAATGCCCGGCCCTTCCCGGCATCCAGATTCACTTTTCCCACCTCCAGGAGCTTGCTGGGGCTGACAGGGCTGTTCACTTCCTGGGGCAATGGGTCAGCCCTGAGGTGCCATCATTTTGGGGGTTAATTCCTGCTTGGGGTGGCAGCTGGAGGGTGGGATGGGGTGGGGTGGGGGGGGACCCTGCAGATGCTGTGAGTGCTCCTGGGCTGCTGTCTTTAATCCAAAGGGTTAGGTCATGCCAGGGCTGACACTGGAGAGGTACAGGAAGGTGGGAACACACTCCAAAAAATACAGAGCTCACAAACATTGCATCCCACCTTCCTGTCTCCTTGGTGCTTTATCTGACACAACCACTTTCTTTGCTTTCCTGGGTTTAAAACAGAGATAAAATAATAATAATAGTCATTGTCTTAGAAACCAGCATGAATCCTTGTGAAGGTGAAATCCTAAAGCTCTTCCTATTGCCCTCGATGTTGCTCTGCCTGGCTGTGATGGGGCTGTTCTGGTGCCCGAGGGGCTCATGGGCAGTGATGCCATGGCAGCTGGGACAGCAGGATGGGCTACCAGAGTCCTTGGCAATGTCAGGTGACTAACAGGGACATGGAACTTGGGGACATCATGATGGGGCAGCACAGGGATGGCTGAGCTCACCCCTAACCACTCTTTGGCCCCAGCTTTGTGCCCCAGGCTGGTGCCACTGTGTAGGAGCTCCACTAGACTTCACCTTCAAGTCTTGTCTGGGTCCACGTGCTGCAGGAAAACGAGGGCTGGAGGGCTCAGAGACCTGGATGGGGACCTGTGCAGGTGGCCCAGGGAGGTGCTGAAGAGTGTCAAGCATGTCCAGGGGTATTCTGGGAGGAAGAAAATCCAAACTGCTGCTTCAAGGTGGGACAAGGTAAAGCTGTTTCATGGAATCACAGAGTGGTTTGGGTCAGAAAGGACCTTAAAGATCATTTAGTTCCAACCTCTTCTGTTTCCCCAAGGAATGGCTCAGCTCTGCACCCAGAGCTGGCAAGTGTGGCCCCATATGAGGCATCATCCCATTTAGCAGGCAAAATAAATCCAGCTGGAAACTCCAGTTTCCTCAGAACAAGCTTCAAGCACAAAACCCTCAGTCTCAGGATGTCTTTTGTCAGGAGCTTTTTGCTCTTTATGTTGAAAGTCCAGAGGGATTCAGGATGAGTGATTTATTCTCAGGACCACGTGTCAAAAATGGAAACAGTTCCCTCACCTGGACTGATATTTTTAAATTTAGAGTCCATGTTTTTCAAAGCCTTCTCTCTCTTCCCCAACCCAAAATAACCTGGCAGCAATGACATTTTAACAGGAAATTAAATGAAAACATTTATTTTGAATTGACATTTTGACTTGAAATGCTGATTTGTTCTGGATTTTTAAGCCAGAGAGCAGCGACGCACTGTTGCTGTAAATGAGAAAAAAAGGAGAAATATATGAAAGACAGCCACAAACTCTCAAGACATGGTGGGGACAGAGAGGGGACATTTGGCTCGTGGAGCCCCAAAGTCTTTGCATCAGCTCTGTGGGGAGGGACACGAGCCAGACCCAGCTGCTGCAAACCAGGAGTTACCTGTGCATCTATTTAAAACCCACCAAAAAAAAGGGCAGTTTTCTGTTTTCCTGAGAAAACCACAAATTTCCACGAGGCGAGGAGAGTGGGAATCAATTTTTCCCATCTGCTGTTCTTCACCGGTGGAGGATGATACTGTTGGTGTGTTGAGGGCTCGCCTTCTTTAAATATCACTGGTATTTATTTTCATTACCAGCTCTTAATTGTAATGAAGCTGAAGTCTCCTCTGTGCCCTGGTGGGGAATTATCCCAAAAAAGCATCTAGAAATGTTCGTTTTCTTGGTCTGCAAACATCCTTTCATCTCTCCAGCATCCCATCTGTCCGTCTCACTGCTCCTCCACCGCTTCCTTCCTCTTCCCTGTGATCGCAGCCACCACGACCTGTGAAATGAACATTTCCATAAAACCTTCATTTGCATTTCAAACGAGGCAGAGGCACCGAAACCCACAGGAAAGGAGAAAAAAGCACCAAAACCAACTCTGCTTTCCCAGTTCCTCCCCATTTCTCACATCTGAAGAGACTATTAAACATGTCTAAAGGTAACATCCCAACTCTTCCCTACGTGCCTCCAATGGAAAGAGTTTCCCTTGGCTGTTCTCATCCCCTCAGCCTCTGCCTACAGTTTGGCTGGGTTTTGATGTTTGGATGAGTTTGTGCGATGTTGCCCTCTAATGGCTGATCAACCAGAATTCTGTGAGCCCTCTATGAAATCCTCCTTTATTTTCCTCGGGGAAAATGGGGTTTTTTTGGAGATCAGGAGTCTGGGGTGTTGCTTTGTACCCCACAGAGAAATGAGAAGTGCTGTCAAACCTCTTGCTGTGTTGACTCTCCAACCCCTGCGTGGTTCATTCCTCTACCCCAAAACAGAAATAACCAAAATTAAATCTTAGTGAAGTCATTTTTTTCCCCAAAAAACCCCTTTCTTGGCTGTCTCCACCCACAGGGGATGCCTTGAGGACCTCAGCAGATGGTTCCCCAGCATCACAACCTGCTGATGGGAGCTCCTCCACTCAGTTCCTCTTTGAACAAGTGAAAACATTTTGACTTGAACTTTCATACATAATGAAGAGGATTGGTTGCCCAAATCCACACATTTTCTTTAGTCATTTTCATTTACTACTGTTTTAAATTATTTCACAGCCTTACAAATCTCGTCCTGACAGCAGAGCCCAGGCAGGGGAAGGGAAAGAGAGGAAAAAACCCTACTAAGCGTTCATTTTTCACATAATGTATTCCAATCCTGTTAGGTCGAGCTGGTGAAGGTAATATTTCTGGCATTCATTTAATGAAATTGACAGTGATGAATGGTTAATTATACAAATTACATTCTTATTAAATCCCCTGGAATCACTGCCTAAGAAAGTCTTAGCTATGGACTTCTCATGCTCTGTACATATTTTTTTAGGAGCATCTTTACTGCTGGCTGCTGCAAAACCGTCTTCCAAAAAACCTTGAAAAGCATTAAAAATCCCCTAGTTAAGTCAATTACTGCAGATAAGTTAATCTTAATGGGATGCTTAAACCCTGTCCTTGCATGAGTTTACTTTTCATCCCTCGCTCTCGGCTCTGCAGGCTCTGGAGAGAAGTTTCCCAACGACTGTTGTGACAAACGGATTAGGAGTGGATAAACAGGGCTGGATGCAAAATTTGCAGAAAAATCAGTTTTTGGCAGAATTTTCTCCCTGAGCTGGCTCTGAAATTGCCCGTTTTGGGGCAGAGAGCAGCAGGATGCCTGTGTGTCCCACTGGATGGGCCGCTGGATAGGAATGCAATGCCCTGGGGATGCATGGGATGGTTACATACAGTCGTGGAATTACTGAGGTTGGAAAAGCCCTCTGAGGTCATCGAGTCCAACATTAACCCAGCACTGCCACGGTCACCAGTAAACCAAGTCCCAGCTGCCACATCCACACATTTTTGAACACTTCCAGGGAAGTAGCACCAAACTCCATGTGACATCTTGATCCCCGTGTGAGGTGGAAAAAGCCAGCCATGGACAAACCTGATTTTCCAAGCAGCACTTTTAGGAAGGGAAAGCTCCCACTTTTAACCTCTGCTTATTCTCAGGGAGTTAAATCCCACTCCCACGTCTTCCAGATCCATTGCAGTGGTTTTAATTGCAGAGCACGGGATGAGCTGGCAGATATTGGCCAGGCCATGTCTGCTCCACGAGCAAATGTAATAAATAGACTATTAAGTTAAGCAAGTTTTCAGCTTCAGCAGTGAAAGTGCCCATCCATCTTGCATGGCTTTCCACATGCTTCATTACCACATGTATCCACACTGGAAAAATCTGCTTTATCCTTTCTAATGAGATGGTAAGTTCCCGAAGATGTGCCTTAGTGCTGCCAGGCACCTGACGCTCCGCAGCGGCGGCGCCCACATCCAGCAGCTCCTGATGAAATTTATTACCCAGCCTCATATTAGACTTAAGTTAACATCACTTAATCTTCTTACTTGGCAGAGTTATGGATGAGGCACTCAGGATATATTGGCTGGGATTTAGGGGCTCTGAAGGGAACGAGCTGTGCCAGGGTGGTGGAGGGCTCTGGAGGTGATGCTGCACTTATTTCCCCATCTTCCTAATTTCCGCTGATATCCCAGAGGGACAGAGCATCTTCTGCAGCTTCTCCTTATTCTTTAACTAAACTTCAGGCTGGTTTTGCCTTGATTAATACAGAGAACAGCAGCAATTGTAATTAAGAAATGAGACGTGACCTCTTTGAATAGGGAGGAGAGCGTGGAGTGTTGTTTGGCATAGGCAGGATGTCACCAAAAATCAAACAAGCTGTCCCCTAATAATACAGACTGCAGAAAAGTGTCCATCAGGTCTGAAAACTGTCACTGCATCAGCACCCAGTCACAGCATCTCTGTGTGGCCCCAACTGCTCTCAGCTGAGGGAAAAAAGGGGGTTGTTTTCTTCCTACTTTTCCTTCTAATTTTTCAGGGAGGCTGGGTGTGCACAGAGAGTGCAGGGAGTTATCACAATTGAACAACTTGTCTTGATTTGGATTTGGGGTTTCATCCATCTCCCTCCTCCTTTCTCCCCAGCTTCTGTGTCTTGACAGCAAAATGCTGAACCCTGGTGCCTGCAGGAGCCTGGAATAAGCCAAAGGCAGGAGAAATGATGGAGCTGCCGTCACATCTCCCTCTTTTGACTCAATAAGCTTCATAATCTCTGTATAACTACCTATATCACACAAAGACAGGAGGAGCAGGGGGAACTTTATGAGCTGGTTAGAGCAGGCAACTCCATCACCAGCCGTGACTATTATTATAAAATATTCTGGAAGTTAACTCAATAAAAAAACTAATAATGAGAGGAACCATCTCTGCCTTTGTTTATAGCTTCTTTAAGTGTATAAATGAGCAGGAGGTGATTAATGAGGGTGATCTGAGAGAGAAAGATTTGCATGCACAGTGCTTGAATTATTTCCTTATTGCATGTGCTTCCCAGTCCCTCTGTTTATTGTGCTGCTCAACGCTATTTAATACAGAATGACTAAAGTTATGAGATCCTATTTATTCCACCTGACATTGTCCCCTCTGCCAGCTCAGCCCCTGGGACAGATAGCGCATGCACAATGAATTCAGAAAATATATTAAAAAGCAATTATAAACTCCCTGCCTTCGGTGTCCTGGCCTTATTCTTCACAGCACTCCCTGAGAATTAGCATAATGTCTACAGGCTCTCCTGGAGTTATCAAAACATGATGAGTCTCTCGCTTATTTTCGAGAACTGGTGGATTGAGGAGTGAAAGGTTGCCAAAGGTGCCTTCGTCCAGCCCTGCTCCGTGCCCTGGTAAATGTTACTGGTGCCAGGAGCTCATTTCCCCCGTCACCAGCCGCCCCAGGAGATGGTGGCAGCCGAAATGTTGCCGGCTCAGCGCATGTTTCTTGCATTAAGCGACGCCCTTTGCTCTTCCCACCGCTTTGGTTCTGATATTAGAATTTCATTATGTTCCTGGGCTGCTTTCCCCACTGTTTGCTGGTTTATAGACTTCTAAAAACCTCTCTGAGGGACAGCAAGAACATCAGACTGAGCCATTCTTATATGATGGGTAATTTTTCTTGCTTCTCAGACATTGCAGGGTGAGATCCTGTTGACTGCAGGCTGGATTTCATCATTTCTCCTCTTGCTCTTTCTGCAGAGCTCTTAAAGCAGACATTGGATGTGCTCTCGGTGGTGGTATGGCACTGGGAGCATCCTGCACCCCCAGGCACAAACCCACCGGGTCCAACACCATTTACCCTGGGCAGCCCTGCCAGTGGGACAGCCATCAAACAGCCAGGCAGGGGAAAAAACTGGATTTAGGAGCTTTTTGAAATTGTAACAGCACGTGGAGTAGATTAAATGGGATTTTGGGTTAACATGGTGGCTAAACTGGGATGTTTCCCCACTTCGTAACTGGAGAAAACTGCGACAAAATCAGTGCGACTTTGCCAAGTTGCGCTGGAAAAACCTTCTTCACCTGGTTATCCCGCTGGTTTATTATTTATGTCTTCTCTTACGCATAATAAAACATAGATATGTTGCAAATGCGAGGTGGTGTTGAACCAGCTGGCACCTTGTGTCTCCATCTAATTATACACAGGCTTTTGGGTTTCATTCCAGCTCCGCCATAATTCTCTTCCGCAGGATTTTAACTCACTCCCGGCACCAAACGCTTCATCTCCGTTAAAAGTGAGGGTACGAGCAAATAAATTAGCATTTCAGGAAGTACTTGAAGGCTTTCACAGCCTGTCTTTCCCCAGAAACTGTTTATCAAGCATCTTAATACCGACCAATTTGTACACCTCAAAAATACATTTATTCTGTAAATTGTTTATAGAAAACCAACAGAAGGAAATGGGCTTTGCTCCTATTGAATTCATTAGTAGCAGACTGGCTGATTGCTTTTATTCCTCCTAACCTATTGTATATTTGATTTGCTTGGAATATTTTATATATCTCAGTGCTGGGCTGAGCTGAGGGGATTCTGTGCCGAGGAATTAAATCAACCCCACATGGGGAAGAATCAAATGTGATGCTGTTTTTTGCCCCATGTGCTGGTTTTGGTGGAATAGATGTAAGAGAAGCTGCAGGTTGGGCAGAGAAGCTGTGGCTGTCCCATCCCTGGAAGTGTCCAAGGTCAGGTTGGATGGGGCTTGGAGCAACATGGGATAGTGGAAGGTGTCCCTGCCCATGGCAGGGGGTGGAACTGGATGGGCTTTGAGGTCCCTTCCAACCCAACCATTCTGGGGTTCTATGACAAATCATCTTGTTTCTCACCAGTGTTTTATTACAGTTTTCCCCTCCTGCAAAGCACCTGACCCACCCTGGGCTCTCTGCTGCTCTGGTTCACTGCACGAGAACTTGTGGACAAATTGGGCAGGGCCATCAGGACCCTTTTTTGGTGGTGGGGGGTTTGTGTCGCTGTAGGTTTTCCTCATGGAACACTCCTAAAATCCATTAATCCTTCCTAGCTACTCGGATTCCTACTGCTCCCCCAGAAGAGGGGAGGAAGGCCTGAGAAGGAACGAAGGACAGGATTAATTAGAGCAAACTGGTGTCTCCTCGCATCAGGCAGACGGCGCCGTGGGGGCAGCGGCCGTGGTGCTGAGGGTGCAGGCTCTGAGGAGGCAGGAGCAGTGCTGGGAGGCACAGCTTTCCATGTGCTCATCCGACTCATCCCAAACAACTGGGTCAGACACGGAAAATGCGCAGACGAAACGAAGCTGCCAGTGGATTTGGCTGCAGGCTGGTCTGGGGCTCTGCTGAGCATCCTCAGCCCTGTCTGTCCCCACCCTGCCTCGCACGCTCGGGCACCCAGAGTGGCACTGGGGTCTCTGGGCTTCTGGCTGGACCAGAGGGGCTATTGATGCCATCAAGTATTGATTTTTTTTTAATAGTTTCCAGCCAGCCTTCATCATTCCGAGCTCTGCAGGACACAAATCCAGACCTGAGGGTGGATCTTAGCACAGGTTTTCCAGGGAAACCAAGACCACCATTCCCAGAGAGCCCAGGAGTTTCATGTCCTTCAGGAACTGCAAAGCATCAGGAGCTGCAGAATCTCTGAGCAGAAATCCTGTGGTTTTACCCACCTGTGTTGGCCATGGCAGGTTCTGCCACGGGATGCTTTGCCCAAAGTCACCCCGTCACCACCTTAAATTCTGTGGTCACCTTCTCTCCAGAGCACTCTCCTTGCCCTGGAGAGCAGTTCAAGGTCTGAATGCTGCTCTTGGCTGCCAGTGCCTGATGTTTCTAGGATCCAGGCTGTTGATATATGCTTGTATTTGCATATGTTTAGCTGTGTGAGTAGTTTGTAACAGGGTTCACCTGCTGGTTCAGCTGTAAGATGTCAGAGTTCCCCATTAATTCATTGCTGTGAGTCCCTGCAGTCTTGTTGTGCTGTCCTGTATTGGGGGAATCTAAGGAAGAGGGGAAAGTGATTGAGTTTCTGGGCTGGAAAAACCCCAAAACTCCCTTTTTATGGTTGGATAGGAATGTTGGTCCCACAAAGGAGTAAGCAGAGGATCCACTTTGACCCAGGAGCTGCTGCATCCCTCCTGTGTGCTGGAGCATCTCTGTTCTCACTTCATGCCTCCTCTGTGCCACACAGGAGATTTTCCCATGGGAAACTCTCATCTCTTACCCCACACCACCAGGCCCATATTTTTAAGGCCACAGACAGGTGTGCTCTTGAATCTCAGCACTGGGAGTCTTTTATCAACACCTGCCTATGCTGTGTGTGCAAAGGAAGAGGTTTGATGATGTTGACAGGCAAAGGGAGACTTTCTCCTCTGGAGCTCCTGAGCAGAAATCAATCAATCAAATACTTCCATTTCCCCCGTTCTCCACAGTACCCTTCTCTTCCATTTTTTTCTCCTCTGAGCCATTGGGCTTGAATTTTAGAGTGTGCATGAATAAACCACATAATTTGGCTGCAAAATGTGTAATGTTGAGAGGAATAACGTTGATAATGTTGAAGGGAATCAAGACAGGGGTCACATGTCCCTCAGCTGTACCTGATAATTTCCCAAAGCAAAGGGGAAAGATCACTCCCAAAGGCCAGCAATGCATAAAGTAATTCTTCACCCCAAAGGAGCAAATACTCTCAGCAGAGGCTCATCTGTTGCTACCGTGGCTTTAGGCTTGGTGGAGAAATGGCACAGGGAGAGGGTGTGTTTTCACTGGGTGAGGAACAGCCATAAGCCCCATTCAAGGGAAGGATGTTGATGTCACTGATGCAGTCTTAATGTAAAGGAGCTTGTTTGTTTTTCCAATCACACAAACTTCCATATGGACATTCACACAGACCCGCAGATACCACTACATCACCTGCCTGCACCCAGCCATGCTCAGCCTCGCCCTATCCCTGCCCACATCCCTGCTCAGAGCTCCAGGCTTGGCTATGATCCTTTGCAATATTTTTACATCCAACAGGGTTACTGCTTGGGCTCAATGATCCCAGAGGTCTTTTCCAACCTAACCAATTGTGTGACTTTCAGCTCCTTGTGAAAAGCCAAGTGGAGAAGGCACAGGGGGGAGAAGGAAGCAGCAGGAAAGGTCTGGCTTCAAACTGAAGGGGAGGGAGTGCAGAGGAGCAGGATGGCTGTGGAGGGGAGTGGGAGGGTGGCATTTCTCAGCCAGTCAAAGTTTGCATGAAAACAAACAAAGCCTTTGCCAAACCCCGAGTCTCCAGAGAACAGAGGCATTTAGCTCCTTGGCAGGGATCCTCTGGAAGCCTGTGTGACCCACTTTGGAGAGCAGGAGCCAGCAGGAGGTTTTCCCCCCTCTTTGAATAGAAGTAAATGGGAGAGGGAAAATAAAAACAGAAGAAAGAGGGAATTTTGACACTGGGAAAGAATATCTCCTTGAAAGGGGCTAATCCTCTCTTTTTTCCCCTCCCTTTTATCCAAAAAGCCTCGTTGTCCCTGCACTGCTCCAAAGGGAGTTCTGGACAGGCTGTTTGCACCTGCCTGTGGGGTAGTTGTTCTGCCTCCATCCCTCCGGCACCCTGTCTGGCAAAAATGCAGGTTTTCTTCTCCTTTTTCACTCAAATCCTCGGAAGTTCCTGGAGTTTGGGGCATTTGCTGGGGGGAGCAGGGGAGTCTGGGTGATCTCCTGCATCCCTGTGTGTCAGGCAAGGCATACCTAGAAATCCAAAATGCTGCCTGCCAGTGGAACAGCTGAAGAATGTGGGCATAGTGGGTTTTTTTCTTCTACGCCCCCTTCTCTTCCTTCTTTGCATGCAGGGGCTGGAAGAGAGACTTGGCAAAGAAAAGGGTGGATCCACCCCAAAGCTGTGGTCTTGTTTTCAGTCGGAGAGAGACAAAACTTTCTGCTGAGCTCGACTTCAAAGGCGAGTGTGGAGCCTGAAGACATTCATTTTAGAAATTCATGTACAGCTGCATTAGTTCGGGACTTCACATGTTTTATCCACTTGTCACGATTAAACATTATTATTATTGCTGCAAACAGAGATGGCTGAGAGATAATAATTCTTTATGAACCTCCCGCCACAATTAATGTGGGCTCCATACTTGTCCATTTAGTGAGTTTTAAGCTAATCATTCCTTATATGTGTTTCAAGTCTTTAGTGAAGTACAAATAATTTGAACTAATTAGCTTATTAAAAGAAGGGAATGAAAACAAATGGCACATGAATGAATTGTGGGATTTCTTATGGAATTAATATCTCGCTAATACATGTGGATTTGGTAAATTCATTATGCATTCATAATCAGACCTGATGAATCACCTAGCTAATTCAGGAGTAATTAGGCATGAACCACTGACACTTATTTTAAAGTGAGACCAAACTCATTGGCTCTATCCTAAGGACTCAATTACAGCCTTGGAGGCACAGGGAGCCTCGACTGTGTGATTGTAAAACCAGTGTTACCCAGGGCTGTGGGGAGACCTGCTCTGATTTATGGCTGTGCTCAAGGAGATCACATGTGAGGGCATCCACACCTCCATCCCCCTGGGATGCTGATGGACCATCACAGGGCGACCTTGGGAACAGCCTCGCAAGGCTGCTCTCCCCAGGAGGTGTCTGTTTACCCCCTCCCAGCACTAACAGTGCCATTGCTACCCTTGTAACCGGCTAATTTTTCACTTCCTGGCAGCTCCATGCGTTAGTAATCCCTGCAATTATTTATTTTTTGTATTACCATAACGGCTCCTGACAAGGAGCATCCTCCTCATCCAGCGTCCTACTTGTCCAGCATCCTCCTTGTCCACATCCTCTTGTCCAGTGTCCTCCTTGTCCACATCCTCTTGCCCAGCATCCCACTGAATGAGTGGCTGATCCAGCCCACTTTCCCTCCAGTCTCTGGGAGCGGATCAGGGGAATGCACTGGGGGAAGCACAGGTATAGACAGGGGTTGTGTGAGGGGATAGTTCCAGCCAGCCAGAGGGTTTTGGAAGTGTTGAGGCAAAAGAGAGAGCTGGAGGAGGCTCTGCTGAGGGGCACAGGGGTGGGGCAGGTGGAAGAAAGCATGAAGGGTGGAACAGGAGTGTGATGACAAGCGTGGAATCGGGTGGAATAAGAGATGGGAGGAGTGGACACGTGTCACGAGGAGGGCAGAGCATGATGAGGGTGATCTTTGCACTGGGATTCAGGCTGGACACGAGCAGGGTGAGTTTGCACTTGTAAAGGTCAGAGGAGAGGATGGTGTGGAAGCAGGGGAGGAAGGCTCAGCACCTGGGTGAGGGCTTGAGCTGGTGGGTGGAGGAGGAGGGCGAGACAGGGGGAGGATGATGAGGGAAGGTTTTGTGAGGAGAGAACCAGGATCATGATGGTGAGGTGACATTGTGCATGTGGATGGAGAAATAGCTCTGTAGGAGCTGAGCTGGGCTTGACCTGCTGGTGAGACACGCCCGAGGAGGGGCTGGATGGCAGCTGGGGCCAGGTGGGAAGGCACCCACCACTCCCTCCGTGCCAGATATCTTTCCATCTCTAAACTGAACCTCCACTGCAGATCTGTGACTCATCTGCCTCCAGGTACTGAATTTGTGTTTGCAGATAAGATTATCCAGGGATTAATTGTAGAGGGAGAAGAGAAATGTAGATTAGTCATCCCTTGAGAATAGACATAGATCAACAGCATTTGGAATTACCTTTGGGTGTTTAACAGCCACGGATCACCAGAGTACCTGAACACCTACCATGTAAAATCAACAGTCTCATTAATTATCGAAAATAATTCATGTCACGCCGATCTAAACCCACTAAAACCTTTGCATTTGTTCCAGAGGCAGCTGTGTGGCTCCTGCCATCACCCTGGGGCAGTAGAATGTCTTGAATTCCATTTCTTCCTGCACCTTCCCCAGAAAGCCAGGGTGGGAAAGTCTGGCAGAATACTTCCATGGTACAATCCTCCCTTTGCCAGAACCGCTGCTGCTGGAAGCTCTGGTGGCTTTCAGAGCCAGCAATGCCCCTGGGGAGTCATCTTTGATGTCTTTACCAACCCATCTCCCTGCAGCCACCTTCCCTGTGGGCATCCCTGCTGCCCCCGTCCCTGCTGCAGTGGGAGAGGGTTTCCCCCTGCAATGGGTGAGTGTCCATGGGTGTACATTGATACCCAGCCCTAGAGATGGGCCAGAGCTCTGCATCTCCAACATTCCATCCCTGTGGAACCTGAGGGAGCAGGTTACATCAGTTGGGAGCTTTGGCTACGTCTCCCAGAGCATGTGCGTGACAATGCAATCTTTCCTTACCTGAGAGAAGGAAAACAAAGTGGAAATCACATTCCATGCACACCGGGAGCTGGAGCTGCCCAGACCCACCAGCAGCAGGGCTGGGACCCCTCTGCTCCTCACCAGGTACTTGTGATGCCTCACTCAGATCTGAACAATCACCAAGAATAAACAGCAGCAATTACTTCATACTTCGTGGTGATGGAGTATTGAAAATTAGCACCAGAGTTCAGCGCTAATAAGACACGTAACACACCGTAAGCCTGAGGAGTTTTATATAGTAGAATCAAGAGTAAATAAAATTACAATTTAAACAAAGGCAGATAATTAAATTATCTTGTAGGCACAGTACTAAAATTTGGAGTGATTGGCTAATCAATACACCATTACACGATGCAACAATGCGACCTGCTGGGGAGGGTGTAGGAAATGGGGACTCGTGGCTGACAAAGTGAGTTGCTGCTTGGGGTGGTGGGAACTGGCAGTGCCAGTCCCTGGGCAGGTCACTGTGCCAGGGATGTCTGGGGAGCATCATTAGCATCCAGAGGGTACTCTTGGGAGCAGAGATAGAAACAAAAACATTTAGGTTGGGAAATGTCTCTAAGATCATCAAGTCCAACTGTTCCCACAGCACTGCCAAGGCCACCACTGGACTCTGTCCCCAAGTGCCACATCCACACAGCTTCTGAACATCACCAGAGATGGTGATTCCATCACTGCCTTCCTGTGCCTGACCAAACTTCAAAGGGCTGGAGCTGCAGAAGAAAGCAATATTAGCTGCTTCCACTGTTCCCTTCCCATGCTTTTTTGACTCACAGCTTTTCAGTGCTTTGACATTTAAATGGGACTTTCTGGAAATTAGTAAAATGAGGGAAACAGGCACAGCTCTGAGAGGAACAAGGAACTGGCATCTACAAATCTGTGTGTAAAACCCTTCCTCAGTGCAGCAACCTAGCCATTCCATCCATGCAAAACTGCTCAGAACAGCCTAATGCCAGCCTTTGCCACCAAAACCTTCACAAGATCTTTGTAGCTCTCAAGTCTGTCCCCTGCCTCAGGTGGTCTTCCAGACGAGGGGACAAGCCTTGTTTTCTCTGACTGTTCCTTTATGTTAAGCCTTGAGGTCCATTCTCCATGCCTGACATCTTCCAGGCCTGATGAGGAAGTGCCACTTCCCTTTTGTCCCCCTTTCCCCAAGCAGCCCTCTCCCCAACAGCTCTGGTTTTCTCCCATCTTTCCAGCTGAACTGAAAAATGTCACCAGTTTTGGGGGTTGTTTGAAGGGTTTATTCCACGCCATTACTGCAGGAGCTCTCATGTTCAACAACCCTTTTACACTGTTTGCAGAGATTCCAACTCCTGAGGCTCCCAAATTATCCTCTGTATGTGATATACAGACAAGCAGGACAGTGTTGTCCCCTCACAGGGATGCATCTCCCCTATTGGCATTTTGCACGAGGAATGTTTCCCCAGATGGATCCTCAGCTGGCAGGAGTTGGCACCACCACGCTGGTGTTGGGGGGCTCGGGACAAATCCCACCACCTGAGAGTTTGGCCACTGCTCGTGGCTGGCTGGGATTTGTGAGGAGCAATAATCTGCTGCATCCCAGCGTGAAACACCCTCCTTTGGTTCCACACCGATGCCAATCTTCTAAGGGAAAGCAGATCTTCTTTCCAGCCCATTGTATTTTGCTAATTTAATTCCATTCTGTATGTCAAATCATATTATATATTCCCACCGACCGAGCATCTGTTTTTTTCTTTATTAATATTAAGACATTTATTTGTCATTTTTTAGCAAAATTGAAAAGGAATCAAAACCTCATTTTCTGGAGGAGCTGCGTTCCTGGCGTGTGTGTGCCACTGCAGCTGTCTCACTGGGAGCTGGCTCGGGGCTTGCTGCAGCTTTTTTCTCCCTTTTCCAAAATCCAGCTCTGGCACACAGCTTCCCAACCCCCCCCCCAGGCCCCCGTGGGATTTCATGCAGCCAAACCCCCTCCTTCAGGGGGGACGTGCCCTGGTTTGGAGGGACCAGCGAGGAGGGCACTGGGTGGCTGGGGTGCAATTGCTGCTTCTGACCACAACCCTGGTGCAGGCAGGAGGGAATCTGCTCATCCTGTGCCCCAGAGGACTTTAGCAATGAGGGGTCAGAGTCATGGAACCATACAATGGTTTGGGTTGGTCTATAGTTGACACAGTCCACTATCCCAGGTTGCTCCAAGCCCCATCTCCAACCTGGCCTTGGACACTTCCAGGGATCCAGGGACAGCCAGAGCTGCTCTGCCCAACCTGTGCTAGGGCCTGCCCACCCTCACACAGAAGAATCTCTTCCCAATATCCAGTTTAATCCATTCCCCCTTGCCCTGTCCCTCCATCCCTTGTCCCCAGTCCCTCTCCAGCTCTCCTGGAGCCCCTTTAGGCACTGGAAGGGGCTCTCAGGTCTCCTTGGTGCCTTCTCTTCTCAACAACCCCAGCTCTCCCAGCCTGGCTCCAGAGCAGAGGGGCTCCAGCCCCTGGAGCATCTCCATGGCCTCCTCTGAAGGTCAGGACTCCAAACAGAGTTGTTACAGAGGGATTTTGGGGTGTCTCATTAAAAACAAGTTGCTCCCTCCTGCAGCTCTTCCTTAGGTGACTCCAGCACTCAGTGTTGATGCAGCAGCAACAAAATGAACATCCCATTTCTCACAATGACATGAGATCCTCTCACTTATTTTGTAACTTGCCCTCCCAGACTTTACACTTCTTGTTGCACAGAGAGAGTTTGGAGCAAGCAAAGTGACCCTGAGAGCCCTTCCAGCCTCTGCAATGCTGAGCTGTTCTTCCCTGTGGTCTGGGTTGGTCCTGGGATTCATTTAAAGGAGTAGGAGATGGGCTGGGTGTGCATCGAGGTGATGGGCTCTGCCTTTGGATTGGAAGGTGCTGGGGTGCAGCCAGATCCGAGTTACAGGGAGTGACCCACACTCCTCACTCTTGTTATACTGAGAGGAGCCCGAGAAAGCATGGAAAAAACCTTCAGTGACCTTGGTGGGAAGCAGATGACTTCTCTATCTGCTGCAAAGCAATTTTAGTGATGTTTCAGGGAGAGGATTGTTATCTGACTGAGAAACTCTGGTATTTTGTGGAGAACTCCATTTTCCTGTAAAAGCTGGAGACTGACAGCCAGGGAAATGGAGTGGGAAGTGGCAGTGGCCCCAGCACAGGAGCTGGGAATGTTATCCCTCCAGCTGCCTGCCCAGCGCTTTGTCCCTCTTTCCCCAAGCAGCCCTGTCTGTCCCAAACAGCTCTGGTTTTCTCCCACCTTTCCAGCTGGACCTAAAAATGTCCTCAGTTTAGGGGGTTCTTTGAAGGGTCTATTCCATGCCAGGGCTGCAGGAGATCATCATGTTCTACCAGGTGCTGAGCTTCTCTTTCCACCCTGGCATCTCCGAGCCGGGTGGTTTGTGTTGCTTTTCCCTGTTTTGAAGCTCTCTGGAGGATCAAATAGCTTGGAAAAACTTTGCTGAGCTCTGGCTGACCCGAGCTGTGGATTTGTCTGATCCTCCAGCACGAGCATTGCAGGAGTTATGAACAGGCTCTGGGGTGGCTGTGAAGGACGTGCCTGCCCTGTCCATGCGGGTTCCCACAGTGAGTAACCTGGTCTAGTGGAAGGTATCCCTGCCCATGGGCTTTAAGGTCCCTTCCAACCCAGTCATTCTGGGATTCCGTGATCTCCACCAGTTTTTCTCCAGCCTTACTGGTTGTTTGGGAACCAGCCCATCAGCAGGCTCTGCTGGTAAGATGGCACAACTTCTTCCAAGATGCTGCAGTTTGTTCCAAGATGCCACTTGCCTTGTTCTCAGAGCTGCCAGCTGGCATCCCAAGGGGATGGCCTGGAGTTGTGTCAGGAGCCTTTAGGTTGGATCTCAGGATCTTCTTCCCCCAGAGGGTGGTGGGCACTGCCCAGGCTCCCCAGGGCAGTGGGCACAGCCCCAAGGCTGCCAGAGCTCCAGGAAGGTTTGGATGATGCTCTGAGGGACAGGGTGGGATTGTTGGGGTGTCTGTGCAGCGCCAGGATTTGGACTGATGATCCCTGTGGGTCCCTTCCAGCTCAGGGTATCCTGTGTTTTGATTTTATGAGGATTTTTTTTCCTATAGGAGACTCCAACACAGCACAGTTCACCTGAGGTACCAGAAAAGCTGGAATTTCTTGTAAAGCCAAATGTTTTCTAGAAGAATATGAACAAAAACCAACCCCACTGTTCTTTTCCTGCTGTATCAACATAACCTGATAGCAACCCATTGCTTTGATGAGGTCTGCATGTTCCCTTTCTGGTTTATGGGATTGTATGATTATAAAGTTGAAACAATAAAAGCAAATCAAAGCCCTTTGATAGCATGAAAACGAAACATTTGGGGTTTGGCTAAAATGAATTATACTGCTGGAGCTGCATTGAAGTGCTTGGATTTTAAGGACTGTCTTGTGGTGCTTCTTAAAAAAAGCTTTACATTAAATTTAGGTAAATTTTAAAACAAACCATCATTTCAAAGAAGAAAAACATCCTAATGCTGTGCTTTGAGAAGGCAGAGATAAAACCTTTCCAATTTTCCCATCGAAGAAGAGTCTTTCCAATTAGAAGTGTTTCAAGCTGGTTGTCAACGATTTTGGGGCATTATCTGACTCTTCAGTTTTCAGCAAATGAGGTTTCTGATTGGAAGGAACTCGCCCATCTGTAGGAGAGTGTCCTATATACAGGACTAATAATGTTGGCATGAATAATTCATTGATCTTTATTACACAGAAAGGTATGTGTGGAGTGTGATGCACACACAGTCTCATCAAAGAAAGGCATATTCAGTTAAAAATAATCAGTTTGACTGTAGATTTTTAGAGTGCATGATGGATTAACTCCAGCAGATCAACCTCCAAACTCGACTTCTGTTTGTCTCTCCCCGATCTGTAGGGAGATTATTAATATCATGTAACATTCAGTTAATAGGTCAGATGTGAGACCTTATTACAGATCTGGGATAAATTGCCTCTCTGGTAGCGCATCCCTGACCTTCACAGACTTCAGAGTTCAATATTCAGCCTTCATCCATCCAGCCTTAATTACTGTGGCAGGGACATCAGTGCTGCCACGAAAGGGCCGAGTTCATTTAGCCAGGACCGTGCTTTGTGTCATCCCTTTGCCTGGAAAGGACACTGAAAAATCTTTTTCAGGGTTAGGCCCAGGATCCTCTTCATGTGTAGACCCTCCTTCAGTTGTTTTTCACCCAGAAATTGGCCCTGGGTTTTGTGGGATTGAGGGAATGCAGTACCTTCTGCCTCATTGACCTGGATTTTGGAGTTGCATTTGCAGTGTTTTCACCCAGGGGAAGGTTCTCAGCTCTGCAGGGCATTGATGGCACAGGGAAACTGCAGAGGCAGAGCTGATTCCCCCCAAAAGTCCAGGGAAGCTGGGGGAGCATCAAGGATTTGGTTTGTTCAGGGGAGACTCATTGGGGTCTGCAGCTTCCTCATGAGGGGCAGCTCTAGTCTCTGCTCTATGTGACCAGGGACAGGACCCTGGAATGGCTGGACTTGTGGCAGGGCAGGGTTAGGGTGGATTTCAGCAAAAGGTTCTTCCCCCAGAGGGTGGTGGGCACTGCCCAGGCTCCCCAGGGCAGTGGGCACAGCCCCAAGGCTGCCAGAGCTCCAGGAGGGTTTGGGGGACAGGGACAGGGTGGGATTGTTGGGGTGTCTGTGCAGGGCTGAGGTTTGGAATCATTGATTCTTGTGGGTCCCTCCCAACTCAGGATATTCCATAATCCTGTGATCTGCATGGGAGGGCTGTTGGGCTTTTCCTTCTCTCAGGAGCAGCCTTTATGATTTGTGGTGGTGTCTTATTGAGGATGGATGAGATTGGGGGCAAGGAACGTGGATTTGGAGATGGATTTGATGATCCAACCTGTTCTTTCCCTGGCCCAGCCATGTGAACAAAGGGTGGTTGATGGGTGGCCCCCAAGGAAAAGCTCCGGAAGGTCCTCAGAGAGAACTTCCCTGGAAATGCATCTTTTCAGTTTTACTCAATTCTGCTCGTCTTGCCGGGGGAAAGTCGATGGCCTTCATTACGAGTCAGAGCAGGTGACATAATTCTCCTTCTGCGCTTTCAAATCTATGAACACACGAACTTAATATTAGCAACACAGATACAAATAGCATTTTAACGCAGTATTTATCACCGTGCTTTCTCGGGAGAAAATCTATCAAAGCTTTAAATCTAAAACTCTCCCATTCTTCTCGAGCAACAAGATCAATTCATTAATATTTGGAAAGCTCTCAGGGTTATTAATCATCTGTTATTATTTTATTTATGTACCTCTTAGTAAGAAAAAGCGGACTAACCAAGGCCGATCTCACTGATTGCAGCTTTTAACTTGGGGGAATGTGATGGGAGAAGGATGGGAACAATTTTACTGGGTGAAGAAATGTCCTTTGTGCTTGCAATTTGCATGGCAGAGGTAATAAAAGAAGCTGCAAGTCACCTAAAGGCTAAGAAAGGGAGCAGGTTAATTGTCTTATGATTATGAATTCGCTTTGTATTTGTGAGTTTAAACCACCACACATGGTGAAGGCACAGATCACAATGAATTTATTTAGTGTTCACACAGACTTGCCATGGGTGTGTGTGGTGCAATAAACACCTGTATTGCCCTGGGTGGCAGTTTGGGGCTGATCTGAGCCCAGGCTGGAGTGGAAAGACCAGAGGAGTTATTAAACCATGCAGTGGATCAGCCAGGCAGAGAGGTCAACCCCCTAAATGAGTTTAGCTCCTTCCCTGGGTCTATCTCATATGAGTACCCACGGCTCGAAAATAAGTTTGTAATTGACTGATCCAGATAGATGAGTTAGGGAAGAGGTGATTGATGTCAGCAATATATTTGAACGCAATCAGCCTGGCCCAGAATACTAATTTTGGAGCCTTTAGCAGTGCAGAGCTGCTGCTCAAACACATTTGGGGTGAGCAGATTGTGTTGCTGGTGCCCGACCCCAACTCTCGCCGCAGGCTTCTGCTTTTGAGTGCTTTGAAAGTGGTTTGGGATCAGGACTTGCCAAGTCTGTGCAGTTTTGTTGGAGCGAAGCCATGGTTTAGCTCTTCGGGTCTAGATGCCTCCAAGCTTTTCAGCACACACTTACCTTTAAGCTCGTGAATGTTTGGGCTGAACTTGGCATAATCTGCTCCAAAAACATGTGAGGACTGTGCTAAATCAGGCCAGATGCGGGACTGGGAAGTTAAGCTCGTGCTGGAAAGCTGGAAGCAGTGGGGCCTGCAAGCTTAGGAGATTCAGACTTGTGCAGAATAGCAGCTTCCTGCACACTTTGGGCTTGGGATGCTTTTGCTGAGCCCAGTGCTTGAATGGTGAGGAGAGTAACCCCAAGGCTATCACCAAGGTGCTTACAGGTAGCAGGACATGGAACTGTGTCTTGATCACTGGAGCTGCATCCAGCCAGGGCTCCACTGTGGTGGCCAAGACTCTGGTCCCCAGGTCCCCAGGGACTGCCATCCCCTGCAGGTCGGAGCATCTTCCCCAGGCTTGGGATAAGAAAGTTCTGGGAAATCAAGGCAGGACAACTAAAGCAAAGCCTCCTGTTCTCTGGGGACTGGAAAGGGGCAAGTGGCAATGGTAGGATGGATAAAGAGGAAAATCCATGTTTCACCACTCTTGATGTTCTTCATAACCACAGAGACATCTCAGGCAAAATCATGGTTTAGTTGCTTTGCTGCAAGACCAAAATTGTGGTGGTGATTCTTCACCTTGAGGAGCAGTGTAAAGGAGCCTTTTCCCTTTATATTTTTGGGACAATTAGTGGTGCACTCTGGGTGAGTTTCAATGTCTGAAGGCTCAGTGAGGTCACTGCCATTCCTTGCTCTCCCAGCCAAGCACTCGGAGCCTGGGCTGTGTGTGGGCAATCAGGGCTCCAGCCTGGCTCCCTTGGAACAGAACAGCAAAGGCCTCTGTACAGCCATTGTGAGGAGATGTGGAGTTGCCACAGGCAACGTGGCCTTTGTCCTGGACCTTGTCATTTGGAAACACCTTAATTCTCTGTGTTGTCCTGCACACTCCTGTCCCTGGAGTGGCAGAAAGCAGGGAGACCTCCTGCCTGTCTTGCCCTCTCTGAGCTCTCACATGCTCTGCAATGTTTGCCTTCACTCCATCCCTGTCCCCACCTAAAAGGGCTGCTGCTCCTTTCATCTCTGCACCTCTTTAACTCTTCACTCTTTTGCCTTGTCTTCCTCGCTGCCAGGATATGAAAAAGCCACAGAAATCGAATTCCATTTAAAGGCTTCCACCAAGAGAGGATTTTTTTTAATCCTCCTTCCCCTTCTCTCCTCCTTGAAATGAAGTTTCTTACACTGCTCATTAGATGATAAGTGAACACAGAAAAACCTTTGAGCGAAGGTAATTCCTGGCGTGTGGAAGAGGGCTGTGGTGCTGGCTACACATTTATGAATGCAAACGAGTCCGGGAGTCCTGTGGGGATGCTTTGTCAGTCCTTTTATCTCCAAAACCAAAGTTCAAACTGACTTCCTGAGTCAAGAACCATAAAATTATTCTGCTGAAAGAATTCTCAAATGCCATCAGTGGAGGGGGGAGACCTTCATTTCCCAGCCTCTGAACTGGTCCGTGCATGTGCAGGGGAAATGAAAGGGCCCCTCATTATCAGGGTGCTATTCAGCGCCGTGCTGCGCTCCAATAATTGATGGAATATATTACGCTCCAACCAGGAAAGTCCTGGTGTCTCAAATGGAAATCCGTGCTAATAATAATAACAACTCGGTGTACTTTGGTTGCCCATTTCATCTCAAAGTGCTTTTGAGACAATTAACCACGACCCACAGAAATCCTTGTCAAACTGGGACACCTTTGACACAAAATCTGCCTTTATCACAAATCAGATGAGTTGTAACTTGAGGTTACACCAACTTCAAGTTGGTGCTTCAAGATGGTGTTTTATCTGAGCACCGTCATCCCCCCAAATTCACAGAGTGTGGTTACACCAGTTTCTCTACTACATTGGTGCAAATAGTCAGGAATTCAAGTGAGGGGATGTTTTAGGTGCCAACACAACCATGGGCATGGGCTAAAGCTGCCCAGGAGCCTGGCCACGCTTGCTTGGGTATTTCGAGCAGTGTTTCCAGGATCTGCCATTAAAGACCTGCAGATGTGTAGGATTGGGGCCCTTGCATGTGATTTTGGGGCAATAAATCTCTGGAGCACTGTCCCTGTGCACAGGGATGAGTTTCCTTCAGGGTAAAAGCACTCCAAAAGCAGGCAGACGAGCTGCATCAGAGATAAACCTTTCACTCAGGCTGCACGTTTTGGCTGGGGTGGTGTAAAAACACAGGCATAGAAATGCCAGAAGCTGGATAAATAAAACAGAGTAGCACAGGGCAGGGAAATGACACTGGAGATGCAGAAATACAACTGGTGTGACTGCCAGCACATCTGTCCCAGTTACCTCCCACCAAGGAGACACAACAAGGCCACAGTGCCAGCGCCTTCCTCGTTACAATCCACTCAGCCAAATGTCGTCAGTGTTCTGGAGGTTTGGATTTAATTGTGGCTTCAATTAACAGTCTGGTTTACAGGCAGTTTGCTGGGATTTTTTGTGGATTTTAATTTTCATCACTTTTTTAGTAGCTCTTCCTGCAGACACAAATCGCTGTGGTGGCGTTGGGGGCCAGAACAGCTTCTGGTGCCTCTTTGGCTGAGTATCAGAGTGGCAGAGACATCTCTGCCCACCCTGCTGGGATCTAAATCCCACCGGTGTAGATGCAAACACTCAAACACACCTCATCTGGAGCAGGTGGAAACCTTCCAGGGGCTGAAGGGAGCTCTGGGCTCTGTTCCCTTTCAATCTATGGATATTTGTATTTCCAAGCAGGATGAGGCCGGGGTAAGGGTTTGGGCAATCTAATGCAGAATGGTCCATGTTGTTTCCATGGCTACATGCCAAAGTGGGCCAAGAAGTGCAGGATGCTTCTCTTCCCATCCAACCCTCCCTCCAGCTGGTTCCTTCCACCATCTCCCAGCACTGCCTAAAGGTGCAGGACCCTATTTAATTAAGTAATGAGAATTGAATATGATAGCTACAAGCATCGGCTAATTAAAAGGAGGGGAATTGCAAATGAGGAGTATCATGAATTCAGTGAAAATCAATCAAATTAAAGCGTCTCATCATCCCCACAAATGGGCCTGATCTTCTCGCTCCTTCTCACTGCTTAACCCTTTGTACCAGCAGATTTTGCTCAGGTGTAGGGAAGGATTCTGCAGGGACACATCGTGGGAAAAGGCAGCATTTGAGCTCCAAAGGCACGTGGCCACCCCAGTGCTTTAATGCAAGCACAGCTGGCTCTGTGTCTCCTTCCCTCTCTGCTCCTCCCCACGGGACTCTGGCAGGGCCCTTCTTCCTTTAAATCTGCACCAAAGAGCACAACGGCAGCACCCACTGGAAAAGGAGGAAGGAAAATCTTGTTTAATCAAAGAGAATATTAAAGCTGAGCTTTTTGTACAGCAACAGCCCTCAGATGGAGAAATCCCCTCCGTCAGCCGGGGAAGGGCGAGGGAGAGGGAAGGAGATAAAAAAGCATCAGAGTTTTAATTAAAAAGCTGCATCCTGCCTTCGTTTGCAGCTTGTTTCCGGATCCCTTCATTAGGCTTCACCCTTTAAATGCTTGTTATCAGAGTTGTACAAATTCCACCAACTCAGGGCATGCGTTTGCTTGGAAAAGCCCTTTCTGCCCATGGGTTGTGTTCCTGGTGGGGTAGGGATGGACCAGCAGCATAGGGAAGGAGCAAAAATTGTTGTCTCAGAGGGGGAAATGCCCTGACTGGGGATTTTCTTCCTTTGGTCTCAGTGCCATGCTGGCTAATGGCCTTTCCAGCTGCAGGGATACACATTCCAGCCAAGCCATCTCCACGTGGGGCTGCTTGTGAGCTTGCACGAGGCAGAAAGGTGAAGCAAGGGGTGTGATCCTTAAATCCATATTTGCTGGAGCTGAGGGAGGCTCATGAGGGCATGTCAGGACCTGCAGGTGCCACCACATGTTGTCTGATCCAACAAAGGGAGTATTTCCAGAGGAGCTTTAGGGCTGCTGAGTTTTTGCTGAGCATCTTGCCATGAATATCCCTGGCCATGCTCCTGGAATTGCAGGGAGATCTGTGTCTGATCCCTGCAAGCTGCAGAGAGAGGATTGCCCAGTGCTGTGATCCCCAAACCCTCTTCTGTCCAAAGTGCCACAGGACCTTTCACAGCCACCCTGAGGTCCATGCCTTAGTTTCACTCACTAATGATCCCTTCCAAATTGGGCTGCAGAGGAACGTGCTGATCTCACCCCGAGGCGACCAGATGCACTTTGGGATCCAGAATTAAAAGAGAGCCTATAATGTGGATTAAAAGTGCCTCATTGCCTGCATTTACCTCTCTGGGTGCTTTTTGCAGGGGTCTGGCTGTGGTGCTGGGCTGGGCAGGGGATGTGGCAGCTCAAGGAAGGGTCAACCACAGGCCACAGCAGCGTTAAATGTTTAATGCCAGGCAGAGCCAAGGGGACAGGACACCTGGGCTCAGTGCTCACTCCTGCCAAGCTGTCTTGCCTGATAATCAGCAGAGCAGCAGGAGCCAGAGTGTACCACTTCCATCCCTGGATGTGTCCAGCCTGGTCCCTTTCGTGCCTGATGCTGGGGACTGAAAACTCAGAGCATCCAGTGTGGTGGGTGACCTTGAGCAAGATTCCTTTTTCCACCCTGGTGCTTTCTCCATCCCTTGTGCAGGGTCACTTGGGGACCTGAACTCAGTTCTGTGTGCAAAGCATGACTGAGCGCTGGATGCTGCTTTTGTAACAGAATCTGCTGAGCTGGAAGGGCCCCCGAAGGACCATCCAGTCCAACACTCAGCCCTGCCCAGGCCCATCCCCAAGAGTCATCCCCTGTGCCCCAGAGCATCATCCAAACCCTCCTGGAGCTCTGACAGCCTTGGGGCTGTGCCCACTGCCCTGGGGAGCCTGGGCAGTGCCCACCACCCTCTGGGGGAAGAGCCTTTCCCTGAGATCCCACCTGACCCTGCTCTGACACAACTCCAGCCCTTCCCTGGGTGCTGTCTCTGTCCCCCCAGAGCAGAGATCAGTGCCTGCCCCTCCCCAGGAAGGTGTCCCTGCAATGAGGTCTCCCCTCAGTCTCTTCTTCTCCAGCTGAACACACCAAGTGCCCTCCCTCAGTGTCCTCATACAGCTTCCCCTCCAGGTCCTTCCCCATCTTCATTTGTCCTGTTAAAAGATGAGGATGAGATGGGAAAACTTGCTTCCCTCTTTCCTCAGTCAAGGAGCCCAGCTTGCCACCAGGACCAGAGCCACCACCACTTTACAGTCCTGAATTTATGGCCTTTTCTCCTTAAATAAAACCTTCCCTGTAGCCCCTGACTGCCCAGCCAGGTGGCCGTGGTCCCAGGGCTGTGTCTCAGTGGCAGCTGCTGGGGACGCGTTGCCGCTGCCAACTGCTGGCCCTGACAGGCCACGTTAATTAGGATGTGATGTTCCACGGCCCGACACTTAATTAGGGTGTGATGTTCCAGGGCCCCACACAGCTGGGGCACAGCAGGACTGGCAGTGCTGGCCACAGCCACCACCCTTTGACTGAAGGGAGCAGCACTGACAGCGCTGTGTCTGCACCATGCTGGGACCCCCTGGCTCCAGCGAGGGTCTGGTGTGTTCAAGGGCTGCAGCTCTTGTCCTGTTGTCCCCAGACTGGTCCAGAGGGATTGTCCCTGCCTGGGAGCAAGCTCAGACAGCAGGTTTCTGCTTCCTGCCTTTCCTGAAGGAAGGGCAAATCCAGGGCACTGGTTGAGAGGGGATGGTGCCATCACTCAGATGTGGGTGTCTCATTTAGGTCCTGTATCTCTTGAGGTGGGAGGGTTTGACTTAGAGCAGTGGCACCCACATCCTCTGCCTTCTCCTAGGCAGTGATTCCAGCTGTCTTTTGATCATCTGCCTTGAGAGGAACGTGAGCTGATGTGGGATTTGGGTGACCTGGATGTGCCCATGGAGCAAACATGTTGCAGACCTAGCTGTGCATCTACTCACAGCTCCTGCCCTCTGCCCCATCCCTTTCTGGCCATGCAGGATGACCCCAGTGTCCTGTTGGGGTCCTGTCCCCCATGGAGGGGTGGATGCCAAGAACTCAAGCGGTGCATGTCCTGTGGGGCTGGGGCAGGAGCTCTGCAAGGGCTGCTGTGCCATGAGGTTTTGGGTGGTTCACCTCGTTACTCACAACCTCATCAAGATTAATGGGACTAGTAAAGCTTAAAGAGTGGCTGAAGTAACATCTGTAGTAATCCGTCTTTGGGGAAAGCCATCACCTCAGCCCTGCACACGGGGCAGCCTTGCCTGATTTCAAGCCAGAAATGTCTTAATTTTTGGCATAGCTGCCCCCAGGTAAACCAGGGAAGAGTCTTACTCCTTCTTGGTGCAGCTGTGAAACCCTGGGCCTGGTCCTGATGCAATCTTTGTCTCCGTGACTCCTGGCACTGCTGTGCTGCTGAATCAATGGAAGTTATTTCCCAGGACGCCCCAGAGTATCCACAGGGGCCCAGTTAGGCAGGTGAATGGTGCAGCTCACACGTCGTTGCACTATAATTGTCATTGCTCTACAAGGAGCTTCAGATGTATCTCAAGTGGAAATAATAACCCCAGTTTTATGGGAACGTGGAAATATATACCCAGCCTAACTCCATACAAGGGCAGAGCTGCCTCCCCCCTGTACCACATGTGATTGCTTTCCCCAGCTCCAAGGGAGCTTTTCTCCAGCAAATGACACATATTCCCATTTCCGTCCCACGGGCCTCAGGGAAAAGGCAAAAGAAAGACCCAGGTTTTCAGGAGTCCTCAGTGAAGCCTCTGCAGGAGGAGTCTCTCCAAGGTGTACCCTGGCCATGTCTGCCTTGGCATGTCTGGTGTCGGCTCCCCAGAGCCAGGAGGCCGCAGAAGGTGGGCTCAGTTCTCAGTATCATCCGTGTTTATATGGAAGTAAAGATTCCAAAAGAGACCAGCACCATGCCTTGGGTCTGGATCTGTGCATATCCACAGGAAGACACAGGCTGAGCCTTACAGAGCTAATGATCCTTATGGAAAACTTGTCTCAGGCAGTTTGGAGGTGCTTCCCTGGTGAGATTAGTGGTTAAAGTGTGTGTTGGAGTCACATTTGGAAGTGCCAAGGGGGAGTTTTCTCCTGGACAGCCTGTCCCATGCTCTATACCAAACCCTTGCCTCAATGCCCCTGCCCTTATGGGGCCATGGGGATCTCTGGCTCCTCTTTCTGTTGCCCTGATTACTTGGATTCCTTCCCAAAATACAGAGGGGTGTTTGGTGCTTTGGACATGGTGTGTCCTTGCTGTATTCCCTGCTGACCCTCCCCAAGCTGCTCCCACCTTCTGGTATTCCCACTGGCTTGTGCCCATCACCTGTTGAGGTATTTCCCCTGCTTTGTGCCACCTCTCTCCTCCCTCCTGCCTCTCACCTCATCCTTTCCCCAGCCATGGTCTCTTCTACATCCTACAAACATCCCATTCCCTCCCTTCCCACCCAGGATTCATGGACCACATGCCAGGATTCATGGACCACGTTCCATCAGCCAAAACTGGAGGGTGGCAGTTGCTTGGGTTTCCTTCTTCCGTTGCCAATGGATTTCAAATTAAAAAATAAAGGACCCTTGTGTTCTGGGATGGGAAATAAAATGTTGGGGAGAGAGAGGAAAAGTATTTCTCAACATAATGAAAACACAAATGGACAAGATAATTATCTTCATAAGGGCTTGGATCCATGACAATACATCTCATTTTATAAAGCCCATTAGAGTTGGAATTTTATGCAAAATGCTAAAAGAAATCTAAAAATATAAGGCAATAGAGGCAAAGCAATGGGGATTATTAAAGGGGGAGGAGTGTTATATTGGAAGCAATAAAGCCTGGAAGAACCAGGAAAACAATGTTCTGGTAAAACCGTAATAAATGACTGGGGTTTAATCACTGGGTAAATAACAAAGATACTTCTGCAGGTTTTATACTGGCACTGAAAAAAAAATAAATAATCCCAACCTCTCGTGCATTAAGGATTCAGCCAAGATGTTTTTGCTGGAGACAGAATCAGAGAAGAGTGTCATTTCAGCAATTTACTTTTTTAAATAATAGTATATTATTTTCTGCATGGATCCACTTTTTCAACCTCTCCCTTGCTTTTAAGAGATCATTTACCATTAGTTGGGTTTTTTTCCTTTCCCCACTCAGAGTACTCTTGAGCCTTTGAACACACAGAATTATATTATTCCAAGCAATCTTCCCCACCACAGCAAAAAGCAAACACTTCGGGAAACTCCTGGAGGGTCTCAATTTTAATAATGATCTTTCCTGTGCTTGGACCCTAATTGAAGATATTATATGGATGGTTTAGGAAATAGAAGCACATTTTGTAGGGCTTTTTCTTTACCTATTAAATAGCTGGAATCTAAAGAGTGCCTGTTCTACCACCCCCCAAGTTATGGTGCATTATATTAAAATGAAAGTGCTTTAATTTAATATCCTTTTCTTTCTTCTCAGTCACTCCTTTGCAGCTGAATGAAACCCAGCTCTCAGTTTAATTTTTGAGTAGGTGGGTTAAGTGAGGAGGTGGCCAAATCCCAAGCCTGCCCCATCACCCATGTGCCAGTACCAGCCCAGCAGGTGCCAATCCTGGCCAAAAACTGCCTGTCCATGGCAGCAAACTGCACTGGAACAGGGAAATGCTGGAGTCACCATCCCTGGAAGGGCTCAAATAATGAGATGTGGCATTTGGCCTTGTGGTTTAGTGGCTGTGGTGGTGTTTGGTCAAAGGCTGGACTTAATGATCTTGGAAGTCTTTTCCAACCTTAATGATTCTGTAATTCTAAAGATCTTGCTCATGGCCTCATGAGCTTGAGAGGACCTGATGTGAGATCCTCCCTGGCAGAAGGGACATCTTACCTCCCTTCTGGCAGGACTGATGTCTTTAGGGGCTAAACCTTCATGCTGGAATCTTTAAATCCCTTGTAATATTCCCTCAGCCTTTGGCACTGAAGCCTTTGCCAGGAGAGCTGGATCAAAAGCCCCCCTTCTGCATTCCCTGAGAAATCTATTAGAGCAGGAAAACTGACAGAGTGGCACGGTGAGAAACCCAAAGTGATGTTCATTGGCAAACGAGCCACACAGTTCTCTCCCTCTGGTTTGTTCAGGGTCTCACTGGGAGCAGATCCCTGTGCTGTGCATGGATTTAATCCTCAGGGATAGGTCAGTGCTCCCAGGACATGCACACCAGCTCCACCAGTAGAGTTGCAGTAGGGAAACTGGTGCAGTGGAAATGGATCAATCAGCCAGAAGGGCACCCCAAGTCCTGGTGCAAGGCAAACAGGGTGGTTATTTCCTAAAATCACAGAATATCTGGAGTTGGAAGGGACCCACAAGGATCATCGAGTCCAGCTCCTGGCTGTGCACAGGACAACCCAAAAAGTCATGTTTGGTGTAAACCAAGCAGCTTTTCTCTACAAACAACCCGTTTTATACTTATTTATTTATTTATTATTAAGTGTAGAGCTACTTCCCCGTGATGGGGCTTTGCTGAGGGCTGGGGGAGCCTGAATTTAAGACCCAACAAACGTGTGCATCAGACCCAGCTGTGATGTGGCCCCAGGGAAATTTGCATCAGGCTGGAGGTCTGATTGCAAAATCTTTGAGCATCTCCACACCTCAGTTTCTCCCGGTGTTCACCTGAGCTGGAGGAGCCACTGCTGCATGGCTGCTTGAGGGCACAGGCACCCTCATCCTGCCCCAGGGCTCCAGCAGTGCCTTGTGCACCCTTCACAGAGAGCTGGCACACATTTGGTGTGCAGATTGTGAGGATCTGTGCTGCTAAAAGAGCCTCTTTGCCTGGAAGTCGATGAGAAAGTGAGATTTAGGAATCCCAGGTCTTGTAGGTTTGGCATCCTCTCTTAAATATTAGGCCTGCTGGAGGCAGATGTTAATCTTGCTGGGTCTCAGGGTGACCTTGTAGGGACTGTCTGGGCTTCTCTGTGTGGCCCCACCTCTGCCACATCTCTAAAATGTGACATTTGGGCCACTCTGCTAGGCTATCCCCAAGGGTCACACCTGCAGGAGATGGGTGGGATTAACCTGCATCTTCCCAGTGTTGGATCCTCCTTTCACCATCAGGAAAAGCCCCATCACTGCATATGTGCCAACGTCTGAAAATCCCTGGAGCTGTGGAAACAAGAGGGATAAGCAGCACCTTTGGAAGTTCTGGTCTCATGCACTTGCAGAGAGAAGGCTCTAAAATACAACCCCTTAAAAGCTCAAGGCTCAGAAGGGAAATAGAAAGAAACTACAAATATTTACTTGTTTTAAAAGTGCCTGTGATTTTTATTTTTTTTAAGCTGGTCCCCTGAGGCAGGGACATAAATCATGGCTTTATTGGAATGTTTGGACTGGGAAATGCAACTCTTTCTCCTTGGAGCCAGAGATGCTCAGAGCTTGTAAAGTCCCTGCAAATGGATTCCAGTGCTGCTTCCAGAGTCCAGCTCTGAGCAGGAGTTGGGCCATTGCCTAAATTCCCAGTTTTCTTATGTCTCCAAGCAGCTCAACCCTCTCCATGCCAAGCCCTCCATTTCCAGCAGCAGGACATGCTCTGTTTCCTGCATGGGTCTTAGTCTGCAAAACCAGGATCTCTGCCCTAAATCAAAACCAATTCTTAAAAATAAAAATTAAAGTCCTGAACGCATTCTATTAAAAAAAAAAAATTGAACCTAGATTTACTCCCCATCTGGCAGGGAAGGGAAATAAATATATAAGGGCTTGAATTAAAATTCCAGGGAAGTCATCCAACATAAATATGCAATATTTTCCTGCAAAGGACCATAATATTATTTTTATTTTTCACTCCCAATATGATCAGACTACTTTACATTTTAATAAATGCATAGTTTTGGAGAGAAAATAGTATTGCTTTGATATGGCAACGATTATTTGATCAAATAACCCATTAGAAGTTTTTGGGACTGCATTACAGGGAGAAAATGTTGGTTTCCTTGCAGGATCTGTCTATCTAATAGGCAATGATTGCAAACAAATAGTTATATGATGGAACAAATGGGGAAAAATTAAGGTTATCTGGCATGGAACAGAACCAAAAAAATCCAGTAAGGCAACAATAAGGGAGTAATGTATAGCTGAGTGTTTTGGAGATAATTGCATTTCAATTGGCTGATTGCAGAGTGGGCTGAGAAATTAACACAATGTGGCAGAGAAAGTCTCTATCCTCTCACTCACACCACAAAGTCATCCTCTGCCACATCCTGCTGGGCCTTCTCCTCCTCCAAAGCAGCTGGAATTCTCTGAGAGTTGCTCCTTATGGCACTGGTAGCATTTTCATCCCAAATTTCCCTCCATGGTCCCACTCTCTGCTCAGGAGCTGGCATGGTTTGTGTGGTTTATGTCACCCTTGAGCCACTGGGTTCTCAGGGATGCTCAGCCTCGATTTGTCTTGTCCAGTAGGTGAGACCCAAACCCGTGGGGAGCATCTCGTAGAGATGCTGTGGCTGAGCTGTGGCCAGGGAATGGCTGGGATGGAGCCCCAAAAACATTCACATCACAGACCCTGAAATGTATAGAGGCAGTCCTGGATGACACAATATCCTGAATTGGGAGGGACCCACAGGGATCATCCAGTCCAGCTTCTGGCCCTGCACAGGACACTCCAAAATCCCACCCTGTTCCTGAGAGTGTTGTCCCAAGACTCCTGCAGCTCTGGCAGCCCTGGGGCTGTGCCCACTGCCCTGGGGAGCCTGGTCAGTGCCCAGTTCTGGCAAGATCCAGAAGATCCAACTGGTACTGGGCTGTGCAGCCCAGCAGGTGAGAGGGTTAACCCAGGGGGGCTGCAGGGCTGTCCCTCCCCTGGGAAACTGAGAACTGGGGTGTTCCATTGCTTGATCACCCTTGTTGCATCACAAGGCCCGGGGTGGGGGATGAGTCTCTTCCCTTTGCAGTGGGCTGGAGGAGCATCACAAAGCACCAGGGTCAAGGTGATCTGCTGGTTTTCACTGCTGATGGGGTGTATGTGATCTAAAGGGCTGTGCATGACATCAAGGCTCCTTCTAACTGGGAACAGGAGGAAAAGCCACCCAGCAGGTACCTGGGCTCCTTCTGAGTACGAATAGAGGTGCAAGACCTGGACAAAGATGAAAGTTAATGAGCCCACCCATGGGTTGAGAACCAGGAGGCAGTGGGAAGACATGCCTAAACTTTGGGGGGAAGAAGAGAAAAAAACCCTGTGTGTTTTTAAAGTTTTGATTCCCTGCTTTTTGCTGGTCATGGTTGAA
This sequence comes from Campylorhamphus procurvoides, assembly GCA_013396655.1. Lineage (NCBI taxonomy): Eukaryota > Metazoa > Chordata > Aves > Passeriformes > Dendrocolaptidae > Campylorhamphus > Campylorhamphus procurvoides. The sequence continues at coordinate 253,326 of WBMV01004076.1, forward strand.
AACACATCACATCTCCTCGCAGGGCACTGTTTGTTTGACTACAGTGATTTTACACCACCCCAGCAAATCTGGTGCATCCTCATGGACTTTACTACCAGGCTGAGATTTATCCCACCTAAATTTTGCTGCCCATCTGTCACAGGCAGGATGTGTCACCTGGCAGAGGTACTGATGTGCTGTGCCGAGGAGAAAGAGCCTGGACAAGGCCATGAGACAAAGAGCACACGGAGGGGATGTGCTTATTGTGCCACCGATGCTCGTTTTCCCCCATCCATCCCCCTTTCTGCCGTGTGTGAACAGCCTTTTCCGGCACGGCACAGAGCAATTCTCGCTTTCCCTTTGCAGCCTGCCTGCCATAATCCACTTAGAATTTGCAGCTTTTCTCCTCTTTGTAAGCCTGCCTTTAAACTCTTGATGTAGCGCTTTTCCCATCTGTTTCTGCCCGTGCATCTTTCCTGTGCGCTGCCTAATGACTTGCTCTCGCTAGGAAGAGGCTGTATATTAATATTATCATTATAATTCTCCTTTCCACCACTTCAGATCTTGTGAGGAATGTAATTGCTAAAGCAGATTTTAAGTTACATCATGATAACCGAGCGAGTTACGGAGGAGGTTACACTGTCACTGTGCTCAGTAGTTTCAATTTCCCTCCAGTGCTGCTTTCTGAAGGACCCCGATGGCTCAGTGAAGGCAAATCCCACACGAGTGGATTCATTATTAATATTGTTGTTAACTGGCATTATTAAGGTAGAGCCTGGCAGTCCCAATTATGGGCTGAGATCCTGTTGTGCTGGGGGGTTTATTTCCCATATAACTCCTCTTCCATCAGCTGCAGGTCCTTTATCTCCTGCTAGTTCTGCACCCCAGAATTTCTCCTTGCTTCAGTTCATGTGTTCCCAGGGAGAGTGTTTTCCTCTGCCTCGAGCCCTTTTCCCAGAGGACCAGAGCATGATGTTCCCATGCCGATAATATGCCCTGAGATGTTTATTCCACTCCACTGCAGTAGAGTTAATAGTCTCTGTGGGTTTAACACCTGCCTAAAATTAATCTTCATTTTGCGCAGGGTGAGGAAACCAAGGGAAGTGGCTTCACTTTCACGCCCGGAGTGGGTTCCCACAGGCTGGAAGTTAATGGGACATGAGCGAGGCAGCACACCTGGGGCAGGGCTTCCCACCACCCCCTCCATGGCAGGGGTTCCGTATTCCTAGTGGGAAAACACATAAAAGACACAAATAACTACACTGATGGTGGACTTGGTGATTACTCTGTACAGACTGGGGTTGGTTTGGGAATGGATGAGGGAAAGGATGCTCTCCTCTCATCTCCTGGTTTACCTCCAGGCTGCTGATGGATCTGCCCCCTGGGCTGCCGTGGCACTAACAAGCTTCCCGATGCTGACGGGGTCGGTGCCAGGGGAGAGCTGAGCCGGCTAGAAAACCCCACAGTCGGTGGATTGATGGCTCGAGCCTGCACTGCACTTATTAAGTGGAACAGACTATTTTCATTAAGAGCTACTGACATTATTAGGGCCAGTTAAATGTCTCCTGGAGATGCTGTACCCAGCGTGAGCTCGGCACAGCGTGTTCTCCCGTTTGGCTGGGACACCCGAAATTCATCCATCAGCCCTCGACTCATTTCTGTCCCATATCCCTCAGCTGCTGAGTTTCATTTGGACAGTCCTGCTCTCTTCCTCCTCTAATGTAGTTCCAGGGACTCAGGTGGATTGAGAGCTGGGGACTCAGAGACTTTCATTATTCACATTGTGTGCACCTGAAAATTGCGCTGCCTGCTGGCTTCCAAATTGAGTACATTAAATACAATGCATTAAACCACCGAAATATGGAAATATCCAGGGAGGGCCTCAGATTTAAGACGTTCCCCAGCCGAGTCCCAGTTTTAGAAAGCAGCGAGTTCCACTAATAGGCGGTTGGTGCGGAGCCAGGGAGGAGCAGGGGGACTCCGGCTGCAGTGGGGTGGAAGGAGGAGAGCCAGATGGGGTCCTGGGCAAAGAGGAGATGCTGCGTGGCATCCTGGCAGAGAGGAAGAGCTGGGCTGGATTAAAATGCAGCAGAAACGAGGCCTCATCCCCTGCCTGGCCATGTGCTCTGCTGGCCTTTGAATTGGGCGTCCCTTGTGATGTTGGATGTTGTTGAGCGGGTCCGAGGGGTGCAACATCCTGGGCTAACCCTGGTGGTGAGATGTTGGGCTGGGCATGCAGAAGACCTACTCGTCCCCTCTGTCCTGCTTGGGCACCACACTGATTTCGTATGTGAGACATGGAGCCCACTGCTCTGCACGCAAGGTTTGCCCAGCCGTGGAGAGCTCGAGGCATGCCGAATACTGTCCCTTTGTCCCCACTTGGTGCCTCTGAAAGGGCTTCATCATCACTGAGCAATTGCATCTTCATAATGTGAGGTTGTTCCTGTTTATTAGTTGGGGAAACTGAGGCAGAGCAAAGAAAACAGCTCCTTGCCCAAGGTCAAGAGCCTTGGCAATGCCTAGTGGAAGGTGTCCCTACCCATGGCAAGGGGTTGGAATGAGGCAGCCTTCAAGGTGCCTTGCAATCTAAACCATGCTGGGATTCTCTGATTCTCTGAACATCCAAGTGCCTGGTGTTCCCCATATGGAAATAAAGTTGGGCTTTAAGCCCACTGCTCATCTGACCCAGTTATCTCAGCATTAGTCATTCTGTCACTTCTGTGGATAAGCCAGTGTCTCCTTGAAACCCATATTTTTCCCCTGAAGATGGCAAAGCCAAAGCAGGAGCGCTGCCATTCAGGAAGGGTGTTCAAACTGCCTTTGGATTTATGGAGCCCATTCCCCGCTCTCTTGTGATGGATCTCTCAGTACTTCACAAGCTTCACAGATGGATTTCACAGCCACCCCTCATGCAGACCCACGTGCAGAGCCTTGGAAAGGTTCCCCACACTGCAGCTTTCTCAGGATCATGTTGTACAACTGCGCAGCCGAGCGGGCCAGGAAATGAATGAGGTGGAAATACCGAGTTTCAACTGAAACTTTAATTAACCAGGATTTGGTTTAGATAGTGGATTTCCACTTCTGTGATTAGAAAAGCCTTGTAGGGTCTTTGGTGACTGATAGTGATTGAGACTTTGATTTAAGATTTCATCCTAAGAGGGGAACCATTGATAATTCAGCTGCCCTGGGCAAGAGAGACCTGTGTCACAGAAGGGGACAGAGGTTTCCAGCAGCACTGAGAGGGTCCTGATGAAAAAATCATGGCAAACTTCTCTTTGTTGGACAAGCCCCCTGCTCCTGGCTGAGCCCCACCACAGCACCCCTAAACAAAGCTGAAAGGCAGCTCTGCTTCTAAACAGACTCTTTCCCAAGGAAAATAAAACCCTCCTTCCCCAACACTTCTGTTATAGAGAGAGGCTGAATCCAAATCCAGATTTTCTCCTCATCTCCACATTGCCCCAGACTTGGGTTTTGGTTTTGCTCCATCTCTAACCTCAGTTAAAGCCAGTCCTGGTCAGTGCATGTCCCTTCTCCCAGCTGGAAGAGGGTCCTGCGGTGCCAGCTCCCGCTGTCCCCCAACCCTCTGGGCTCCCTCAGCAATGGAACACTCTGTTTTAATGCCAGGCCTGACAGCTTGGCATAAGTGATTGCAAACAGGGAGCCTGTCATAAAAGGAGAGATGACATACCTAAAATTTTATGGCTTAATCCCAGCAATTAGAGGGGAACACGGGTATATTTTGGAGCAAAGGTTCCACATCCTTCCCTGCAGAGACAGGCGGGTATTCCTGGGTGCTGCCCTCCCTCTGCAGAGCCATCCCAGCCCCTGGCACGCCTGGCTGTGCCCAGGGGGTGCCCGGAGCGGCGCAGGTGGCACAGCTGGGCACACCTGGCTGCGTGGGAGGCCGCGGGGCGCGGCGGCTGCCGGGAGCTTGGCAGGAGGATCCGAGCAGCAGCAGATGCCGACTGTCAGCCGGAGCAGATGCCTCATTAGCCACGGCGTGCACAGCAGCCCAGCTGTGCCGAGGGGGCCCCGAGGCCCTGCGGCACCAGATGAAGTTGTTGAGCTCTCCTTGCTCACCTCTCTTCTCATATCCTTCTCCTCCCCTCCCCACACCACCCTTCGTGATTTGTGTGGCACCTTCCTCCCCATCCCCATTTCCTCCCTGGTGCTGCCACCCCAATTTACCCCTCAAGCATCATCCCTTGATTCTTGGAAAGGGCTCAGAGCCAAATCCTGATCAGTTCCTGACAGCACCCAGTGGGTGCCCATGGGAGGGGGAGCAGCTTTTTGGGCTCAGTTGGGTGGTCAGGGGTAGGGGCTGGCACTGAGTAAGTCATCCCCCTCCTTATTTCACTGCTGGATACTCAAGTGAGAGCCATCACTCAGCGGCTTAAACAAAGTGTAGAACAAGACAATTCAATTAAGCGCGAGCGGCAGTCGATGGTGTGAGGTTGTGAGCCGGGGGAAATCAACCCTCTGCCTGGGCCACGGGCTGCCATCCTGGGGGCAAAGGGGTGGTGGGGGGAAAAACATCTCCTGAAGCATCCCCCACGGGGAAGAGGCAGGCTTGTCTGTGGAGGGAGGCTGGAGCCTGGTTTCTCCACAGCCATCTGCACCCCAGGGCGTCTCCTGGGATAAAGCAGAGGAAGCAGCTTGAGGGTGTGCATTTGTGAGGCCACACCTGGAATGCTGCATCCCACTTTGGAGTCCTCAGCACAGGAAGGGTATAGATCTGCTGGAGCACATCCAGAGGAGATCATGGAGAAGCTCTGGGGGCTGCAACACCTCTGCTTGGAGCCAGGCTGGGAGAGCTGGGGGGGGTTCACCTGGAGAAAGAAGGATCCAGGGTGACCTGAGAGCCCCTTGCAGTGCCCAAAGGGGCTCCAGGAGAACTGGAGAGGGACTTGGGACAAGGGATGGAGGGACAGGACGCAGGGAATGGCTTCCCACTGCCGGAGAACAGGGATGGATTAGCTTTGTTCCCCTTGCTTTGAGCACACTCTGCCTCTCTTCACAGACCCACCTCTCTTATCAGACCCCTGGAAACATTCACAGATCCTCTGCCCATCCTTGTATTCTCCTGTGTTCCCCTGAGCTTCCCTAACAATCCCCCTTCCAATGTACTTGTAATGCTATTCCCGTGTTTCCTGGGGTTTGCTTGTGTTTGACGAAAAGACCTCATCATTCCAGATTTGTCTTGCGTGAACTATCACAGGATTAGCGAACTGGAAATCTTTCAGAGTTTTCTTTCAGGAGCTCGTCCCTCGGGAGCATCGCTTTAGTAAGTGATTTTTCTGTTCTAGCCCAAGGATTGGATCCGCATCCAGTAGCCAAATTGAATTCATTCGGGCAAGGTTAAGAGCCATTTGATACAGTTTTAGATTAGGTGAAGGCAGCCATATATATTTCATATTCTGCACTAACTGCTGCACAGTTTGCAGGGATGGGCCGGCGCAGTGCCTATTGACTGCTCCCCAGCGATCCCGCTGCAACAAATGGATGTTGCTAAACAGGGAGATGGATCCTAAATCTTTCCCTGCTGAAAGGTAATGGAAATAAAACAGAGTGACAGGCACAGGGAATGGCTTGATGCTTCATAAAAGGTTGGGGTGGCTGTCAGGGTGGCCGTGGGCAGCCGGGGGGAGCTTCCCCTCGGCAGAGGGGGGGCTGCTGGCATTCCTCCTGTGGGTTGAGCTCTTTCCCGTGCAGGGCTGAGTGGGACCACTGTAGAACAGAGTTGCTGCAGTCACCAGCGTGGCATCAGCATCGCTGCAGTGTAACCGTGGCAACGGGGCTGTGGTTGGATCCTTCCCACCCACGCTCCCCTTCCCAGCCCTCGGAGATGTAGCACAACGGCACTGCCGGGGCTGAGTTGTGTCAGCCAAGGAGAGAGACATGGCTTTGGGTAGTAGGACAAATGGGTTTCTCTGTTTCCTTAAGGTGAGCCCATCCACAGTGGAAGTGATGCCTGAAATGCTCATGTGCAGTCGCCATCTGCTCCCACTGGAACGAGCTCAAGAGGGGGATCCCCCGGGGCCAGAGCCCTTCTCCTGAGCTCTCGGCCCATGCCAGGAAAACAGGAAAAGAAATTGCTGTGAGGTCTCAGGGAGGCTGCTCAGGCTGTGAGACGTGAACAGAGGCACTGGGGTTGGGGTAGCATCGGGTGGGTCCAGGTAGAGCCGTGGAAAGCAGGAGGGGAAACCTCGGCTGTCAGTGTGGGAGAGCTCATAACCCCCCTGCACAGGTCTGGGAGCCTGGCTGATGAGAAAGGACTGGGAAAAGAAGCAAGTTATATTTAGGATTACTACAAGTCCCCTCTGAAGGATCCTAAGGCAAAGGACAGTCAAGGCCCATAAAATTCTATACTTATTCACAAATCTGGCCAATACTCCAGAGCATCAGGGCCGTGATGTTTATTGCTTTTCCAAAGGCCCCAGCTCCTCAAGTCATGACATGAAATGAGGGGCTCAGCTTTCCTTGCCTTTTGACTGTTTGATCTTTACTGTAGCAGGGAAAATTTGGAAAACATAACCTTTACGTTCTGCAGAGCCAGGGAGCAAATAAAAAGGACATAGAAGTCGTTTGCTATTTATTTCTATTTCTGAAAAATCTCATCTTTTTTTATTTTTTTGTTCTTTTGAAAGCACCTCAGTCTCACACACCTTTTTTAACTGCTTGGAATAGTTTTGGGCGGTGGAGATGTGTAAATAATGACAGGGCTTGGGCCTTTTTGTGCTCTCTCTGAGCTGTTCCTTAAACTGCCAGAAACAAGACAAACAAGACATAAGGAACAAAAAAGTGCCTAAAGATGTGACAGAGAAAAGCACAAATCCTCTCCTCCTGGAGAGGTGGTGGGGCAGAAGATGAGCACGGATCCTCTCCTCCTAGTGATGTCTGTCTCAGGAGTGGAGGGAACCAGTGGAAGTGAGAATGCTTGACCCAAACCCTCGTGTCACACAGAGAGCTCTTCAAAGCAGGAGATAGCACAGAAGTGCTCTTCAGCTTCATGGCAGCAGAAGTGGCTCTAGAAATGGAGTTTGGTGTCAATTCCCACTCCATGTTGTCCAGAGGACATTTATGAAGGCAGTTCCATAAATCATAGAATAGAATCATAGAATAGAATCAAATGGGGGGAAGAGACCTCCGAGATTACCAAGTCCAGCCCTTGATCCAACACCTCAGTGATTACCAGACCATGGCACTGATGCCACATCCAGTTTCGTCTCAAAAACCTCCAGGGACGGTGAATCCACCACTTCCCTGGGCAGGCCATTCCAATACCTGATCACTCTGTAAAAAATTTCTTCCTAATATCCAACCTAAGCCTCTCCTGGCACAGCTTAAGACGTTTTGTCCTATTGCAGGTTACCTCGGAGAAGAGGCTGCCCCCACCCTCGTACAATTTCCTGTCAGGGAGCTGTAGAGAGGTTTTGTTAAACAGAGTCCTGGGAGTCAGAGACCTGTGACTGTGACATCAGCATCAAGAGGGGCAGGTGGTCACAGTAGGGGTCACAGGGCCCTGCCATGAGGAGATGTGACATTTACACACCCCTTGATCTGTTTTTTGTCTGTAGAAGCCTTCCTCCTCCTCTTCCTCCTCCTCCACCCATGTCCATCACCCAAACTACCCCTGTGAAATTTAGGATCTCTGGTGCTTCCTCTAGGACGGGCATCTCCCTCCCTGTGCTAATCCATGATGCCTCCTCTCATGGGGCTTCCCCATCTTGTTTTCCTGGTCATAAACCTGTTTCCCCCCATTTTCCACATTCATTTACCCTCCTGTTAAAAAAGGACAAGGACTAGTGGGGTAAATGGATGGGTTTTGTTCTTATTTGAATAAAGGAGGGATAAAGGAATCCCTCCTCAAAATATTCCTCTGCATCATTGTTTGGTTTGTTTTCTTAATAAACCAACCCAAAACTGAGAGCTGGGGTTTTTGTTTGGGTTAGAAATGAGTGCAATCCAGGTAGAAATGTTTTAGCTTGAGGGATTTTCCTGCCTGAAAAGAAAAAAAGCAGAGAAGGAAGCATGGAGGAAACAAAGCTCAAACAACACAGCACTGTGAATCCCACTGAACTGGGAATTAAACACTGCTCCTTTTCCATCGTTTCCTCGGAGAAGCCCAGCCACTGTGAACAGTTTTGACAAATATGTTTATATTGTTTGATGGAAATCTCCCAGTCAGTACTAAAATACCACATTGCAGGGCAGGACGGGGAGGGGAAGCTGCACATTTATCTGTCCAGTGAACAAACAGCACACATGAGGATTTACATGGATACAGCACATCCAGGACTTGCTGGGCAGTGGCCGTAGGTCTTTACTGAGGATGTTTGATGGCTGTGTATCCAGCAGTGTCAATGCAAGGGAAAACGTTTCCCTGTTGGCATCTGCATGGAGCACAGCCATAAATTTGGGATGAAAGATCGTGCTCATCTCTGAGATAGCCCAAAGGGACGGCTGGGCACGGAGATGGAGAGCGATGGCTCACCAGGCATGGGCAGGAGCTGAGCTGGCAGGAGCTTTGTTTCCTCCCGGAGCTGACCTGGGTTCAGGAAAAAGAAAACCACAACATTTTTTGCTTCTCTTCATAATTCATCCTTTTTTCCAGGGTCCCAATTTCATATCATTTGGAGGAGGAGGCAGGCTTTGGTGCTGACTCTGGATGTCTCCCTAGGCCAGCTTCAGAGGAGGCTGTGTCATCTCCAACCTTTCAAGGAACCCACAAGGGCTTAATTAAAACCCAAACTCGCTCACCGCTATTCAGATGAGACCGTCAGCTCCTCTGCTGACGGCAGCTCAAACTTGTCACTGTGCTCCTGCTGCAGATCTGTGCTGGAAGGGAGGAAATCTCAGCTGAGAGACAGGCCCAGGGCTGGCAGGGGCTGAGCCCTTCTGCTGGAATGCTCAGGCTGGCAGGAGCGGGTCGGGGTGCCAGCAGCATCCCTGTAAGGGCAGCGAGCAATCAATCACCAGCACTTCATTAAAGGATGCATTGAAAGCAGCTGCTTGACAGAGCTGGTCTGTGCAGGTGACACAGACCTGACTCCAATCACTAGGACTTCAGGGAGAGGAAAAATCTGCATTTCCTAATCACATCGCTTTGGTCAGGAGTCACTTGTTTTTCGGCTCCACTCAGGACATTTGCATACTTGGAGGGAAAAATGTGCTGTTAACCATTGCCTTCCATTGCTGAGGAGTTGGGGGGGACATGGAAAGGAGCAGCTACACATAGAGCTGATTTTTGGGGAGTGGGAGACTCAGAGAAGTTGTGGAGCCAGAGAGCAGCTTAAACAGCATAGGAAATACAGCACATTCATGCAAAGGCAGTTTGTGATTCCCAGCAAAAGCAGAAACCGGCTACTGAAAAGGGGCATATTTGTGAAATACACTTATTGCAGCGTGTGTGGCTCTAGTAGTCATGCCTTGTGTCTGTGTGTGCTGCTGGGTGTGTTGAGGGGGTACCACACCCGTAGGACACAGCACATGCCTGCACACCAGTGATGTGGCACGTGCTGTCCTCCTGTGCGGGCATGGGGACAGGGGTGGCACATGTATGAGCTCCTGGGGGACAGCTGAGCATGGTCTGTCTCCTGGAAGAAGCAGAGCAGTTCATGCACCATGATCTCAATGGCAGCCACAGTTCTGGAGTCCATGGAGAGGCTGCAGAGATGGAGAGGCTGTAGAGACTGTGGTGAGGCTGTAGAGATGATGGTGGGTCTGCAGAGACCACAATGGGGCTGCAGAGACTGGGATGACATTGTAGGGACCCTGGTGAGATTGTAGGGACTCTGTTGAGGTTGTAGGGACCCTGGTAAGGTTGTAGAGACCCTGGTGAGATTGTAGGGACTCTGATGGGGCTGCAGAGACTGGGATGATGTTGTAGAGACCCTGGTGAGATTGTAGAGACTTTCATGAGGTTGTAAAGACCCTGGTGAGGTTGTAGAGACCCTGGTGTGGTTGTAGAGACCCTGGTGATGTTGATCCCTCCCTTGGCCCCATAAAGCCACCAGATCTCCTCTCTGCAGAAGGATCCTTGTTCCCAGGAGTGTGTCAGTGACACTGTCCAGACAAAGGGTCTTATTTGTAAGCTCTGGAACCCAGAGAGGAATGGGCAAAAGACAAGTGTAAAGTGACAGATAAATTTAGATTGTCTAGGGGAAGAAACAGGGAAAGAAAACCACCAAAAAAGGGGGCAAAAAACCTTTGTGAAAAAATTACCTTAAAAACTGGGAGTGAGTGAGAGAAGAAAGGCCAAGAAAAAGAGGAAATAAAGAGGAGTTAAAGCTGGGAAATGAGAGGTTTATTTGTTCTCTGAAAGGGCTGAGACCTGACAGAAGATCAGGTAACTGAGCTCAATTTTCTTGTTTTATGCTGCCTGAAGCCACAGCCACAGCCAGGGCCCAGTCCTGGGGCACCCATGGGTGGTGCTGGCTTAGGGTGGCCGTGCTGGCACTCCTGGCTCCCCCCTCCTGTCAGGGAGTTGCAGAGTGAGAAGGTTCCCCCTGAGCCTCCTTTCCTCCAGGCTGAGCCCTCCCAGCTCCCTCAGTTGCTCCTCATCAGACTTGTGCTCCAGGTTCTTTCCCAGCTCCATTGCCCATCTCTGGACATCTCATGCCACCTCTGCCTGGGGTCTTCAGGAGGTGCTGTAGAAGCTGGTTCCTTCAGGAGGCCACCAGCAGTTCCCACATCCCTCTGATTTCCAGCACACATCCCACAGGCACTTGCACAGTCGCTGTAGGAGAGTATTTTCTACATTATTAGATGCTCAAATGTTGGAAACCAGACTGGACCTTGCTCAGGTGTTTCCTGAACAAGCATGAGAAAGAGTATTAGATGGGATATTGGAAATAAATTATTTCCTGTGAGGGTGGGCAGGCCCTGGCACAGGTTGGGCAGAGAAGCTGTGGCTGCCCCATCCCTGGAAGTGTCCAAGGCCAGGTTGGACGGGGCTTGGAGCAACCTGGGCTGGTGGCAAGAGGTGGAATGAGATGATCTCTAAGGTCCCTTCCCACCCAAGCCATTCTGGGATTCCATGATATCCAATACTTCATCCTGGTGAATGGGATGCTGTGAGTGCACCACAGACATCCCAGCCCCTCCATCCTGCTGTCCCTGATCCTTCTCCAAGTAGATCCCAGCTGCTTTCCACGCTCCATCTGCAGCCTCCAAAAAGCCACTGCAGGGGAGAAAACAAAACATTGACATCAAGGGGGGAGGGAAAAATGTTTTAAAAAAAATCAGCTCTTCTGGCATCCCATAAATCTCAATTTATTTGTCCTTTCCTTTTTACACAAGCGTGAAGGGAAGCGAAGCCGTGTGTGCAGAGCCTCCCCAGGGACCCTGTCAACATGGGGGGGGATGTTCAAGGCAGGATGCTTTCAGCCCTCAACCACCTGTGGTGAGGGAAAGGGGCTTTGTGGAGCTTAATTTAATTTTTCCCCTCAGGCGTTTCTGTGGTGGGGTCATTTGAGGTGATTTTTGCCCCAGGGGAGAGGAAGGTGTTGGAAAGGGAATGAGGGGCATCAGGCAAAGCATCCCTGGGAGAAGGAGGAGATTGTCCAGCTCTGCTCTGCACTGGGGTGGCCTCACTTCGAGTTCTGGGGACAGTTTGGTCACCACAATATAAAAAAGACATTAAGCCATTAGAGAGTGTCCAAAGGGCTGGTCAGGGGTCTGGAGGGGAAGCTTTGTGAGGAGGGGCAGAGGGTACTTGATTTGTTCAGCTGAGGAAGAGGAGACTGAGGTCAGACCTCATCGGGGTCTGCAGCTTCCTCATGAGGAGCAGCTCTGATCTCTGCTCTCTGTGACCAGGGACAGGACCCTGGAAGGGCTGGAGCTGTGTCAGGGCAGGGTCAGGTGGGATGTCAGGGAAAGGCTCTTCCCCCAGAGGGTGGTGGGCACTGCCCAGGCTCCCCAGGGCAGTGGGCACAGCCCCAAGGCTGCCAGAGCTGCAGGAGGGGTTGGATGATGCTCTGGGGCACAGGGAGTGACTCTTGGGGATGGTCCTGAGCAGGGCTGAGGGTTGGACTGGATGATCCTTGTGAGTCCCTTCCCACTTAGGAGATTCAGTATTTCTATGAGTCTGTGATTCTAAGGTGCCCAATCAGAGGGGGGAGTCTCTGGTTTTCTGGAGCTCCCAGCAGGATTTGCTTAGGAGTGTCCCATCCACAGCGGTGGGATTTGATGTGCCTGTAGTGGCAGGGAGGTGGGATTGGGGCACTCCCAACATCAGGATGCCTTGCAGGATCCAAGGCTTTGCTTGGTCATCTCTGTAACCTCTCAAAAGCTCTTGTCGAGTGATACTAGAGCTGCCTGGGTCACGAGGAGTTTGAAAAGGTTCATGTGAGCACAGCTGAGAGCTGGCAGTGGGCACTGCTTTCCATATCCATGAGGATTCCAGCACTTCAGCTGCCATGCAGGATGTCCAATGGGCAGGATGATGGGGACAACTGGGTGGCTTTTCCCTCCACACAGTGGGAGTTGGCATGGACTGTTTAACCCCCCTTCTCTGACTGTTTAACATCCCTCTCCTCACACAGCCCTTGTATCCACATCTTCATTTTTCCTGGACTAGGACATTCCCCACTTGCAGTGGTACAGCAGTAATTACACTCTCCATCGCTTTCCCATCAAGAAGTAAATGGAAGAAAATCACATCCCAAGGTACCAGCACTGACCTTCATTTTGGAAGGTTAGTCACAGTCAGCTGGGCTATAATCTAGCCCTAAATTTACCCAGGACTTTGCTGTTCCCTCAGACTGATCACTCGCTTGGGAAGCTGTGGGGGGAAGCACAAGTGCTGTGGGAGCATTTTCTGTAGGAAAAGGTGCCTCTGAGGAGAAGCTGGGGCTGGTTTTGGGGGACTTGATGTGTGCCTCACTCTGTTAGTGGATCAGAGAGCAGGAAGGTGTTGGGGTCCCCCTGAGGTCAGACATTTAAAGTTCATTAAGCCTCTTCTCTTCCATGGCCTGGCAGAGCTGGGACATTGCCTGTATCTCCCTGAAATGTCACCTTCCCTACTGATGATGAATAAACTTCTTTCCAAAGACTTTCCCTAAGGTGTGATGCTTGATGTGGCTTTTTTCATCAGCTTCCTTCCCTCAGTCCCATGTAGCTTGGAGTGATGGAACTCCTCCTCCAGGGTTGGCAGTACCGGGATAAACCCTCAGGAAAGGTCAGCATGTCTGTCCCGGTCCCTGCAGCCTCTTGGTTGCTGCATCCTGTCCTCACCAGCCTGCCCAGCCTGCTGCTGGATGCAGGGATGGGAATATTCTGGTTCCCAGCCCGTGGCATGCCAGGGAATGTGGTCACCACTTTGTTTCCCATCCTGTCACCTGGAACACTTTAAAGCTTGTTGGGGGAATGTCTGTTTTAAGGCTACATCCTTCAGGTTGTCATTGTGTTGTGTCCCTTAGTCCAGGAAAAGCCTTCCCTGCTCTGCTCTGATGCTGTGATGGAGATTGGTCCAGCATTTCTGGATGTTCCTTAGGGAAACTATCAGCCCTCCTGTTACAAAGCAACTCTCTCCTCTTTCCAAAGCTGTTCCTGGGTTATGCTGCCCAAGAGCATGGGTTTTTCAGGGTATGTGGAGTGCACAGCTCTCTTCTGTGCCCTGTCTTTGGCTGTGGAAGAGAGGGGAGGGAGTTTCCTCTGTTCTCTGGAACAACACTGAGGTGAAAGACACTGTGTTGATCCCTTGTGTCTCCAGCTGCATTCCTGGGCCTCAGCTGCCCTAACGAAAGGTGCAGGGAAAAACTGAATCCTGGTATCTTTATCCACCCTCTAGACCTGCTCTGCACCTCTCACTTGCTGTCTCTGAAGGTATGGAGGGGAAATAGATGGCAACAGGGATTGTGTTCAGCTCTTTCATTTAAGTCATAATCATTTCTAATCTAAATGTGCAGGGACTGTATTACACAGCCCAATCAGTCACTTAGATTGTCCCATGGTTTCAGTTTAGTGAGAAGTAAAATCCATACAGAGGCAGAAATATGGGAAATGAGCATCCCTGCGACTGTGCAACTTTTTAATGACAGGACAGCCCTGGAGGTTGTCCAAGCCAATCCTGCAGGGTAGGGATGCATCCCTGGGATGGCAGCAGTGGAAGGAATGACTGGTCTGAGGAGGAATGACTTGCTCCAAGTCTAGGGGGAGCTGGGCAGCCTTCTGTCCTCACTGTAGGCAGGGGTGGCAGCACAGTCCCCCATGGGATACCCACAGCCCGAGAATCATGGAATCCCAGAACAGTTTGGGCTGGAAGGAACCTTAGAGACCATCTTGTCCCACCCCCTGCCACGGGCAGGGACACCTTCCACTAGACTGGGTTGCTCCAACCTCCATCCAACCTGGTCTTGAACACTTCCAGGGATGAGGAAGAGTTTCCTTAGACATCAAGACTGTCTCAAACAAGTGTATTTCAGGTGGGCTGATCACAGGGGGGGCAGGAAGGGTGACCTAAAACTCTGCTCTTCCCTTCCCAAGTGAGCCCTGCAGCAGCATCCCTGGGATCCATCCCTTGGCATTCAGAGCAGGGCTGGGGAAATTGGAGCAGCAGGTTTTCTGCTCATGCCCTTGAGTCTCTTCATGTTTGTCATTCTTTAATACAGATTGTTGTCCCTCCTCCCACCCCAGGAGGGGCAAGTCCCCCTAGTGAGGGGATTTCCATGCCCAAAGAATGTGCTGACGGTGATGTGAGTGCCCTGATGTGCTTCAGGACTCTCCTCTGGGGTGTCTCTGAGCTGGTGAAAGCAAAGGACATTATTAAGGAAGCTGGAATCCCTCCAGCATCTCTGATTGTCTCATGTTTGTTCCCTCTGTGTTTGCCAAAAGCACCCTTATTTATTTCATCAGCTAAATGCTGCAAACCAGATGCCTGACTTCCATCAAGGCGTTTAATGATGATGATCATTGCTGCCTCTAATGCAGTGTCTCCTGGCGAGGGACAGTGCCAGAGCACAGCTGTTGACCAACGGGGGCCTGTCTCTTTTCTCCAATATTTTATGGTGTTCACTACTTTTTCTGCTGGGCCTCCTTTTTTCCTTTTTTTTTTTTCCTTTTTTTTGGTTTTGTTTTGTTTTTGCTGAGTTGCAGGAAGTTCTGAGGTGGAACGTGGCAGCTGTTTAATGGTGCAGGAGCCTGGTGAGGCAGACGAGTTCAGGGAGCCAGGAGAACTTCAGAACGTTCCATGCATGTGAAAATGTGGTCCCTGCACCCTCTCAGAAGCAGGAAAAGGCTGTGGCTGCTCTTTCCTAGCTAAGCTGGGGGTAAATAACGCAGATGAGGCTGCATGAGGAGGTTTCAGCAGAGCCAGGAGGAAAGATTGAGCCCAAGAGGTTTGTTCGTGGTGCCAGACCTGTGTTTTTCCCTGGTTTGAAGTCCAAGGATGAGTTTGAGAGGACACAAGGTCGGGCACAGACATTGGGAAAGGCACACGTTGGGTGTGCTGGGATAACTTGGCACAAGAAAGCTGCTTAGACCCTCAGTTTCCCAGGGGGGCTGTTCTGCTGAGCTGCTCTCTTGCTTAAGAATATGGATCGAGAACATGCCTGGGACAAGTCAGGTGGCTTCGTTTTATCTGGTGGCTTCCCCAGGGAGGTGGGAGCAGGATCATGTCCTTGAATGCCAAGGTTTGAGGATGGATGTGCTGCAGCTCCTGCTAAGACAGGCAGAGGCATTTTGGTGGTGCCTGTTCTGAAAAGTGTCAGGACACCTTTAAGATGCTGCCATCCTATAGAGCCCATAAATGGCTGCTCAGTCCAATTGTGGTGTCTCTTTCTGGCTGGGAAGTGCCGTGTGACTTCTGGGTGTGTGCTGAGATTTCTTAAGAGACGATTAAGAATTTCAGGGTTCCTTTGATATTTGTTGAACAAAATGTTGACACAACACACCAGGCTACTCAGGTTTGTTTTAACTTGCAGTTTAGGCTTTTTAAAAAACAAAGAGTATGAAATGAATTAGCAAATTATTTTGATTGCTTTGTTCATTTTTCCAGTGGGAAAGTTACCCACCTGGAAAATACTGACTGGCTGCAGGCAGGAGCAGAATTTATTACCTGAGATAAATGGATCTGGGATAAAAGTCCTCTTTATTTTTTCATTTTAGCTGCAAAGGATGATATGCCTCTGTTCTGCTCTGTGTGCCCAAGATCAAATAAAAAGGAACTTTGCATAGGTGTTCCAATGGCTTTCAAGGGAAAGTTTCTCCCCCCAGCCCAACCTTTTCCTCCTGGAAGCAGCACCTCGGACTTGAGATGAGAGCAATATTTAACATCCCTTTCACAGTGATGCCGACACGACTCTGAGTCCCAGCTCAGGCACTCACTCTGTGTTCCACCCCATGTGCACAGTCTCTGATCTCTCTACCTTGGCCTTGTTTTTTTCCCTTTTTTCTTCCTTTCCCCATTTCCTTTGCAAAGATGGCTTTGTGGAAGAAGCATCGTTTCATTTTCCCAGAGGTCCCGAGTGGCGGCTGGTGGAGCTTGTCACCAGGGTGTCAGCTACACTAAATTAACCCGCTCAGATCCCTGTAAATCCCTATTTACACATAATAAACGTAAGGATATAAAACATAGAGGAAATAATACATTATTGATTACAGCAGTGGCGTGTAATGCCCTTTGAAAGGCAGGTGGTGCGTGCCCATCCATCAGCACTCCCAATGTGGATCCTTCTCTTCTGGGAAACTCAGGGCAGGTCAGCTGTGCTGCCCCCAGCCTGCTCTGTGTGGGGGCAGGATGGGCACAATGAATGGGGAAAGGTGGATTAGAGCTGTTTGCAGATAAAACAGCAAAGAGGGATATTTAAATATAAGGAAGAAGTTTTCCCAGCGAGGGTGGGCAGGCCCTGGCACAGGTTGGGCAGAGAAGCTGAGGCTGCCCCATCCCTGGAAGTGTCCAAGGCAAGGTCAGATGGGTCTTGGAGCAACCTGGGCTAGTGGGAGGTGTTCCTGCCCATGGCAGGGCATGGTAACAAGATGATCTTTAATGTCCCTTTCAACCTAAACCATTCTGGGATGTTTCTCTGACCTGAAGCCCTGTTGGGCTTGTTGGGATTTTTGTTTAAGCAAGAAAGTGACCTCCTACAAGTGGAGCCAGAGCATTCAAATCTCCCTGGTTTTCCATCTCAGGGCAGATCATATCTCCTTTGTGTTCAGGCTGCACCAAAGGAGTGGATTATGTGCAGGGTCCCCTGGTCACATCTGTATGTGAGCAAAACTAAAGCTTGGTACAGCATTTGGGGGGTGCAGAATCAGCTTTTTTTTGTGAGTGGGAAGGATGGTCTCCAAGCCCTGACACCACTCTGCTGGCTGTAAGTGGGATGCACTTGGAAACAAAAGGTGTGGTGGTTTTTCTCTGTGTGTATGATTTTTCATTAGGCTTTTTGTTTTTTCTTTAAAAAATGGTCATCCGATGTGCTCGCCATCTGAGGTGCCCTATTGGCACCACTGCCCTAGTACTTGTGTTGCAGGGATGAAGAACAGTGTTTTGATGCTTGCTGAAATTGTAGCTGATGATTTCTTCTTTCCCAACAACAGGCTCCATCCCTCACCTCCTGTGTGATTCAGGAAATTCATTCCCTTGTTTTATCTCTGGCCAAGGTTGCAGCCAAGTGAGCTCTGTCAGGCTTGACAGGTAGTTGGAATAGGTTTTGTTGGGTTTAAATGAGTTGAGAGTTCAAATCCAGGCAGGTAATGGAGCAGTTGTGCTCCCTTTCTTCATTTTTAGGGCATTGCAGACCTTGCTGCTGCTCACAGTGCTGGCTCCGAGGCAGCTGCCCAGGCTGGAGGAATTCTGAGGTGTCAGCCTGAAGTGCAGGATGAGGGGGAATGGCCTAAACCTGAGGGAGGGCAGGGTCAGACGGGATACTGGGAAGAAACTCTTCCCTGTGAAGGTGGTGAGCCCTGGCACAGCTTGCCCAGAGAAGCTGTGGCTGCCCCTGGATCCCTGGAATTGTCCAAGGCCAGGTTGGAGCAACCTGGTCTAGTGGAACGTGTCCCTGCCCACGGCAGGGGATTGACACTACGTGATCTCTGTGGTCCCTTCCAACCCAAACCATTCCATGATTCTGACAGAAAGAGCATCTCTGTGAAACATGGATAATTTAAACAAGCATGTGGGGAAGCTCCCTGCCCAACAAGCCACCCTGACCTCGGATCTGAGCTGTTTGCTCACTCGTGTGAACTCTGCAGTGAAAACATATTAAAGTTCCCTTTTCCTGCAGCTCTTTTTCTCCAGGTATTTAATCTTAGTTTACAGATGAAATGTGCAGTGGAGAAAAAGATGCTAATCACACAGTTGCTGCACTCTGCTCCAGCCACTGAAAAATGTATTACCATCTGTCCTGGATTGGCCAGGACTGTGAGCAGCACCACGGGAACAGCTCTGAGCAGCAGCAATGGACCCAGCATTGCACCAGAGCATGGCACTGAGCCCACAGACCACGCACAGACCTCGTGGGGTTGGTACAGGAGAGCTGCACTTCGCAGTCTTGGCTCAGGTCAGGGGCAAGGGAGGTCTGTGTTGGGCTCAGAGCTCGCTGCACTTGGCTGTGAGTGTCAGCAGCATTCTGGTGCTTTATGGTGGAAGAGGTTTTTTGTCAATGCTCTCAGGCACATGGTGGGATTCTTGGGGTGTCCTGTGCAGAGCCAGGAGTTGGGCTTGGTGATCCTTGTGGGCCCCTTCCAACTCAGGGTATTCTGTGGTTTAACTAATCAGCTCTTCCCACTGTTTTTATTCCTGTCTCCTGGATACATCATTATGTACATGCCTAATAGGTCCCTTCCCTTGCTGTAATGGGGCACGTTGTTTTATATGATCAGGTTCTGCCAGGCTTTTATGAACCTGGAGCAGAAGGCGAGGTCAGAAATCAGACCAGAAACGAGATTTCTCCAGCTCCCAAAGAAAGGTGTTTGGCCACACAGCTTTCTGAGCATCTTGTAATATCAAACTGTCTTGGAAGCAAAGTGGTTTGATTTTTGGCCTGTCTCTGCTCTCAGTGGATTATTGGAGTTACAGTTCAGAAGGACTCAAACTACAGCTCCTGTAATGCATCTTAAATGTATGATTTTCTCTTGGCTTTTTCCAATAGTGATGTTTCTCCCCAGCTGCTCTTTCTGCAACTGTATTTGCCCTCCAGCACCAGCAAGACCAGCAGAATCTTGGAGCACACAGCCACTCCATAAAGTCCCTCTCCTGTGGCTGTGTTTACGTATGAAGCTCCTTTATTTTAAAATAACTTGGACTATTTTCATAAAACCTCACACCTTGAAGAACCTGAAATCGCTGAGCAAGGAGATAATGGTTGGCGGTGCAAGGAGTGCTCGTGTCTCTCCTGCAGCAATTAGCAAACCTTAACGCAGCCTTGGCTCTCTTTCCAATTAAACCCTGGCAAGCTGGAATACACGATGTGATAATGAAACGGGGAGTTTTGAAGCTACTCTGCTTGCTATTTTGAGGATATGGGAGCTTTAGGCTGTCTGGCTGAAGCTGAGCCATTGAAAGTAATGGGCTGGACAATCTCACCCCATTACTTTTAATGGGATGGAGAGAGTGCACGTGGGAGCAGTGCTGGGGGAACCAGGGGAGCTGTTTTCACAGATCATCCAAGTTATGGCCAACGCTGGGAAACTGTCCCCCTGGCAGTGGAAGCTGAGCTTTGTAGTAAGTGACAGGGTTTGGCAGCAGCTCTGAGCAGTGATGGCAGGGAAGGTGCAAAAAGGCACCAATTCCACCAGGTCTTGACACCAGCTCTGGGCAGGGGCTTATTTTGGTCAAGGCACATCCCAAGGAGGGGAGCTGCAGGATGTGGGAGGTCTGTGCTGCTCGTGTGTGCTTTGGGTTGTGCGAGGACAGGGACAGGGAGCCAAGTCCTTCCCTCATACCACTCTTCCCTGCTTTACCTTCCTGCCTCTTACCTGTGCCAGCTGCATCCACAGAGGTGGAGGAGGGACTGAGCATGGTGTGAACTACAACGTTTTCAGCTGAACCTGGTGGGCATCACTAGCAAAGCCTTTGCAGTGTGAAGATCCAGCCAGCAGGACCAGTTACAAAACTGAGTTTTCAGGCCAATCAAGAAACTGAAAATGCTCTAAAAGGGAGAGAGATGGCCATGAGACAGGAATATGGCCAGAGCAGGGATTTAGGCTGAGACCTGCAGCCTGCAGCTGGTGGTGTGGGGGCTCAGTGTGTTCTCTGGACTCAGGCAAGGTGAGCAGTGCTGGCTGGGGCAGAGGCAGCCCAACCTGCAGCCACTGCTGTGGTGGGATATCTGCATGGCCTTGCTGTCTGGCTGATGGATTTGTTTCTCATGGTAGGACCAAACCTGCTCCCACTGGGACAGAAGGTGTTCTGGACAGGGCAGCAATCAGCCTCCCACAGCCTGAAATTCGCCCACTCACTTTCCTTTCTCCTACTGCTGAGCGTGGCCAAAGCCCTCCCTGCCAGCACATTTAAAGCCTCAATGCATCAATCAAAGCAGCTTCCTGCAGAAAGGGACAGAAATGTGGTGATTAGTTAATCCCTTAAATCTTGTGGCTTTTTCCCTCTCCCTGTAACTGGTGCCATGTCCCTTGGAGAAGGGCTGGGACCTGTTCTCCCACTGCCCTTCCATCCAAGCAATACATGTTTTTCCAGAAAGTTTTATCAGAAGGAGAGGACCAGGGACTACAGCAAATGCATCTCTAAATGGGATTAACCTGGAATTGCTGCTCCTTTGGCCACGTTACTCATCTGTGATGGTTTGATGACACCCCCATGAGGTCCCCCAAGCTGTTTGGGTGCCTCAGCTCCCATTCAGACTAGTGGATATCAAATTTGGATATGTAGGGAGGAAATGGAGACTAACCTGTGCTGGGGCTCTGATCTAAAATGACACATTCACATCACTTGTCTCCTTCATGTTGGAGAGGAGATGACACAGCCTGGACTAGTCACAGCAGGTCTCCTGCCCCTTCTCACCTCACAGGCAGGAACACAGCTTAAAGAGTTTTCCAAAATTGTCTGAGAGTTGCCAAGGAGGGGAAAATTAAAGCAGGAGCTGAAGATCAGAAATATTTTTAAAGCCTCAGATGGAGAAGAATTGCAGCCCTGCTGTGAGGTAACCAGCAAATGGCTTTTAATTATCCCGTACACAGGAGTGATGGTGCTTGTGAGGCTGGAGCACGATTTCCCAGGAACAGGAGGACTGCAGGGCCCCCTGCCCTGCCCTGGGAGCCTGAGGGTGCTGCAGTGCTCTCCCTGCCCTTGGAGGGGCTGCAGGGACACAGCCTGTCCTCCCTGGGGGAGCTGGGCCATTGTCAGGGGTGCCCAGCACGCGAAGCCTTCGGAGCAGCTGGACAGTGGGTTTTTCTGGATTGGAGGCAGGAGGAGCTGATGGCTCTGGGGCAGCAACCACAATTCCGAGATCAGGCAGAGGAATGCTGCATTCCCTGGGTGTTTCCAAGGGCAGAAGTGGTTTGTGCTCCCCTTGTACAATCCTCTGTCTTCCCAGCCTTGGAAAATGGATGGCTTAGCCAGAAACACTTCCAAGGTGAGAGGTGTGAGGAGCTGTTGCTGATCCAGAGCATGGCTATAGATGTGACCTTTACGGTGCTGTGCTTTTATTTTTATTATTTTTCTCTGCAGCATGTCCACAATCTGTCAGAGCAGCGTGGAGACTTCTAGGGCTTATTGCAAAGTGTTTCCATTGCCACGTTCCCCTCCCAGTGGAGCAGAGGCGTTATGGGATGCCCCAGGTGGGGTGTGAGGCTGGGACAACTCCTGCCTTGTGTGAATTTCTAGACCTGCTGGAAATGTGGCGCTCTGTGTGCCAGGAGAGCCCGAAAAGTGTTGTTTATTCCATCAGAAGATGCTCCCACCAGACTGCAGGATAATGTCGTGCTGTGTGTGTGGCTAATGGTGCTTGGATTGGGATGGGACGTGCAGGGGTCCTTCAGTGGGAGTGAGGAACAGTGGAGGGGCTTTCAATGGAATGAGAAACCCAAGTGAAATCAGGTCTTTAGAGAAAACACTGCGTTCTTAAGGATTCAAGATATGTGGATTTTGTGTCTTGGTCCCTGTCTGTTTTCTTCTGAGCTTTTTCATTCAGGTTTTAGACCACCTTAGAGAATTAACAATCCCTTGCCTTGAAAGCCCTCCTGATCTGTAGGAGCACACCCTGGTGCAGTGCAATCACTGGAGATGGGGCAGGAAGGCTCAACACAGCTTAGACCAGCCCAAACCACCTTCCAAACACCCCTTCCCTTGCAGCCCCCCCTCCACAGACTCCATGTGCGGTGGTCTCCGAGGCTTTTCCAGTCTCTGGGGTATTCTGATTCCCTGGAGAGCTTCTTTCAGTGGAAGAGTTGCTGCAAAAAGGTGGGACAGGTTTCATACCTGTCCTCCACCCTTTCCTCCACAGTAGAATGGTGTTACTTTTGTGCTCTCTGGAGTTGAACATGCAGCTCCTGGGTTTGGTAGGACACAAGAGGGTGGATGGAGGAACAGGTAATGTGGCATTGGTGCCACCACAGCCCTTGGCAGGCAGGTTCTCCAGTGACTGCAAGTCAGGTCCGAGCTGCCAAGCAGTGTGGGGGCAGTGACAGACAGCCCAGGGCCAGCCCAGTGCCTGGCTGGAGCAGAGGGAAGCCTGGGGGAGGCAGAGCAATCAGACAGGGAGAGGGACGAGGCTCAGGCTGCCTGTTCACCTCCCCTGCCCTCACTGTTATTGCCCCAGTGGACACGAGGAGCTCCATGGAGTCCGTGGTGCCACTGGAGTGAGAGCAAGACAGATGTGCCCGTCACCTGGTTGTCCTGCCCTGTCCCCATCCTCTGCCACCTCCTCCAAGTCTGCCAACATGGTCTTGTCAGTTCAGATCTTCTGGTGGGACGATGTGGATGGTGATGTGTCCTGGGGAAGTGCCAAGGAGAGACTGGAGGATGCCTGGGGAGGTGCTTTCCTGTTGCTTAGATTTCCCTGAAAGCTCCTGACCTTCCTGCAGTGACAGATGCATTTGAGGCCTGAATGGAGCAGCAGGTACAATGGGCTGCAGTGAAACATGGATTAATGCCCTGGGAAACCCTTGAAGAGCAGGTCAGAGCCACCAGCAGGTGAATTCTTGGTGGCAGCGCCATCAAACAATGCAGGTGTCTCACAGGGAGGGTCTGAGGTCCAGCCTGCAGCAAACCCAGGGGCTTCAGAGGCTCTGAGGTAACCAAGTGCCACAGGCTGGCAGCTCCTGAAAAATACTCTAAAAATGGTGAATTCTGGGGCAAATGCTTGAGCTACACCTGCTGTGAGATTGCACAAGGAAACGCCAGCCCCACAGGGGTGGGGTCTTCAGAAATGGGGTGTGGAGGGAGCAAGTGCAGCCCAAAGTCACAGGGGGCTGTTCCTTGGGAATCCTGCCCAGGGTTTGGGACCATGGGCAGCCCCACCAGCCTTTCCCGATACCTGGATGTGCTTTTGTCCAGATGATGTGGAAATCTCTGGCTGGGTTGGGTATCTGACCCTGCTCTCATCAGTTTGAACAGGAGTGAGTTTGATGGCTAGTGGTGAAGAAAATAGACTCTGTTTTCTTCACCTCCTTTATTTAGACACCTCCTTTAAAGACACCTCCTTTATTTCTTTCAAATAAAAGCCTGTGTGAAAGTTAAGACTTTTAAAGCAGGAAATACAGGAAAAAATACCTTTTTTCTGCATGTGAGATGTAGTTAAGCAGTGGAACTTCCTGCCCCAAGACCTTAGCAGAGCATTTGGATGATTTGACCAGTGTAAATGCATTCCTGTGCATACAAAGCTGTGAAAGCTGTTTATGTGAGAAGTGTCAAGTATTGACGGCCACCTTACTCTGGGGTAAAGTGTTTTCCTACTCTGGCTCCATGAGATTTCTTTACTTCAGGGGAAGATAAAAAATAATCCAAAGAATGCCTGGAATTGAGGTTTTGAGGATTTTGCTTCACTTGTCAGATGCTCCCCAAATTGGACATGTTTACGAGAGGTTCAGAAAAAGTGCACCAGCTGTGGAGGGCTGGGGAGGAGAGTGGGGAATACAGACAGATTCAGGACTGAACTTTAGGGACCAAAGGCTCTGTGTTGCCACCAGATTAAAAAAACCTCTTCAAAATACTCCAGTGCTGAGTTACAACTTGGAGGTGCCTCTTTTCCCTTCATTAGCCAGGGAACACAGGGATATCATTCTCTTTGCTCAGCAGCATGAATATCTCTTCTTTCTTTCCCCTTCTGCCAGTTGTGTTTCCTGCCAAGAAGCAACTTTTAATTGTCTGGTACCAGGGCAGAGCTCGTTCCTGGGGAGAGCTGCCTCCTGCGTGTTTCTCTGCTCTTCCCCTTGAAGCTTCTGGAGCTGGTGCCTTTCAAGGCATTTTGGAGAGCTGGATTCCAGTGTTATGTGATGTTTCAAGGCACGTGCCTGTCCAAAGCTGTTTGTCCCAGAGAACCTCCTCCTGTGTCATGGATGGCTCTGGCTTTTCATTGGGATGAAAGAGGTTCAGTGAAAATAAGCACATCCAAGTTTTCCTGTCTTTTTCTAGCATGGTTTTTAACCTGAAAGAATGTTTGGTAGAAGTTTTAAGGACCCTTCAGCACCAGAAATTCCCCTTAGGCAAATAAACAGTAGTAGGATTGGCTATGGCTTTTAACCCAAAAGAATGTTTGGTGGAAGTTTTAAGGACCCTCCAGGACCTACACCTTTGAGCACCAGAAATTCCTTTTGGGGACAACATCACCAGGTCTGGTTTGTTGGGGTGGTTCTGCTGTTCCCAAGCAGCAGGAATGTGTCTCTCCAGTGTTGTTAAAGGCAAATTTAGGTCTTAACAGAGGGTCTACACAGGGCTTCAGTTCTGGGGAGTTTTCCTTCCCCATGCAAAGTTCAGCTGACCTCTCCAAGTTGGTTTTCACCCTGTGCAGCAGCAAGAGAGGAGACTTTCGAGTGACAAAGTCTTCAACCAGAACTGGCTTCTGAATGGGGAACCTTTTTCCACCAGCCTCGCTGTGTGTCCTTCTCTCTTTCCAGGTCTTTGGGTCGTCGGAGAATAGCCAGTTGTGTTTTCCATCTTGGAGCAATGAGCTGGCAAACATCTCTGCTCCATCTGTTTTTCTTCATTGATGGATTCTTTAAAGTCAGATTGTGGTCCCACAGGGACACACTCAACTAATCCTCTGCTTTTAAGATTTTATTTGTGCAATAAATGGATGACAAGGTGGTTTGCGAGTACATAATACAATAAATGGGTTTATAAATGCAACTTTTCTGCAGAGCTCTGTAGAATAAAATACAATATCACTACGGCATTTAACACTGATCTCTGGTTCATTCATATTTCAAACAGTAATGTGCCCATTTTCTCATCTGGGAAGCCTCTTAGGTTTTTTAATACATTTTTATAAATTAACCAGGCACAGATTTAATAATAACGTGCATTTGTATAGCTTTTTCCATCTCTGAGGATCTCGGATTGCTCTCAGACTTAACGGTGTAATACAGAAATTACACGCCAAAGGATCTGTTTGCTCTCTGCCAAAATGCAGCAGGAGTTTGGGTTGCTCAGGAATGCTCTTGGATGCAAATTATATCGAGGGAGGAAGCTTGAACCTGACACTCGGGGCAGGATGGCTTGGAGGGGAATGTGCTTTGTGGGTGCCCAGAGCAAAGTCCTTGGAAGAAGAGGCCATGGAGATCTTTGGGAAATCTGCATGAGAACGGCCAGGTGGTTGCTGAGAAACCAGGAGGCTGGAAAGCAGAGAAAATGCTCCTTCAGGCATTTCTTGTAACTTTTGGGATGCAGCATTCCTAGACGTGGTGAAGCCAAGAGCATGGAAGGCGTTGGGAGAACAGGTTTTTGTGTCCAGATGTGCCTTTTTAACAAGAGGTCCTACATCAGGACAGCAACTGGATCCATGAGGGTAGGAAGCAGGAGGACGAGATTTCTCAATCAAAGGGAGGAAGTGATCAAAATCTCTTAGATCTGGTGATGTAGAATCTTCTCTCACCCTTGCTGGCCAACTTAGGAAGGTGTTGAGCTTCTTTTCTTAGAGACTTTCATGCTCTTTGAAGAGCTCCCAGTCAAATTCTTTGCTTTTGGGATCTTCAGGTGAAATGTGGCTTTTCCAGCCATCAGCCTTTTCCAGTTCCCACATTTTGGTGTCGCTGGCAGCAAGATATCTGCTATGGAGATTGTCCATTCCCCATCCTGGAAAGAAAAAATCTGGAGTTAAACTCATGCAAATGGAAAAAAGTATTTACAGGTAGCAAATTGCTGCCACTGTATAAGGAAAACATCAGAAAATGAAAACGTGATATTTATGTTAATATAAAGTTTTAAAAATTTAATTTAAGAGACCAGCTGTTTCTGCTTCTCTTATAAGAGCTTAATTGGTATATAATAGCATAGTTAATTAAATACAAATCAATAGTTTAAACCAGCTAATTGATATTTAATATGTATGGGAAAATATAACTTAGTTGTAATATAATTAACTCAATATTAAATAAGCAATGGAATTGCAATTAGGCCTTTACAACGATTGTAAAGTTTATCATTCTTTAATAAACTTGCAATTAGACAGGGTGAGCTGAAAAATTATTAAACAGGTATTATTGGGCTATTAAACATTTATTATCATTCCTGGTGGGATACAGCTCCACAATAGCAGACATTATGATTATGTTAATAAACCCTTATTACTGCTCTGCAGCTTTAGCCTTTAGTGCACTGGTGATCGGAAACCTCATTCCCTTCCTGGGTTCTGAGTGGAGGAATTGCCTTGAAATTGAGTAAGGAAATCCCAAACAATGTGAGAAATCGGGAAAAAGCTGGAGGATTCCATATTTTGCATCAATGCTGAGAGATCTTTCTTCCAAACAAACTTTCCCTCCAGGCTGGAGATGCCTTTTCTTGAAGACCCCGAGCTCTTGTTTCTTTTATTTGGCCTTTTCTTCATTGTCACTGGCAATTTGTGTTTTAACTTGCTTTGTCTGATGAGTGGCTCTTGTGCCAGTTTGAAGTTTTATTAATGATGATTCTTTTGAGCAAGTCAAAACCAAGGCTCAGTCATGTGTTTTCCAACCAGGATACTTAAGCTCTCACTTCTTCACAGTGCTTGGGATGATGACCTTCAGCTGCATCTAGTTTTGCCCTGCTCAGAAAATTCAATAGCTGTTGCAAGGAAATGGATGGGATTGTTTTGGAGGAGTGGGGGACGTGCATGGGTTAAAATATTCTGTTTTCAGTGGTGTCTCAGCAGCCCCCCTAAAGCCAAGACATTTAAAATGCTGGGTATCTGCTTAACTATTTTAGCTTTAGGTAGCCACTAAAAGCCGTGAAATGGTGAGACATCCTTAGGCAGCAGAGTCATCTTGAAGTATTTTACCTTTTAAAGGCGCTCTCAAGTATTTAAAGGTGCCTTTAGCTATAAAGATTTTTGCATGTTCTCACAGATTTATGGTATGAATTATTATAATGCAGTGCTTTTGTACAGCTCCTTTCATCATGGGATATCAAAGTGGTTTATAAGTGTTAATTATAGCACCCCTCAGGGAGGCAAATGGGAGATAGGCACCCACACCCATGCGTGCTGATCCGGCTCCAGATGGGTAATAACCCACATTTCAGCTGGATCCAGCCCACGTGGCTCAGCCCTGAGCCTCCCTCCCTGCTCCCAGGGCTCAACTAGGACTGGCACCTCTTGGGAGCTCAGCCATGGCCTTGGCCAGAGCCCCCCGAGCTCCTTCTGGGGGTGTTCTGCCCACGGCAGGGGGGAGGTGAGAGCTGGACACTGGAGTGGTGGGAATGTCACCCCCCTCCCCAAGTACACTGGAGTTACTGCTGCCTCCATCACTGCTGGGGATCAGGATGCTCTGGGGCTCCCAAAATTTGGAGGATGTGGAGCTGCTGGAGTGGGTCCAAAGGAGGCCAGGGAGATGCTCCAGAGGATGGACCTCCTCTGTTCTGGAGCCAGGCTGGGAAAGCTGGGGGTGTTCACCTGGAGCAGGATCCAGGGAGACCTGAGAGCCCTTTCCAGTGCCTAAAGAGGCTCCAAAAGAGCTGGAGAGGGACTGGGGACAAGGCATGGAGGGACAGGACAAGGGGGAATGGTTTCCCATTGCCAGAGGGCAGGGTTAGATGGGATATTGGAAAGGAATTCTTGGCTGTGAGGGTGAGGAGGTCCTGGCACAGGTTGCCCATCCCTTGAAGTGTCCAAGGCCAGGTTGGATGAGTTTTGGAGCTACCTGGGCTAGTGGAAGGTGTTCCTGCCCATGGCAGGGGGTGGAACTGAATGGGCTGTAGGGCCCCTTCAAACCCAAACCATTCTGGGATTCTGTGCTCTTGGTGATGTCTATGGTCCTGGTCTGTGGGGAGCGTGGCAGCCCCGTTGTGCCAGGTCTGTGCCCCGACACAGCACCCACACCCAGGCCTAGGTGTGCAGGGCTGAATCAGCTGGAGGAATTCTGGCTGGCTCAATTCCACTGTGTGCTGCTCTGCCCTGTGTGACACTAATCTAATTGTGTTGTTTTAATTACACTTTGGTACCTTGGTGCTCGTTGAAGGCTCAATAGCAATCAATGCGGTTTTGTTTTCCTATCAATAAGGACATAAAGGCTCTCACCTGCTTTGCTGGCTCCGCACAAACAGCCCCAGGGGCTCTTGGCAGGTCACAGCTCCTGCCCCATGCACAGGCAGTGTGTGTCCCCACAGGATCCTGCAGCCCTGCATGGATATCCCACCCATCTGTCCCCACAGGATCCTGCAGCCCTGCATGGATATCCCACCCATCTGTCCCCACAGGATCCTGCAGCCCTGCATGGATATCCCACCCATCTGTCCCCACAGGATCCTGCAGCCCTGCATGGATATCCCACCCATAGCCAGCAAGGTCTTATCAATTCCATTTATCAGCCAGGGCTAAGGGAGGTGGCCTGACCTGTGCTGGATGTCCTGCTAAACCAGCAGGTCTTTGCAGTCAGGAGTGGTGGGCGCATCCAGTGCTCTTCAAGTTGTCACCTTTCATGGTGTTTTTGTGTGTTTGTGGTTGTGTTCTCTGTGCAGATCATGGTGGATCCCATTGCCTCTGCCCTGCAGAACAAGAGGGCTGCTTTCCAACATCAGGGATGGACAGTGGTTGATCGTTACCCCTTCCTGTTAATTAGGACTCTGATTAAAGAAACCATTGAGAGTTCTGATAGTTGATTCATCTGCCCTGAATTTTCTAATCTTTGGACATCTTTAGTTCTGAGTTAGTCACTGCCTTTTATGGCCACTGAGTGAGTTACAAACCCCCACAGTCACCCTGGTAGGTGAAGTGAGTCACTTTCTGGACATGCCTGTTTCTCTTCAGGGCAAGGTGGATTGAGGGGAGCAATTAAATCCCAGCTTACTCTGAGCATCTCAAGACTCAATTTTGTCTGAACATCAACTTTGGTGAAATCACATGCGATTTATTTTAGTTAGATGCTGCTGTCCTCCCTGGTGGGAGCCTTGGGCCAGGAGCTGTTGGTCCTTAGCCTCCTGCAAGGTGGACCCCTATTAGTGTTAGAGAAAGTGCTTTGACTAGTCCTGCTTGCACCCTGAGTGTCCTGGGGTCCAAAGAAATCCGGGTTTTTTCTGGGTTTAGGCTCAAATTGTGCCTCATACTGTGCTCAGGAGGAGGCCATGACCACTCCACTGGGATGCCATGGCAGCGAGCACTCTTAGGGAGGGACACTCTAATCTGGGTCTGTACCCATCTCATCATGGATGTCCCCCCTGCACATCCCATCACACTGCAGTGAGTGACTCCCCTCTTCCTCTGGGCTCAGTCCAGATGTGCCATTCAAACCCAAGTTTGCATCGTGGCACTAAACCCACGGCTGCCAGGCAGCTCTTGCTCTGCTCCACAGCCACCTCCAAGCTCTCCACCCTCCTGCCTCTGCCTTCCACTCCTGCGTGCAGCACAACTTCCCGGCGCTCCTTCCTGGCAGAGCAGGGCTCTGCAGAGTCCACAGCCACATTAAGTAAACATCAAAGGGGCTTTGATCAGCAGGGCTCTGCAGAGCACAGAAGCCCCCGAGGAGCTCTGCAGGTCCACAGGCAGCATCGGGGACATGGTACCTTAATTTTCTGTGCTGTGACACAGGAGGATTTGTTTGAAGAAGGAGAGCTCTCGGCCGCTCTTAGACGCACGCGGGGAGAGTGCGTGCACAGCCTGCTTCTGGAAAAACCCACGCTCACATCTCTTACCAAGAGTCAAAAAGCCCCATTAAGAAATCAAGGCATCAAAGGCACGTGCCCCCTCAGACTCTGGCACTCTGCTGCTCGTAGGGTCACTTGCTTGCTTCTAAAGAGCAAGATTCCTCAGGCCAGACTCACCTTCCCTCTTGAGGGCCATTCCTGTTTTACTTTGCTGCCCACTGAGGGAGAAAAGGATCAAAGAGTCCGTGTTGTTGCAACACTCTGTTGCTGCTGTGGAAGAAGATGCAGCTGGTTCCCTCACTTGGAATAGAGAAGTGCTTGAGAAATGGGCACAGGAGGGGATGGTGACCCTCCTGTCTCTTGACACGCTGGCTTGAGACCCCAGAAAAGCTCAGCTCAGGAAGGCTTACCAAAGAATTCAGTACCATGCCCACCTTGCTGGCACTTTACCTGAACGGTGCCTCGCGCAGGATTTGCTCCCTGCAGCATCCCTGGGGTTTGTCCTCGTCCCCAGCCTGGTCTAACACCATGCTCTCTTCTCTTGCAGAACTGGGGCTCCCAGGAAGAGGATGCTGCCTAGTCCTGGGGTTCATGTACAAGGAGAAGTATCGCAGGATGACTGAAGGTGAGCAGTTCCCTCACCTTCTCTTCTTCCTCCTCTTTAGCCATCTCATTGCCAGGGATGTCTCTGCTAGGGATGATCCAAAGTCTTGTTCACACCAAGGAGAAAATCCTGCTTCCCCTTTGATCTCCAGAGGATCTTAATGGGCATGGACATGGAAAGTCCCCTGTGCATTGTAGTTCCATCATTCAAAGTTCACTGTCTTTTCCTTTGGAAAGGATTTGTCACATGGGAAGTTCTTGCAGCAATTGCTGCATCTACTCTTTTTGTTCCAGTTGTGTGGTAGTGCCTGTCCATGACACTTTCCGAATCCCACTTTCCAGTGCCTTTGCACCCCTTAGAGACACCATTCCATTACTCATCAAACTCCTGCTAAAATTTCCCTATTTTGTATTCTAGTCATTCCCCAAGTACTTTATGAGCATTGATTAATCCATAGAAATATCATAAATAATGATGAAGCATAATAACTAAACAAAAACTATTTATGCTTGGAAAAAATGGCATCCTTGTTTCTGGCAGCTTCTTTACCTGGAGCAAACCCTGGTACAGCAGCTTCTGATCAATGCTGGATGAGAGAAGGAACCCAGATCCCAGAGCCCTGTGAGATGGGAGGGTCTTGAGAATGTGTCAGTGAGAGTTTGTCTGCTGGGAGGTCACTCTGGGAACTGCAAACTTGACCCAAGTGTGAATTTATCCCCTTTGGGGGGCTTAGAGAGGAAATAATGTAGACAAAGGATGTGATCTCTTGCCCCACTGATCTTCCTTTTCTGGAAACATCCAAGATCAGGCTGGATGGGGCTCTGAATAACCAGGTCTAGAGGAAAGTGTCCCTGCTCTTTGCAGTGGGGTTGGAGAATGTGACCTGGAAAGGTTCATTCCAACCCAAACCGTTCCATGATTCCTTTTCCTTGCGTGGGATGATGAATCACCAGTTAGCCATGGGTGTGTCTGCTCTCATGGGAAGCCTTGTCTTCCTGAGAGTAAAAGGTGGGTTTGTTTCCATGGAATAAAACTCTTGGAGAGGCAAGTTTATGGCTCAAAAATCAGTTAGAAGATCAAAAGTTCCTTCACGTTCCCAGGAGCCCTGATACTGAGCTGATAACATGGGGAAAGTACTTCACAAGCCTTCACCTCCTGCGTGTTAATTACCACATGCTCTTTAAACATTGATTAGAGGATGTTTTTAACTGGAAGGAGCTGCCCCCTGGGAGATGGGATGGCAGAGGCTCGTCCGAGCGCTGTGGGAAGGTGCAGCTTCTCTCTCTCTCAATACCTCCCTGTCCCTCCAGCCTCTTGGAGAGGCTGCCCATGGCTGTGCCCAGGTGGGCAGGAGCATCCTGGGGTGCCCACAGGGTATTGGAGAGCTGGCAGGACAATCCTTGGACCCTGCCAATCCTTTGGGATCGCTCGAGTCCCCTGGTGCATTCAAAGCCTGCGTCTGTCTCCGATGTGAGCCCCCTTTACAGGCTGAGCGGGGCTTTGTGTGGAGAGAACAAAGGAACATGAAAGGCCAAAAGTAAAGCTTTTGTGTGGGAAAGGGAACAAAGTGTTCCTGCCTGACTGCAGCCGGTTTCAGGCCCCTGCAGGCTGCGGGGCCATTATGTTTAAAGGTACAATCTGCCAAAAAACAAAAGTCAGGGGGATTTCCATGGCTACAAAGACCGCCTAGGACTTGTGTTTTCACTTGAAGCGGCTCCGGATGACAATTGCAGACCTCCAGCCTCCCGGGTTTTTGGTGGATTGTGGTGCAGATCACACCCTGGGGTGGGGTCAGGTGTCTGGTCATCCACTGGGGTACCACGAAGGAATCACCTGCCCAAGGTGCCTGAGCCAGGCTCTTGGGACCAGTTCCCTTGCGAGGATGAGGACAGAGACAGATTTCCTTTTGTATTTTTGCCAAGGGAGGGCTTTTGCTCCCTTTTGTTACATGATGGTGCTAATGAACAGCCCTATTAATAATTGCAGGGGAGCTGAAGGAACTGAAAGCACATGGAGGCAGTGGGGCAGTGGGATAATGAGGAGGTGTGGGGTGGAAGTCCTAGTGGAAATGGGTAATTACGGGGATCATTAGAACCTTGCTGTCACTTAGTGGAGACATCTATGAAATCACTTGTAGGCAGAGCAGCACAAGAGGACTTACAGACCTTGGAAGTGTGGAAGAAACACTTCTTGGTGAGAAATCACTTCTTAGGTTGGATATGAGGAAAAAGTTCTTCCCCCAGAGGGTGGTTGGACACTGACCAGGCTCCCCAGGGCAGTGGGCACAGCCCCAAGGCTGCCAGAGCTCCAGGAGGGTTTGGACTACACTCTCAGGGTCAAGGTGGGATTGCTGGGGTGTCTGTGCAAGGCCAGGGGTTGGACTGGATGATACCTGTGGATCCCTTTCAGCTTAGAATATTTTGCAGTGGAAGTGTTTCTCTTGGTTGTGTCCAGGGAGAAGTTCCAGCCTGGGAACCTCTGTCAGAGGGGTAAAATAAATGTCATGGTTTAGAGATGCTCTGTGGCCATGCAGAGGAAAGCTCTTTGGTGTCGTTATGTCATTTGTCCACCAGCTGACAAGGGATGGGTGTCCCTGAGCACAGCTGAAAGCAGGTGTGGCTCTTCCAGCTGAGCTGGGCTCTGGGGCGAGGAGCCAGAATCAGTGTCCATGAACTTGCCTCTGTCCATGTTAGCTCCATCACTTCTCATATCCGTGTATATCAGTCTCTGTGTCATGAACAAACAGGTCTGGGTGTGGTGTTGGTGCCTCTCCCAGCTGTCAGGCAGCTCAGACTGGGCTGCTGCCAGCATCACTGGTGATGGGCACAGCAAACCCAGTTTGGGCCCTCTCCTTGCTCTGCTGCAACACACTTGGTTTGTCTGCCTCCTGCTTTATTGCTTCTGTGAAGCCCACAGCAGGAAAAGTGCTGGATTTGGGGGTGAAATGAGGGTGTATTTGGCTGATGTGCAGGAAGGTGCTGCTCCAGCGTGGCTGTTCTGCATTCATCCCTTTGCTCTGATTGATGACAGTCTCGTCTGAGTGCCAGGCTCAGGGTTTGGTGTGTGCTGGTTTTGTGGTTTGGTGTGTGCTGGGCTCTAGTTTGGAATGTGCTGGGCTCTGCTTTGGTGTGTGTTGGGCTCTGCTTTGGTGAGCTCAGGGTCTGGTGTGTGCTGGGCTCTGGTTTGGTGAGCTCAGGATCTGATGTGTGCTGGGCTCTGGTTTGGTGAGTTCAGGGTCTGGTGCGTGCTGGGCTCTGGTTTGGTTTGCAGTGGGAGTTGTAGGGTGAAATTAAGCTGGTGACAGTTGTGGACAGAGGGAGAGGCAGAGCTGTCTGCAGTGACGGCCTTGCAATGAAGACACTTTGGAGTTAATCCTCCACCATCTGTCTTCATTCTGCTAATAACCCACTCAATCAGCTGCTGCCGACTGTTTGTTAACATTCAGAAACAGATACATAATCAGGAGCAGCGTGCTGTTTGCTCACGAGGGGCTGCATTCCTCCCCAGGAGCGGCTCTCCTGTGGCTGTGATGGTGGATCAGTGGGAGCAGTGGCCTGTAGACTGGATGTCCCAAGGTATAAGCCATGTGGAGGTGATGCTGGGGCTGGCAGTGATCTGGGTTACCCCACTTCCCCAGGGCTTGTGCTGCACTGACTTGAGGGGATTTTGGTGTAGAGACGTGGGTCATTTTATTCCCCTAAGAATAAGGATTGTGAACTACCTGGAAAATTTGGGCTTCTTTTTCTATTCCCACTTCTGCTTCACATGCAGTTCCCTTCTCAAGGGCAGGCAAGGGGTGTGCTGGAATATCCCTCTGTGCTCACCTGTCACACTTGGTCTCTGCCTGTCCATAGGTGCGGGTCCCAAGCTGGGCTTGCTCCACTCTCCTCTGTGGCGTTCCAAGCAGGAATTCCAATGTCGATCCCACTCCTGTGATTTTTCTTCTTCTCTGCTACCTCTGACTACTTGCCAGATTTAACTCGAGTCATTAGCGATCGTCACTGCAGCAATTATGGCACTTTTTGGCTGCCATTCATAAAGCTACTAACGGGAACGATTAAGCACTGAGAGGTGTCAGCCTTCACCTTCCCCACCTGTTCCTGCCAGCCGGGAAGATGGCTGAGGATGGCTCCAACCATCTCCCTGTGTGCTGGGCAGTGGGGCAGGGCAGCCCCCTTCCCTCCTCTGGCCTCCCTTCCCAGGCGCTTGGCTGTCTCCCATGTCCATCCCTGTGGGATGGATACAACCCATGGACAGGGAGGGTGGGCTCCTCACACCTAAGGCTGGGTGGTGAAAGCAGGCGTGGCTGGAGAGAGGGACAGAAGGATGTGGTGCAGCATCTTCCCCCTGGACCAGCTAATGGTTATTGGTGTGTGCTCAGGGAAGGACAGCCCCCCTCTTCAGAAGGATACAAACACTGGCTGGTGTGCCAGGAGAGCCTTGTGCCGCAGTTATCTCTGGCAGCAGCTGCTCTCGTGTGTGTCGTGGCTGGGTTCTGCTTTCAAGGTGTCTCCATTCAGCACACAAAGCACAGCAGGACCAGCAGCCAGTGCTGCAGAGCTGCAGCTCCACATAGCAACGAGGGCTCTGCCTCTGGTGGGAGAGGGTGATCTTGGCAGCCTTGGCAGGTCAGATTTGGTGGGTAATGGCTGCAGAAATCTGCTCAGGAAAGGGCTGCCCAGATCCAAGGTGGGCAGCTTTCCTTTAAAAGGCCATGTGGGGCTGTTGGGCAGCATAAGACAAACCTTCAGTTTTTGGGAGTGGACTTGAAAGTTTTGCAGTTTGAGCTCAAATCTCACCTTGACTCTTTTGTTGTGAAGGTTTGGGATTTTATTTAAAGGCGCAGGGACTGATGCAAAGCTCTGCTGTCTCTTGTTCATAGAATCATAGAATGTTAAGGATTGGAAGGGACTTAAAGACCATCTATTCCCAGCTCTACCTGCCATGGGCAGGAACACCTCTCCCTAGTCCAGGTCCCTTAAAGCCTTATCCAACCTGGCCTTGAACACTGCCAGGGCTGGGCCATCCACAGTCTCTGTTCCACTCATTACCTTCACGGTGAAGGATTCCTTCCTAATATCCAGACTAAATCTTCCCTGTTTCAGTTTATACCCCATTCCTCCTTGTCCTGTCACTACAGTTCCTGAGCAACAGTCCCTCTCCAGGTTCCCTGTAGCCCCTTCAGATACTGGAAGGTGCTCTGAGGTCTCCACACAACCTTCTCTTCTCCAGGCTGAAAAGCCCCAGCTCTCCCAGCCTCTCTCCATATGGGATGTGCTCCAGCCCTCTTGGTGGCCTCCTCTGGACTTGCTCCAGCAGCAAGTTTTTGGGGAAAGAGGGAGCTCCTACAAAGCTGGGATTCATCTGCATACCTCAAACATGGGACAGAGCTGAGGGTGGGCCCAGAGCAGGCAGTGACAGAGGTGGCCTAAAGTGAAGGAGAGCCACCAACCTGCTCTCTTTGGGCTGGCTCCTGAATCCATACAGCCCCTGCAGCTGACAGCTCATAGAGATCATGGAACCATGAAATCATAGAGTGGTTGGGGTTGGAAGGGGCATTAAAGATCGTCTCTTTCCAAGCCCTCTGCCAGGATGGAGCAGAGCTGGGCAGCTGCCTGTGCCTGCCCCTGTTTTCAGCTCTGGCTTTACACTCATGACCTGGGAGCACCATAGCTCTGCATGGGGGGTTTTGTCTTCAGATTCAGCCTATCTCTAGTCTGCAGAGAGGTTTTGGTTCTGCTAGACACAGGCAGAGAATTGTGTATGCATATGAAAGCTGGTTTTATGGCTTATAATTATCTCGTACCCATC
The DNA here is from genome assembly GCA_013396655.1 of Campylorhamphus procurvoides. NCBI lineage: Eukaryota > Metazoa > Chordata > Aves > Passeriformes > Dendrocolaptidae > Campylorhamphus > Campylorhamphus procurvoides. The sequence goes on from WBMV01004076.1 coordinate 289,886, forward strand.
CTTAGAATAATTATAGCTCCTCCATTATTAATAATTGGAGTTCCAGTCCTTGTCATAGATCACAAAATGGAGAGGAAGCTCAGCCCAGGGTTTGCATAATGTACCTTGGTCTAAATTGAGTAATTGGTAAAATGGTGAAAATAGTTGGTTTTTCCCCCATTCCTTGGTGCCGGAATTAGTGAGATATTAGTGCAATTAGCCAGTGCTCCCATTTGAGGCTGCAATCATTTGGTTTGTAATTTAGAATAAATGTAAAAGCCCACTTGTGCTTCCGAACGGATTATTTGTCCTGTTTAAAAGTATCTAATGGGGTGGCTGTCATCTAAGCAAGATACATTTGACCCATTTCAATTTGTTTCCCTTTTAATCTGCTATCTGTTTTCCTGGATCTTTTTTTAATAAAAACATAAAGAAGAAGTGGGCGAGAGACACCAAAGAGGGAGCGAAGAGAAGCGTTATAGATCTGGAGTTTATCATAAGCCAAAGTAACTCGAAATCAAGGCTGTTAAACTGCACAAAGCAATAAAAAGAAAACACTATTTGGAGATCGTTTAAAGGGCCGAGTGCCTTGTCAATGAAAGGTTGCTCTATTCCACTGCTTCTTAATAGCTTCTCCCAGGCAATCGGCAGCTCCTGCAGGAACCAAGGTCCTTCTGAAGCAGCTCTGCTATGGGGGGAGGTGGGGCTGGGGCTGGGCAGCGATTCCAAGGTGGGGAAATCCAGCACCAACAATGAGAGAGAGCAGGGCGGGACAGGAGATGGATTTAAATGCTGAGCTGCGTTAAAGTTTTAAAGCATGTCCTAAAAATATTGTTCCAGTGGGAGTCCTGGGTATTCTGGCAGGCACAGAGGGTGGATGCATTGTGCTTCGTTTGGCTGTAGACAGGCCTATGTCCAGTTCAGTCATAGAATTCCAGAATGTTTTGGGTTGGAAGGGACTTTAAAGCTCATCTTGTTCTAGCCCCTGCCATGGGCAGAGACACCTTCCACTAGACCAGGCTGCTCCAAAACTCATCCAGCCTGGCCTCGAACACTTCCAAGGATCCAGGGGCAGCCACAGCTTCTCTGAGCAAATTGTCCCAGAGCCTCACCACCCTCCCAGGGAAGGATTCCTTCCCAATATCCCATCTGACCCTGCCCTCTGGCACTGGGAAGCCATTCCCCGTGTCCTGTCCCTCCATCTCTCATCCCAAGTCCCTCTCCAGCTCTTCTGGAGCCCCTTTAGGAACTGGAAGGGGCTCTCAGGTCTCCCTGGAGCCTTCTCCAGGTGAACACCCCCAGCTGTCCCAGCCTGTTTCCAGAGCAGAGGGGCTCCAGCCCTTGGAGCATCTCTGTGGCCTCCTCTGGACTTGCTCCAGCAGCTCCATGTCCTTCTTATGTCCCACTCTGTGTCAGCCCTCACACTGTGCCCTGCCCCTTCTTCAGCACAGACAGAGGGACTCTCTGCCTTTCCCTCCCAGGGCCTGAGCATCCTTTCTCTCACAGGCTGACTCGGGCTCCTCTCTCTGTCAGGCACTGTTTTACTGCCTGGAGAGAACCCAGGCAGGGCTCTGGGATGGAGTCCCTGCTGTTTTGGGGACAAATGGCTTGTTCAGAGAAGCTGGCTGTGCCTCTGCTCCAAATGTTTCTCTGTTTGACTGCCCCTTCTGCTTCCCACCATACTTCAGACTGGGTTCAGTGAACCCTTCCTGCCAGGAAAAGTGTGATCAGAGCGTGGCACTGAAGCACAGTGGCGTATTTGTGCCACCCATTAGCAGCCCAGCAAGGCAGTTGCTGCCTCAGAATTACTTAGATTTATGGGAACACTTAATCTGGATCTTGCAAGTGACTTTTACATCTGCAGCAACACAGGCTGAGCATGAATCTTCCTCAGCCTCAAGGATAAATTGGAGCCAGTCCTCCTTATCCCTGTAAAAAGTGACCTTTCTCCTCATATTGATGCGAACAGCCTCGGTGCTGCTGGAGGAGCTCAAACTTCTCTTGGCTCTCTGGCCCGACAGTGGAAGGGGCCTGTCCTTTGGGACCAGAGCTGTGATGTGTCACTTGGTTTAGCTCAAGTGGCATTGGCTCTGCTCGGCCTCCTTGTGCACACATTGGGGCTCAACAGCCCATAAACAACTCAAACACCTTCTCGAGCATCCCAACACCTTCTCACAGCTTTGCCCGCTGGGGCTTTGCATCATTCTGCAGCCTGGGAATGGTATTTCTGCTGAGCTGGTTGCTCCAAGCTGCAGGATCCCTGCCACAAACCCTTGGGACCCGCAGGGGTGGTGGGTCTGTCATTAGCTGGTCTCCGAGACTCCCTGGGGGATGTGGTGGGGAAGCTCTGCCTAGCCTGGCATCGTCACTCGTGTCTCCCCGTGCAGACACAACACAACTGATCAGGGACACACCATCGCAACTGATTGGGGGCACACCATCACAACTGATTGATCAGGGACACACCATCACTATTGATTGATCAGGGACACACCATTGCAACTGATTNTGCAACTGATTGATCAGGGACACACCATCATGATTGATAGGGGACACACCATCACAATTGATTGATTGGGGACACCCTATCGCAATTGGTTCGTTGGGGACACCCCATCACAATTGATCAGGGACAAACCATCACAATTGATTGATCGGGGACACACAGTCACAATTGATCAGGNCCACCACAACTGATTGATCGGGTACACACCATCACTGCTGACTGTTTGGGGACACACCACCACAATTGATTGATCAGGGACACACCATCACAGCTGACTGACTGGGGACACATTATCACAACTGAATGATCAGGGACACACCATCATGATTGACTGGGGACACCCCATCGCAATTGGTTCTTTGGGGACACCCCATCACAATTGATCAGGGACAAACCATCACAATTGATTGATCGGGGACACACAGTCACAATTGATCAGGGACACAGCATCACAATCCATCAGGGACACATCATTACAATTGATCAGGGACAGCATCTCTGTGTAAGCTACATTGAGCTTTTTGTTCTTTATCTGGCAAAGGCATTTGGAAGGAGGAGGCAGCGGATAGAGCTGCTCTGAAGGAGTTGCTAAGGATGCATTGTTACCTCAGAGGTGTCATTGATATTTCCATGATGTTCTGTGTGTCTGAGCTGAACGAGGCAGGGATGGAAGCGAAACCTGAAGAAGAACCAGTTAACAAGCTGCCTCTTTGTCTAGGGCCAAGGGGAGGTTTTGCCTGGGTTGGGTCAGCTGGAAAACTAGGTAAGTGTCAGGACCTCAGTGGCTGAGAGCTGAGTCCCAGCTGGTGTGCCATGCACATTCCCAAGGATGCTGCCAAGGGAAGGATCCTGTGTGCTCTGCCCTTCATTCTGCCCAACTCACTGCTGCTCTCTGTCCCTTTGGAGGGGAGGAGAAGAGTTTCCTCCCTGATGCTCCAGTTGTCTCCAGCAGCTGTAGTGCAGCTGAACAACCTGCTCGTCATAAATCTGATCCAAAGGTGCGGAGTTCTACAGGAATGGTGTTGTTGTAGCAGTTAATGGTCTAAGGGTATAATTTTATCTATTGATTTGAGTTGCAGTCCCCTGTGGAAAACTACTGCTGAGGGGTCTTAAAGAAATGAATTCAATCCTTCTTCGTTCTCTAAGTACCAGCACCAGGCATTTCAGGAGCTGCTTCCCTCACTGTGCATCCTGCAGGGTGTGTGGGAGAACCTGGGATCATGTGGAGTCTGTGCTTTGTCCCTTTGCAGGGACTGGAAGGCCCACTAAAGGCATTTCAGGAATCTTGGGCTGGAGAGGGACTCTTCAGAGGGCGTATAAGTGGGAGGACAAGGGGGAATTCCCTAAAGCTGAAGGAGAACAGGGTTAGATTGGATATTGGGAAGAAATTCTTCCCTGTGAGGGTGGGCAGACCCTGGCACAGGTTGGGCAGAGAAGCTGTGGCTGCCCCATCCTTGGAAGTGTCCAAGGCCAGGTTGGATGGGACTGGAGCAGCCTGGGCTAGTGGAAGGTGTCCCTGCCCATGGCAGGTGGTCTGGAACATGCTGAGCTTTAGGATCCCCTTCAACACAAACCACTCTGGGATTCTGTGATTTATATGCATGGATCAATATCTAGGGTGGGATGTTGATTATCTCAGCTACTTGAATTCCACTGCCCTTGCCATTCCCCTTTAGGTCCTTACTGGTGTTGACATGGGATGTGCACCTATGGAACACAGCAAGTTGTTGGGAAAAACATGCCCTGTAAAAGGCACTGGAAACTGGCAGAGATAAGGTTTTGCCCTTCACCTTGCCACAGTTGCCTGTCCATCTTTTGGGGTTTGGGCTGGTTTATTTTGAATCAGGAGATGAGAGGGCAGGAATGACAGGAGGTGCAAGGCTTCTGCCTGGAGGCGGCAGCTCTGGCTTTCTCATCTCCATGCTGCTCCAGGCTGAGCTTCCCTTGGAGCGTGTGTATCTGTTGGTAGTTTTCCTCTCCCTGCAGAGCTGCTGCTGCAGCCTGGGGGTCTGTTATTTAGTTTTCCTCCCTCCATGTCCGTGGGGACTCTGCCAGAGAAGCTGCTGGCAGCAGTGTTTGATTAGTGATACCAGTCACACTGTTGACATAGACTCATGGAGTTGTTTAGGTTGGAAAAGACCTCGAAGATCATTGAGTCCAACCATTCACCCAACACTGCCAGACAACCACTAAAGGACGTGGTGTCCTCCAGACCAGAGCCTGGACGTGCACATCTGGCTCTCCCATCAAGTCAGGTGCTGATGACGCTGTAAATCCCCCTGACATGACATGATAACAGGGTTGTGTGGAAGCATCCAGCTCTCAAAGTACCTGGAAGCCATTGCTTTCAAGAAAACAGTCCAGACTTTGCTCAGGAAAGGGGCAGGATTCTGACATCATATCCCTACCCAAGGCTGGAGAACAGAAGAGCATCTCTTCTGCCATTTTTGGGGGCAGCCCTGGGGCACAGGCACTGCCATGTGGTGCTGCTTCCTACCCACGACTGCAAGGAGACACCAGGTTCCTTCTTGCCTGCTCTGGTTCTCCACCCTCCCTCTCCTGGAGGCAGTCACAAGCTTTCTGCAGGCAGAGACACTTTGGAGCTTCCTGAACTGGAGCAGTGAAGCAGTACCAAGTTCCTGTCACTTAGAATATCAATTAAAACCACTGCAGCCTCCCAAGTCCCACCCTGAGACACGCGCTGGGTATCAACAAACAGCCAGGCTTGCTGTTGAAATGGCTCTGGAACCAGCAGGAGCAAATTTGCTGTGCAGTTGTGAGCAGAAACTTGCTGTGGCTGGAGCACTTCCAGCCCAGTCCAGGCTGTGGGGTGGGAGCTGAGACTGGCATGAAGATGAAACCCTGTGGCTTTACAGGCACTGGGGAGCCCGTGCCTTTGGTGTGCTGGGAAAAGGCTTAAATGCTTTCCCTGGTTTCCCTGTGTGTCGCAGAACAGCATCCTTGCAGTCCCAGCCTGTAAGATGAAGCTCCTCTCCTACAGGAGCAGTGCAAGGCAGCTCTATTTCACTGCTGTGATGACAAAATGGGATGAAATTGTGTGTTTCAGGCCAGCAAAACGATCCTGTTCCCATTCCTCAGTGAAGTGAGACAGTGTTGGATTTGACCAAAAGACACTGCAAAACACCCAGCCAACTGTTTTTGAGCTGACTTGTTCTTAAACCTTTCTAAAAATCTTTCCTTATTATAAGGAAATAGGGAAATATTGTTGAGGAGTAGCAAGCTGAATGCTGCAAGTCCTGGTTTTCTTTTTTCTCCCCAAGTTATTTGCTGCATCTGGCCAAACCTGCCACCTGTGTTCACTCAGTGTGATTGAAGCCCATCAACAGACTTCAGGTTGAGGTTGATGAAGATGGAAGGACCTGGCATGGTCAAAAACCTGCAGGATTAGGCAGGGATCACTTGTGAGGGGGAGTGTGAGTGGAAACCCCTGGGCCAGGCAGCCAATGTAAAGATTATTTAATACTCAGGGCTGTCACCACGAGCCTTCAGAAAGCAAAGAACTGCCACAAACCTTATCAGTTCCCTCCAGTGCAGCACCAATCTCAGGACTGGTATCTCATGTCATTTTACACCCAGTGTTTGCTCTCATGGATATTTACTTCTCTATAAATGTATTAAGAGAGCTAATCTTAAAGCACATCCAGAGATACAACTTGAGATGGATTTTTTTCCCTTTAACAAAGATGAAGCTTTTATATAGACGGGAAAAGAGAAGGGAAGTGAAATGTTCAGTGACTAATGATCCTCATCAATATTCATGAGAGTCGGTATGCATTCCGAGATTTAAAATAAAGGAAGAAAGAGAAAAAGGCATTGACTTCTTTAGAAGCTAAATGAAATATTTAGGTTGACCTGGAGATAAGTATGCTGGGTCGTTCTTGCCATCAGCTTAGACCGGTGTTCAATCCCGGAGCTTTCAGAGCAGGAGCTGAGCTGCTGGTGGATTTTTCTGGAGATGGCAGGGAAGGACTGGGATGGGCTCATGTGGCAGCAGAAGCCTTGAGCTGAGGGTCAGGTCCCTGCTGGGCTGGGTGCTGTGCAAATAAGGAGGGAGGCAATCCCTGGCCCAGGAAGCTGCACCCTGAGGCAGCTGGAGCAGGGCTGTGGGGTCACAGCAAGGGGTGTTGTCCACAGCCAGCCAGAAGCCAGGCTGGGCTCAGCCATGGGCTGTCCCAGGTGAGTCCTGGTTCATACCACCCTCCAAAGAGCTCCTGTCTCAGCCATTCCCTGCAGCAAGGCTGCTCTGTTTGGGAAGGGAATGGTCTTGAGTGGCAGCTTGGAGGGTGCAGGGGGCATTGATGGACATAAAGGTACCACAGGACCAAGATGCCTGGTGAGAACTTCCCTTCCTCCAGCTACAAACATCTGTGGACAGTGGGGGAGCTGATCTGCTGTTGTGGGCAGTATCTCTCTCTCTATTGTGCTGTTCCTACCTGTTTTCCTTCTTTCTCTCCCACCCTTCCTGCCCCCAAAAAATCACCCCAACTGTACCTAATGTGAAAGGGAAACTTTAACCCTCTCCAAATACATTAAAATAGATGGGTGAACCTTGATCCTACCCCATTTCAGTCCTTTTTAGCTGGGTGGGAGAAGGAAAGCCTCTGCTGAGAAAGTACCTGAACTGTGTTTGTGTCAGGATATAACTCTGGATGTGCAGCAGTGACGGTGGAGAATGGAGATGATAGCAGGACCTTAATAACCAGATTTAATTGCAGAAAAAGCACACCAGGCCTGCAAGAAAGGCTTCCCCTCACCTTCTGCATGTCTCCTCTTCTACATTTATTTCCTTTCTCCTTCTGCAAGTTGTCCTTGTCTCCCTCGCCTTCTGAGGCTGCTCCTTTTCATTTCCGAGCCATCCCTTCCCTCCTCCGAGTGACAGCTGTCCCACCCCTGCCGAGGTCGTTTGCCCTTGAGACCATCTTTGATCTGTGCCCTGATAGAAGGGCCCAGTATTGACTTTGGCTGCAGCTTCATTAAGAGGCACCTCATTTGTCAACTTGTTTGTTTCGGTGTTGCTTGGGAGACGCAGGGTCCGCGTCCCCATCCGAGCCGAGCACGCTGTGATTCCAGAATTAACTCCCTCCTCAAGGGTTTCAGCAAGGTCATTGCAGGTGGCCCTGCACAGCTCTCTCCTCCTCATTAATCGATGTCACTGAGGTTTTAAGCACAGGCTGGATCCGTCAGTGTGTGGGCAGGAGAGCTGCCCAGGCTCCGGGTGCTGCGGGGAGCTGGATGCAGGTGTGGGAGTTAATCCAAGGTGCTCCCAGCTGGAAAGGCCACAGAGGTCCTGTCTGCTCACAGGGAGCTTGGAGATGAAGTCTTGGAGGAGCTCTCATGGTGCCATCCCTGCAGGAGGTTCTCTGGGATTGTGAGAATGAAGATGAATTTCTCTTGTCAGTTGTCATCAGGTAACACATCTGCCAATAATGGCTTCTGGTTCTAATCCAGGTGGGCAGATGAGGTTAATCGAGGAAGTTTCCCGGGCTCTCTTGTGTTCCTGGTGGTTGGTGAATAATGAGTGCATTGACAGGGGTTTGCTTGCAGTGTTTGACCTCTCCAGGAATCACCTGCCTGTGCTGCACATCCCCACGGCTGGGACCTCAGTGGGTGGCCAGGAACAGAGATGGCCCAGGCTCCACCTGCTGCTCCTCCGAGTATTTTGGGGAATACAGTCTTTCCCTACAATCATGGGAAATTACTGAAACTCTGGACATCGGGGTTCTTGGGGTTGTTCAGGGGTTTGGGATGGGTTCAGTCAACAGCCTGGGGAGCAGACAGGTTCATGGCAGTGCAGCAGGAGTATCAGAGAGTCAAAGAATCATCGAATGCTTTGGGTTGGAAGGGATCTTAAAGCTCATCTCATTCCACCCCCTGCCATTGGCAAGAACCACCAGAACAGGTTGTTCCATGCCCCATCCAATCTGGCCTTGGACAGTTTCAGGGATCTGGGGGCAGCCACAGATTCTCTGCCCAACCTGTGCCAGGGCCTGCCCACCCTCACACCCAAGAATTCCTTCCCAATATCCCATCTAACCCTGCCCTCTGGCAGTGGGAAGCCATTCCCCCTTGTCCTGTCCCTCATCCCCTGTCCCAAGTGCCTCTCCAGCTCTCCTGGAGCCCCTTTAGGCACTGGAAGGGGCAGAATCCCCTCTCTGTCCCCACCCTCCCATTGCAGAGGCTCAGACCGCAGGAAGGGCTGTGCTGCTGAGGGCAGACACTGCCACACGTGGCCTTTCCTGACCTGGCTGACCCTGTGTGGGAGAAGCAGGGTCTTCAAAGCCAAAATTCACTGAGTCCAGCTTCCTGCAGCCCTTAAAGTCCCACTGCCCTTGTGGGGAAGGGTCTAGTGATGCTGTTTCCATACTGAGATGCAGCAGTGTAGCAGGAGCTCTGGGAGCCTCAGCCTGACCCACAGTGCCCACATGAAGAAAAGCAGCTGAAAAAACAGAGGTTTTTCCTGGCAGAGCTTCATTGTGCTGCAGGGGTTAAAGCTCTTCTGGTGCTGGGTATTTCCACATTCCTGACAGCAAGGAGGGAGCTGAGGGAAAGATGTTCCTGGCTGTTGCCACGGGCATTTTCCTGCAGCAGGTCCCGAGGTAATAAGGCAGCAGTAATTGTGCAGCTCCCCATGGCTGGGATGTGAGTGGCACCACAGCAGTGCCACTCCTGCAGCCTGGGGAGCACGGAGCAAAGCCACCAACTGTGGTGGCAGGAATGGCCCAGGGATTAGAGAGCAGGTTGTAAGAGGAGAGACTGGAGGAGGTAAATTTATATAGTCTGGAGGAGGCTCAAGGGGAGACACGACCAGAGTCTATAAATACACGCAGCAATAGAAACTAAGGGAGGAAATTATTCAGAAGGAGAAAGGACGAGGAGCAGTGCCCGAAGCAAAGCAGGAAAAGTTTATTCAGGGTCTTGCACGGAAGGAGAGCAACGCCTGGCTGGGATGGGGCACCACCACTGCCAAGCTACCCTCTGTTTCCATCCCCTCTGACGCCTCACAAAGCCGGTTCCCCTCCCTCCCATCCCATCCCAGCCCTGCTGTGTTTTCCAGCAGCCCCACCTCGTTTCTCCCCCAGCACCGTCTCACTGGGGCGCCTAGCACCCGGCTGCCCCAGCGTGCCTTCCAAGGTTTCATAAAGCAGATTGAGATGCACTTGGGCTTGTGGCTTGACAACTGGTTCCCCTTGGACAGGAACATTTGCCTTCGCTGGGTGACAATGCTTTGAGTCCGTCGCCTCAGGCACTGCGGCTCATTGCTAGTCATCTCTCCAATGAATAATACACAGGCCTGAATATCTGTCTGCATACATCTTCCTTTTCTGTAGGATAATTTAATGTTATCTTTGGGCCTCCTGCTCCTGAGATGAAGAGATTACTTCAAACCTGCAGCCCGCAACCACAGCCATTGGTTTCAAACGTCATTAAGTTTCATTATAACAAATAAACACTGCAATGACATTTATAAGTTACCAGAGAGCACAGAAACACAAATATGAAGCAGATAAACTGCATTTGATCCAAATAATTACTGCAGGCAATATCGAGCTTAGGCTGAGCTGGCAGGCGGGTGCCGGGTAATTTATAGGAGTCCGTAAGGCTCTGTGTTGCACATTGCTTCTTAAAAATGATGGTGATGGTTATGTGTCTCTCTCTAAAGCCTTAAACAGGTTATGTTCCTGCCTCCTTGAAGGCAGGGAGCTTTTCCTCAAGTCAGAAATGGAGGTGGCTCAGGCTCACTGTGTGGCTATTACTAGTTTGGAGACTTTCCTACACCCATTCCTCAGGATTTCTATCTGAGAAGGGACCTGCTTTGAGATTTGTTCTGCTTTAAGCTGCAAAAGAGCTTTCTTTATTTGTTTTTTCTTGGGGTGTTTTTGTCCCTGGATGTTTCTATCCCCACTGCAGATAAGTTTTTAAGAGAGGGGAGTCCTTGGGGAGGAATCTTCCACTGATTTCCACTCCAAGAGAGTGTTATATTATAGTTAGGGAATTGTAGAGTAACAGAACATCCTGAGTTAAAAGGGATTTACAAGGATCATCCAGGCCAGCTCCTGATTAATGATAATCTTCCTTTCATTTTGACTCCTGGCTTTACCTGATCTCGACCTCAGGCAAGGACTCCTCTACCAACAAACCAGAGGGAAAAGCATTTACCCCAAAAATCTGAATGAAAAGGGTGTTTTGTTGCTGTGCTGATAGTGTGAACTCTCACAGAGCTCCAGACTGAGAGCACTTCATCTCCTAATGACCCCAGTGGAGCTTGTCAGGCATGGAAAGGTTCCCATGTCCTGCAGGCTCAACACAGGAGGGGGGTTGGACACAGCTGAGTTTATTGATGAGCATCTCTCATTACCTGCTAATTAACTCAGCAGGCTGGAATGTGCTAATCTTCTCTTGGACCAGGGCTTTGCACAAGGCAGCCATTGACTCTGCAGTGGGGACCACTGAGAAGGGGCTGGTGACAAAATAAACAGCAAAGTCTGAGTTAAATACACCTGAGTCCCTTCTCCTCCAGCAGGGAAGGGGAGAAGCCACGGGGTCTGTTGGCAGTGACAAGGCACAGCCCCTTGCCTGGGCTGTGTGTGGGCTGAGAGAGCAGTTTTAGGGCAATAAATATTGGCTGGATTCACATTTTCTCTTGTTTTTCACGGCTTTTGGCTTTGCTGGGTAAAACCCAGTCAAAAAGCAGGAGCTGGCTGTTGTAGGCAGTGGTGAAGGTCACTGGCCTCCTTTGTGATGGATAAATGACTTCCCAGGCATTTCCCTGGCCCTGTGGACACCGTAGCAGCCAAGGTTTTCACAGAGGGCAGCTTCTATTAGGCTTCCATGTACAGATAGAGAGGTACATTACTTTTTAAGCACCTTCTTGGGCTAACGAGGATGGGCACGTGTGTGAAACATTTCTGCCTCAGCAATGATCTGCTGTCTGTCTGTTCATTTCAGCATCTCCAGCTCCTCCTGCCTTTCCCCTGCCACTTTTTGTGTGTGTTGCATATACTTCACTTTAGGCTGTTTTTCAGAATGATTTGGTTTAAATATGAATCTTGCATGTGTGAAAAAAAATGCACATATTTACAATCATTTCCACTTGTAAAAATCCAAACAAACAATAATTATAGCAGAAACCTGCTAATTCTCACTCCACTTCATCTTCAGAGCTGATAATTCACGCAGCACAACCCGAGGCAGTCTCGCCCCACTCGGGTGAACAGCGGGAGCTGGAGCGAGTCTGCAGCCTCCCCCATCACATCCCGGAGCTGCTCTGGCCAGGAGCTCCCCCAGAAGCCACCTGGCTGATGTTTCATGCAAACAGAGGCTTCTCAGCCTTTCAGGGCAACAGCAAGATTTAATCTTGCCTTTTTCTGGCTTGGTGCCACAGAGGCATCTCTCTTTCAAGAAGGTGTCTGTTGGGGGAATATTGGGTGGTGGCAACTCCAACACCTGCAGAGTTGAAAACACCCTGTAGAGAGACTTGTTTAACCATTCCTTGGATGAATTCTCCAATCTATATGATGGGTGTGATGTCTCACCAACCTGTAGCAAGACTATTTAAACTCAAAATCATTTTTAGAAGGAGCAGAATCTTCCAGTCATTTTAATCCTGTAGAATCCCAGAATGTTTTGGGGTGGAGGGAACCTTAAAGCTCATCTCATTCCAACCGTCTTATTTCACAGAATATTCTGAGTTGGAGAGGATCCACAAGGATCATCGAGTCCAGCTCTTAAGTGAAGGGCCCATACAGGCATCAAACCACAACTGGTGTTAGCAGCATGCTGTAACCAACTGAGCTAACCCCCTGCCCTGGGCAGGGAATGTTCTATTAAATATCTGCATTTTCTGCTTTGAACTGCATCTTCATTCTGATTTCTCTGCGTGCCTCAAAGCGTGCGATAACAGATTCCGAAAAGCAAGGATGGAAGTGAGACATGGTGCGACCCAAGGCGAGCTCTTTGCTCTAATTTTCCACCCCATGGACTGCACAACTTCCAGTTGCTGCTCTTCCTGGGAGCAGAGCCAGACTTTGAAATCTCCAAATCGTTTGTGAAATGGATTATTCATCCTTCTCGTTTTCCTACGGACGAGTGTCCTCTGTGCCCTCTAACTCAAAGATGAGCTCAGATTTAAAGGACTCTGTTTCAAAGGAACAGCCCTGATCTGGCAACAGAGGGTGAGCTGAAGGGATGCACTCTGGCTGAGTGTAATCCAGGGTGGAGGGGATCACCTGAGGGATTTCAAAAGGTCACAAGGGTTAGAATCCTTGAGGGTTTTATCTAGGAGACTGTGCAGGCAGGCTGCTGCCCACTAGGTTGCACATCAGCTGTTATTTTTAGAAGGAAAAGTTCCTTTTTCTTCTCTGTGGATTCGAGTGGGAGGGTTTATGTCCCAGGAGTGTCTGTTCAAGGCTCCTGCAGCTGAGGAGCTGCCGACCCCTTTCCCAGCACTCTTTGGCAGCTACAAATGGTTTGCATCCGAAAAGCAGCTGGAGTTGCCATGGAGAGAGCTGGCTTGGCTGGAATTACCGGGAGTGTTCCCTGCTCTGGTCTGCCCCCTGGGCCTGTGGTCTGCCCATGGTGGAGCCGTGCCAGGACACTGCACCTTGACAGGGAGCAAATGGGAATTTATTATTCTGTGACGGGTTCCTCAGGAGTGCCAGGAACAAGATATTTCTTGGAGTCATTGGCAGTTTTCAGTGGAAGCCAGGCCCCTGGCTGGATCAATACGAGGAAATCTATTCCCCTCTGCTCAGAGAGCGGAGCATCTCCCGTCTCCACAACTGGTTAGTGCCGTGCCAGGGTTTCCAGCCCTTGGGAAGAGCTTGTGGTGCCGTCACCTGTGTTTGTAGCAAGAACAGGCATCACCCCTGTGCCCTGGGCAGCCTCGGCAGGAGGCTCAGAGCTTCCAGCTCCCCTTGGAGAGGGAACCAGGACAGCCCAGGCACTGGGACAAGGCTGTGGCTCCTGCCCAGGATGTGAGAAATTGCTCACACCTCTCTCCTCTGCTCAGCCCTCTCCCCTGTGCCATAATAACACAACCAGCTCTGCCTGTTGCTGACCCTTCAGTTCTGCTGCCACCCCCCTGCGATGCTTCATCTGCTTCTCCAACCCCCCTGGGACAGTCTCCAGGGCAAAACACTGCCTAATCCAGGCTACTGCCTCTGTCTCCAACCTAGCAAAAGCCCCATGGGCCCCAAAGCATGTTTTCCAGCTCTGTCAGCTTGTCTAATAGGAGATAATGGTGCTTGCTCTGAGCTCAGCGTTATCCAGGCAGTGAGGTTGTGGCCTGGAGCCATCCATGGAGCCACCCACGGAGCCTGGAAACATCCATGGAGCCTGGAGCAATCCTTTGAGCCTGGAGCCATCTCTAGAGCCTGAATATTCAGGGTGATCCAGCCCACAAGGCCCTTGAATGCAGCCTATTCTTGCTGCCTCAGTGCAGTACCTTGGTTTGTTTCCTACCATGCAGCTCCCAAGAACAGGCATTTAATCTCCCACGAGATAATTCTCCAAGCTGGTGCTGGCAAGAGGTTGCTAATAAATATCCCACAGTAAGGATAGTCTTACACCTTTCCCAGCTGGCAGCTAATACCAGAGCAGCCGATGACATTTCAGCCTTTCTGCATGGCTGATCAAACTCCTCACAGTGACTTTGAAAGCAGTGCTGGGATTTCATGTGGGTATCAAAGCCAGCAGAACACTCGATAGTTCAGATCTCTTGCCTGTGTGACTAATAGACAAAAAGAACTCTGAAAGGTTTAATATCTTATTCAAAATTTCTCTGTTTCCCGTTTGAAGCTGCTTGGTGGACACACTGGGATGCTGATGGTTCCTCTCAAAGCAGTGCTGGGAACAGACGTGACATCACTGTGGGATGAGCTCAGGGGCTGTGTGGGTTTGCTCAGAGCTGGTCATGGCTGGGAGGCCACGGGTCACCCAGAGGCCAAGGTGGAGAGCAGAGCTCTGTCTTTGCACCTGAAACTCCACTCTGGCTGTGGGCATTGGAATCAGGGAATTGTTTAGTTTGGAAGAGACCTTTAAGATCACCAAGTCTGACTATCAACCCAGCCCCATCACTATTTTTACCCCTAGACCATGTCCCCAAGTGCTACATCCACATGTTTTCTGAATACTTCTAGGGATGGGGACTCCACCACTGACCTGTGCAGCCTGTGCCAGTGCTTGACAACCCTTTCTGTGAAGAAATTTTCCCCTGATATTAAACCCAAACCTCTCCTGGCACAACTGGAGGCCATTTCCTCTCTTCCTGTCGCTTGTTCCCTGGGAGAAGGGCCCGACCCTCATCTGGCTCCCTCTCCTGTCAAGGAGTTGCAGAGAGCAAGAAGGTCCCCCTTGAGCCTCCTCTTCTCCAGGCTGAGCCCCCGCAGCTGCTCCTCATCAGCCTTGTGCTCCAGCCCCTTCCCCAGCTGTGTCACCCTTCTTCTCATTGCTTTTCCTGGGGTGATCCCTGTGCCCAGGATCACTTGGGCTCTGGTTTCACCTCAGTGCAGCCCATGTCCTCCCCTCTGAGCTGTGTGGGTGGCTGTGTGTGGTGGGTGCTGCAAAGGGGCATCCCGTCCCCCTTGATGTTTGTGGTCCGAGCTCAGCTCCCTGCCTTGCCTGGGGGCAGGGACACATCGACTGCTGGTCAGTGGGAGGCTTGTGCTCTGGGTTCCATACACCTGAGTCATCCTTGACTGAAGGGGCTGTGCTTTTGTTCCTCTCAAGTTGAATAATTCAGCAGTATCCAGTGCACCAGAGCCACGTGAGCTGGACTTACGTAGTCGCACTAAAAAAGGCCAAACTGACATTTTTGTTCAAACAGATTTTTTTATTTTCCTCCCCAAGGACGCAAAATAAAATAATGGAAAGCTTATGCAAGGGCTGAACTCAAGCTACCTTTCTTATTTCTGCCATGAAGCTTAAAGGAAGCACATGACATTGCTGTGGCCATCATCAACAAGGAACTCTCCCATGGGAGTGCTGCTCCACATCTCCCCACTGGGATTCAGCTCCTCCTGTCTGGGCAGCCACAGTCTTTTCCTTTTCTGATGGCGCAAAAAAATCTTGTCTGGGGAAATCCCTGCCCCTGGGGATGTGTGGCTATCCCTTTCCTTCCTGCTCCATGGGCTCTGTGCTTGGCCAGACCTTGGGCACAGGTCTGGGTGTCACCTCCCCTGGGGAGGTCACTGGGCAGCAGGAGGGTGGGCACTGAGCAGCTCTGCCACCCACTCAGCTCTTCCCTCTGCTTCCCCATGACTGACAATTCCAGAGAGCTTTGTAAATAATGTAATGCTTTTGTCTGCTTGCTTTGCCCAGCCATCTAAAAATCAATGCGGGCACGTGTTCTCCAGCACGAGGGGCCTTGGGCAGGAGCTCGGTGTCCTTGGCTCTGAGGAGAGGACCCAGAGGAGTGCTGAGAACCAGCCCCTTTGTCACGGGGCTGAAGCAGAAGCTGTGGGGACTTGGTGCAGAGCCAAGCCCTTGTCTGCTGGGAAGGGGTGGGCATGGAGCCACCTCCTCCCAGTACTCCCCATGGTCAAGAGGAGGCTCCATTTCCAGTTGTCCTGCCACGAGAAACCAGCCCTGAGCTGGGCTGAAATGCCATGATTTCCATCGGACACTGAATGGTGGGATCAGCTGGGTTTGAAGAGGGACCCCCCTGGGACGGTGTGTAGAATTAGGGTATCCCACAGCAGCCCCTTGATCATCCTCCTACCACATGTCCCAGGTAAGGGAAGGATGAGCTATTCCATGGAGGGACAAGGAGAATGTCCCACCACTCTTAATCACCAGTCCTTTCATTTCTGAACAGTAATATTTTGACAAGGAACTTCATAGTCCTCCTTCACCACTTCTCCCCTCAACAAAAAGGACTAATTCTTTTCAGAACACAATGGAAATTCAAAGCTCCACTTACATAAAAGCAGTCACAGTGTCTCCATTTCTAATGAATCATTGTTCCCTCGGTGAGTCCCTCGCTTCTTCCTACAATACTCACTCCTCTTGGGTAATGAAAATTTAACTCTCTGCTGCTCCCAGTTGCCTCTTCTCTTCTTGCAGGGAGTTGTCTGTGCTTGGGCTGGTTTGGGCACAGAGGCTGAACTGAAATAATTCAGGCAGGAACTCATGCAAACACATTTCAGTCTTCAGAGAGCTTAAAAAGTCAGTCATCGACTCGGGCTTCAGTGATGGAAGGAGCTTCAAGGTCCTGCTGTGGTGCAGACCTTGGCAGTGTCATCGTGGAGGTGCATCCCTCCATTTTCTAGGATGCAAAATGGGATTTTGGGACCTTGTCACCATCCTTGGGTGTTGAGACTTCTCTGAAAAGGAATGTCATGGCACTGGCCATGTCATTTCCCTTGGAAGCCACACAGATAGCAGAGTCTCAGCCTTTGTTTGAAAGAACAAGGCAACATTACAGAGAAACTCTGAAAAACAGGAACCACAGGTGCAAAATCCATTAAGGAAATATAAAGAGTTCTAAAGTAGTTCTCTCTTTTTTCCTCTTTTTTTTTTCCCCTTTAGCTTTTCTGAAATGCTTGTGACTTCACAAGGGTCCTGCCTGGGATTTTTGAAGGCAAGGTTAGTGTTCTTGCCTGCTCACTGTTCACTGTGGAGCCTTTATTCTCCCATTCTGTTCCTGCCATTTCAGATTTCAATGGTCAGAAGTGCTCCCTGGTTTTGTTTTAGAGACTCCCTGCAGGAAGGCAGGAGCTCACAGGGCCAGCAAGGGGGTCACACTGGCACCTGGCAGTGTAAATAGATCCTCGGAGGGCAAAGCAAAGCCAGCAACCAGGAGAAGATGAGGAGGCTCAGAGATCAAGAGCCTCTTGTGCCCCTCTGGCACCAAACCCTCATCTACAATAGCAGGTGACCTGTGGTGACATCCTGCTTTCAGCAGCAGGGCAGCTCCAGAGTGCAGACAAGACTCTGGTGTCACGCTGGAACGTGGCCAGGAGGTCTGGTTAGCATCTCATTTACATATCCATTTGCTTCTAAAACAAAAAGAAACCTCAACAATGAATTCAGAGTCCTATTATTTGCTTTTGCTCGGTGGGTTTCTGTGTTGGATGTGCAGCAGGTGCTCACCCGGAGGCTCCAGGGGCAGAGTTGGTGCCAAGCAACTCCCAGAGATATTCTCAGGAAGCCAGGCATCAGTTGGGTTATTTCTTGAAAGATATTCCAGCTCTTCACACTTGAGGAAAAGAGGGGTGTGGAAGTAAAATGGGAATATGCTTTGTTTGGGTGGACTTGTACGTGTCACTGCATCTCCCACT
Organism: Campylorhamphus procurvoides; assembly: GCA_013396655.1. Taxonomy (NCBI): domain Eukaryota; kingdom Metazoa; phylum Chordata; class Aves; order Passeriformes; family Dendrocolaptidae; genus Campylorhamphus; species Campylorhamphus procurvoides. Next base: position 307,670 of record WBMV01004076.1, read on the forward strand.
GTTTGCAATTGCTGCTGCAGGACGGAGGAGCACTTCCCAAATCCAGAGCCAGGGTTCCTTTGTGCAGCAGGAGGCAAGAAGGAGATGGGAGATGGTTGATGGCTTAGGGGTGACATGTCTGGACCTTTGGTTGGGCTCATGTGGTCAACTGTGTCCAGCTCTGTGGTCCTCAGCACAGGAAGGATGTGGAGCTGATGGAGAGAGTCCAGAGGAGACCATGGAGATGCTCCAAGGGCTGGAGCCCCTCTGGAGCTCTGGAGACAGGTTGGGAGAGCTGGGGGTGCTCACCTGGAGAAGAGAAGGATCCAGGGAGAACTGAGAGCCCCTTCCAGTGCCTAAATGGGCTCCAGGAGAGCTGGAGAGGCACTTGGGACAAAGCATGGAGGGACAGGACAAGGGGAATGACTTCCCACTGCCAGAGGGCAGGTTTAGAGGGGATATTGGGAAGGAATTTTTGGCTGTGAGGGTGGGCAGGCCCTGGCACAGGTTGGGCAGAGAAGCAGTGGCTGCTCCATCCCTGGAGGTGTCCAAGGCCAGGTTGGACGGGACTTGGAGCAACCTGGGCTGGTGGGAGGTGTCCCTGCCCACGGCAGGGGATGGGACTGGATGAGCCTGAAGCTCCTTTCCAACACACACCATTCTGGAATTCTGTGCTGAACTCCAATCTCTGCAGGGATCTGAATTAACCAGAATAGGGGTTTTTACTGAAACCCTATTTACTGGAAGAGGAGAGAATGGGAAACTCCTGGTTGCCTGACAGGTTGGAGTCAAACTGCCTGCTTTGAAACCATTTTGTAATAACCTTGTAAACATTCAGAGGAAAAATACCAAATTGACATTTTTCAGCCCATTTTCTTGTAGCTGAAACTGCTCAACCTGCATTTGTAAATCACCCTCTCCCAATCTCCCCATTTTCAGTTATTTTCTGTCAAGTATCTTATCTCCCTTAAAACTTTTCTGCAAATTACTTGTTCCTTTGACATTAAGACTTAAGCTGTAACGTGGACGGGCCTCTGATCTCCCAAACCCAGTTAAACCCAGTGATCAGACTTTAAGCTGATTTGAAAGCGAGTTGAGCTCTGCCTTCAGTACTTTTTTCTTTTTTTTTTATCTGTGATTTAGGGAGAGATGATCCTGCCGTGGAGCAGGGGCTGGGCCAGGTAATGCTCTTAAGGTCCTTACACCCATCTCTCCTCTCCTGTGGCTGAGTCTGAGCTGTTTGTAGCTGAAATGGAGCCTTGGATGAATAAAAAATGGGTTTAAGTGACAATTTTTCACACTGAATAAACAGAGGGAAGGAAAAGACAGGAGGCATATGTCATGTTTCTGCTCTGATTTTCTGTGGCCATCACCTTATCTTTAAAACAAATGAAGAAATAATTTTTTTTTAAAAAAGGGGAGAAAAAGAACCTAAATAGGGCTTAATTTCCAACAGCAATCACCAAATGAAGCCTCTGCATAATGGGCATTTGCAGAGGGCACAGACACCACTTTGTGCCTCTGTGTTCTCATTAGGACTCATGCAGCTCCCACCTCACAGCCTGCGAATTCTGGCTGATAAAACAATCTTTTTGGGTTATTGCTGCTTTCCTGAGCTGTCCCTGCTCACCCAGCTTCGCCTTGGGAATTGTCAGGATTACAGAGTGAGCTGTGAAAACCCAGTTAGCGGGTGGAAAATATATATTTAAAAAAAAAACACCAATAAAACAACAAAGCAAAATGCTCATTTTTTCTGCTTTCTTTCTGAGTTTTCTCTCTCCTTTCACTTTTCCCTGTTACCCTGTTAGTGCTTGTCCTTTGTAAGTCTGAATAAAATAGGGAGCTGAATCATATTCCCTTTGAAATCAAATATTTAAATTTTAATTCAGCATGAGGGTTTGTGTTGGTATCAAAGGCCAAGATGACTCCCAAATTTCTCCCACCAGGAAGGGCTGGAATTCCCTCTGGAATTCACCTGCCCTGTTGTGCATGGAGCACCTCACCCAGAGCCAGCACCACAGCCCTTTGGGGTGGATATCAGAGTTCCTTGAGGACAGGTGGCTGCTGGGAGACCTGGGATCCCTGAAATCCCTGGGGATACGGTGCCCAAGGTGCACCTGGAGATCTGCAAGAATTTCAGCAGGGCTTTTGAGCTTGATGTGTGCAAACCAGCTGGAATTTCGAAAGGACAGCTCTGCTCCTCCCCGTGCACCTTTGGCTGGCTAAGAGCGAGCTGAAGCCCCGATAAATTAAATTGAAATATGAGCACTCAGATGGGGCCACACGTTGGTTCAACGGCACGAGGAGGAAAATGATGGAGCTTTGGAGCTCTGCCCTGTAGGCAAGGCCCAGCAGCTCATCAGGAAACAAGTTGAGTTGCGAGAACTTGTGTCACACTTACCCTTGGTTTCAGATTAATCATCAGTCGGTGATTAAGTGGAGTCAATGTAAATTAGGATTGAATTGATTTGGGGTGGATCACATGAGGAGACTGTCCTGTTTAACAAATTGGTTTTAAAGAGGAACTTTTCCTTCAGCCCTGTGCAGTTCTGTGTGCTGAACTGACAGTGCAGAGGTGAGGGCTCTGAACTCCAGCCTGGTGCAGGGGATCATTCACACCCAGAGAGGCTCCTGCTCAGTAAAACCCCACAGGTAGCACAGCAAGGAGCAGCCCAGTCCTCCTGCCTGTCTTCCATCTCCTCTCTTTCTCAGATGTCTCCTGTACACAGAGTCAGAACAACACTTTAAGTGGTAACAAAGTGGTTCTGATGCTCTGCAAACAGGTCAGACACAGGACTGGGCTCACAAGGAGCCCACACATCAGCAGTTTCGTCTGAAATGGCATCACTTTTAGGACCTTCCAGCACTAGACTGTGTCATTGCAGGCATGGTGGGATTTTGGAGTTGTCCTGTGCAGGTCCAGGATTTGGACTTGATCTTTATGCATCCCTTTCAGCTCAGGAGATTCTACATGGGGTTTAGCAAAAGATTGGACTTGGAGGTCTTTTCCATCCTTAATGATTCTTGTTCCCCATGTGCTGGCTTGTAGCACAAGAAACCACCTAAGATCCCTGAGGTGTATTTGGGTCAGGGCTGCATTGTCAGTGGTTGTTCAGCTTTTCACTGTTTTGTTTACAAGCTCAGATCAGATGTGAGAGAGGGGAGTGAGCTGGCGCCTTGGAACCACGGTGATGTCCTTTGTGGGCATCCCAGAGTCTAACCTCACTTGAGGGAAAAAGCAGAGCACTCATATGGAAAGAAAAAAAATAGGAGGATTTAACATTTTGAATCCCTGGAAGTGTTCCAGGCCAGGCTGGACAGGGCTTGGAGCAACCTGGTCTAGGAAAGGTGTCCCTGCCCATGGAATGAGATGAGCTTTAAGGTCCTTTCCAACCCAAACCATTCTGGGATTCTCTGATTCTATGAATGATTTTCAGTCATGGGAAAGCCAAGGAATGATTATGTTTTTAAGAGAGTGAAACTAAAACGTTTTGCTGAGCAAGCTCTGCTGTGGAAGAGGTTACACTGACTCGAGTGCTTCCTGTGGAAAATGAGAATTTCATCCCACACCTGAGGTGTGAGACATCTCACCACGGCAGAAGATGACCTGGGAGCTGTGAATTGTTGCAGCATTCAGGTTGGGGAAGGGTGAGGAGAGGGATGAATAAGCCCCATGTTTGGATCCCTGAGGTGGGAGGTGACAGGTTGGAGAGCTTGGCTTGTTAGGGCCAGACAGTTTGAGAGTTTGATTTGGCTGTGCTGAACCAGAGTTGGTCCCTCCTTTCCTCTCCAGATGTGTGTGAAACTCCCAGCAAGTACCAGTAAGTCACACTCTGGGAGGAGAGAGAACAGCAGCTGTTGGTTGTTTTCCTGCGTGTTTTATAGCAGGTCATTAACTGCACATCCTGATTTCAGAAGACACATGAGGTGGGAGCAAAACTCAAGCAGAGGACCAAGATCCTCTTTTATTATGTGTAATATAAAATATTGCTGCTTCTGGACATGCTGCTGCTCCTCTGTCTGTGATCATGGTGGCTAAAGCACTGCCACTACACTCTGGAGTGAAGTAGTCACAGGGAAAATATCTGCTGCCTCTCTGCTGTAACTTTTTTTCCCCAGGGTGAAAAAACATTGCAAATGTTTGTCTGAGTGTATGACAGGGGAAATAAGTGCTGTGTCCAGCTCTGGGAGCATAAGAAGGATGTGGATCTGGAGCCAGGCTGGGAGAGCTGGGGGTGTTCACCTGGAGAAGAGAAGGATCCAGGGAGACCTGAGAGCCCCTTCCAGTGCCTGAAGGGGCTCCAGGAGAGCTGGAGAGGGATTTGGGACAAGGGATGGAGGGACAGAACAAGGGGGAATGGCTTCCCACTGCCAGAGGGCAGGGTTAGATGGGATATTGGGAAGGAATCCCTCCCTGGGAGGGTGGGCAGGCCCTGGCACAGGTTGGGCAGAGAAGCTGTGGCTGCCCTTGGATCCCTGGGAGTGTCCAAGGCCAGGTTGGATGGGGCTTGGAGCAACCTGGGCTGGTGGAAGGTGTTTCTGCCCTTGCAGGAGGGAGTGGAATAAGATGAGCTTTGAGGTCCCTTCCCACACAAACCTTTCTGTGGAGCAATCATGTAATTAATCAATCTCATAATCAGGAGCTGCAGAGCTCAGCCTCCGGTTAGTGCTGTGCCAGGAGCACCTTTGGCTGTTGCATCCAAGGAACTGCATTGGAAGCCACTGGAGCACTGACAGCTCCTCTTCCTCTCTTGTTCCCCTGCCAGGCCAAGCGTCCTCGTTCACGCAGCAGCCCCAGGACCAGGTGGTGATCGCTGGGCAGCCGGTGACGCTGCTCTGTGCCATCCCCGAGTACAATGGCATCGTGCTCTGGATCAAGGACGGGCTGGCCCTCGGAGTCGGACGGGACCTCTCAAGTAAGTCGGGATACCACCCCCCAAAGCAAGGAAAACAGGAGTTCTCCCTCCCCAACAGTGCAGGCACAGCCCAAGCATTTATTTTGGCAATAATGTTTTCATTTCAACGCTGAACCTTCCAGCCCAGCCCAACATCATCACTAAAACTTGGAATAAACCAGAACTTTTTTAACACTGACTTGAAACAATGCTGTTGATTCCCACAGGTGTCACCTGACCCTTTGGAAAGCCCTGACTTTTGGAAATAAATTTCACATTTCCAAAATGTGGGATGAAATGTTTCATAAATGTTGAAATTGCCTGTTTTGATATTATCAAAAATAAACAGAACCATAGAATATTCCTAGTTGGAATGGACCCACCAGGATCAAGTCTCTGATTTGGATAAGTGTTTTCATTGGAGCCCACAAGTCCTTTGGCTTCCTTAAGCTCTACTCTTGGCAAAATAGTTTGGTAACCAAATTCCTCAGAATTCTCATTATTGAATCCCATGCCTGTATTGGGATTGGGGGTTAATTGCAGCTGGTGAAGACTGGTGTAATACTGGGAAAGTTATACAGGTTATTCTATATATTTTGCTGGAAAACACTGATTTGTAAGTGAAATATTTCATACGTTTAAGGGAGAGTGTTTGCTGGAAAAGCAGAAGCCTGGGAGGACATGGATCCCTTCAGGATCTGCAGCCTTGTGGCCCCAGGCACCACAGAGGGTGGAATGTGTGCCTCTGTTCAGCTTCTGGGAGATCTGGGAGACTTTTCCCAAGCCAGGCAGCAGTCTTAAGAAACCAGGAGAGGCCCTGTGTTTTTTGGTCTCCAGGGACCCCTAAAATGCAATGCCTGCTTCTTCTTTCCCTCTCTCTTTTATTAATACATGTAATTGCTCATTTCCAGCCTTGCCCAAGTGAGCAGCCCCCTCTTTGCCTGTTTTCCAAAGCTCAGTGCCACGGCTTTCCCGTTAGAGAGCTGAGCTATCCATGCAAGACCTTGCAGCACGACTGGGTACCAACAGCTCCACTGGAGCACGGAGCTGATGGGAACCACTTCCACAATTAACGGAGCTGGGGCTGCTGGAAGCCAGAGGAGCTGCCAGCTCATGTGATACCAGCTCAGCCAGTGTCTAATTAGCGAAATACAAACAAACCCATCACTTGTATTTTTCGCGGTTCAGGAGAGCAAATCCTGCTGTTGATAACTCGGGAAACAACAAAAGCCCAAGCGTGTGCCAGGCTGGCTGTGCCACACGGGTGTGCCTTCCTCCCCTGCTGCTCCCTGTGAGCCCAGCCAGGCTGGCCAGGGCTGTTGGTGTCCCCCAGATCCAGCTTTATGCAGACCTAATTGTGGAAGTATTCCAGGGTTTCACCACCGCTGACTTCAGGAGCTGAGGAAATCCCGTGACAGGTCGCACAGGAGCCCATGGGGTGGGTTTCCTGGTGGAAGGGCTCATCCCTTTTCCTTACCCAGGCAGGTTGAGGGATGCTCCACCCCTGGCAGTGTCCAAGACCAGGTTGGATAAGACCTTGAGCAACCTGGTCTAGTGGGAGGTGCCCCTGCCCATGGCAGGGAGGGTTTGGACTAGAGGGCTTGTAAGGTCCCTTCCAACCCGTAGCATTCTGTGCTTCCATGATTCATGGGGATTTCAGTTAATGCCCCTTCATTGGCACGTCTTTTTCAAACTTGTTGGGCAAAACATGCAGTCTCTTCCCCAGGTTTGGAAAGGTTCTTTCTCTCTGTCTGTGGGCTGGCTGCCAAGGAGGGGAGGAAGCTGCCTAGGAATGTCCATGGGGCTCTGGCTCTGTGCTCTGCTCTCCCCATCCTGACTCGTGCGCTGTGCCTGGCAGGTTATCCACGCTACCTGGTCGTAGGAGACCATCTGTCGGGGCAGCACCACTTGAAAATCCTGCGGGCTGATCTCCAGGATGACGCCGTGTACGAGTGCCAGGCCATCCAGGCTGCCATCCGATCCAGACCTGCCCGGCTGACTGTCCTCGGTGAGTCCCATCTCCCTCTCACAATGGGGGGATTTGTGTCCTTGTGGTCGCACTGAGTGGCTTGGGGACAAAACATTTTGTTGTCCAGTCAAGAGGACTGGAAGTGAATCCGTGGTGAGAGCAATGGGGCATGGCTCCTTCCTGAGAACAGGAGCAAAGGAGGCTGTTTGGGGAGTAAAACACCTCAGGGATGGAGTTCAGCAATTCTGGGATGAGCAACAGAGGCACCAAGGGTTTGGCACTTCAGCTCTGTGAATTTACACAGCAATTGGAGAGTGTCTGTCCATAACTTTAAGGATATGAAGAGTGTCAGTGTCATCATCAATGTGTTGCCCTTCCTGCCGTGCTGCTCTGCAGCAGGACTGGGATGAATCCACCACTTGAGGAAAGGCTGGTGCCACACTATTGCAGTATTTTCATGCTGTCTTCATATTAATATCTTATCATCCCATGTTTCTCAGTAATTAATCTTTCCCATGAACAGCACACGAGGGTGTTGCTTGGGGTTGAAAGCTGGAAGTGGCTCCCAAAACCTGGTAAAGACCCTTTTTGGGTGGGAGATGGGCGAGGAGCTGTGGCAGAGCTGCAGGGCTCAGTTGGCAGCTGGTCCCCTGGGTGTGAGGGCTCTGCTCCCAGGAGTGCTGGGAAAGGCTGTGTCAGCAAAGCTTCCCGGAATGCACGGGGCTGCCGAGAAGTTAATGAAAATGGCATTTTTCTTGAAAAGCTTGGACAAAACCCAGTCTGTGCTGCTGCTCCCAGATCCATCCTGATGATTCAAGCCCCAAAGTGAAACTGTTTGCATATATAAGTTTGTCTGAACTGAAGTTTAGATTTGTTTTGGGGTTTTTCCTGGTTAATTTCTCAGGGAAAAAAATCTGCTTTTATTCAGATCAACAGTAATTGGTTTTAAGCAGCCAAAAGAAGTGAATTAAGGTACTGGTTGTGGTTGAAGGTTCACCTCACCAGAGTCTGCTGCTTCCCACAAAAAACAGTTCTAATTTCAGGTTTACAACGTCCCCCACACTCATTTTGCTCTCTCCACAACCCTACAACGTTCCCTACCCCCAAACCTACACAGCTTCCATCCCTTCTTTCCCTGACCCCGACAATAATGATCATTTTCCTTTGATCCATCCTTCTGCTCAATCCAGCCTGGCAGCAGCTCCGAGCTCTGGCGTGTGCCCATACATGAAGGAATCCTGGAAGTGAAGTGGAGAGAAGGATATTTCCATTCTCTCCGACAGCCCCTCCTCCACCCGGGCTCCCTCCTTCTGTTGTGAAAGCAGAAGACGTTGCCAGAGCCAGACAAAAGAAATAATGTTATTTAATTAGAGCTAAAGATTTCAAAACTAATTTAGTCCCAGGGCGTACGTCAGAGCTGCCGCGAAGCGTTGATTGAGCAGAGAGAGGTTTTTATGGATCAAAAGGAAATCGTTATTATCTTTGGGGTTATGGAATGTGTTGAATAGATGGTAGTTAATGTTTATGTGGATATACATGGTAGTTGCTAATTGGTACATTTGCCTAAGATGCTCAGCAACTTATATTTGCAGAGTGTTTTCCTTTTAAGAAAATTAAACTTACAGCTTGTTCGACTTAGGCCAAATTGATGAGAAAATTTGTGTTTGGAACTCACCGGTAGCTCATCTTTCTCTTTAGATCTATTTATGTGGATGTTCTGGAAGGTAAAACATGGTCACAGCCCCAGCCTTGGCAGAGTTCAAGGAGTGTTTGGACAACGTTCCCAGGCACAGGGTGGGATCTTTGGGGTGTCTGTGCAGGGCCAGGAGTTGGACTCAATGATCCTTGTGGGTCTCTCCCAGCTCAGGCAGTTTTGTGACTCTATGAAATTTAGGCTGTTTGGGGAGGTAGGAAGGACCATCCCACCCTTGGAGAGGGGCTGGGAGGTGGTTGGTGACCAGCAGCTCCCACTGTGTGCCCTTTGGGATGGGATGGTGTGTCCTGCAGGGAGGGTGGAGGCTGCACTGGGGGGTCTGTGCTCTGTGTTTTAGCCACCCCTATGGGGGGGACAGAAGTGGCACTTGAGGAGCAGGTGCCTCAACACCCCATGTTTTCAGAGCTCTGTCAGCCAGTGAAATGTGCAGCCTGTCAGGCTGAACTCACTGTGTGCCAAGTTTGTACAGAGAAGGGGAGGGATGTTTTCCAGATGTGTAGTGCCACCAGCTGTGCAGACATCTCCCCTCTCAGGATCCACTGCATGAGCCTGCTTTGGTCGTGAGCTGAGCAGCTGCTCCAGAGGGGTGTGGGTCTCCCAGGTTTCGTCTTCCTTGGCTGGGAAGGGATGTGACAAGGCTGCCTGAGCTGCCTCACTTGAAGATGCTTGTGGGGGTATTCCTTCACGCTGGTGTGCCCAGCTTCACCTGAGGCTGCAGACATCTCCTGGGCAGGAGAGGATCCCTAAGACATCCCTGGATCTGGGTGCAAACTGTGCAGTTCTCAAGGAAATGATTTGTCCCAGATAGGGCAGAGCTGGGAGGCTCTGGTGGCTGGGAGGTTCTGGTGCCTGGGACCCCGACATGTGCTGCTGGTTTGCCAATGACTCGAGGGGCTCATCAGCCAACTGGGTGTTGGAGACAGTTTTGGGGAACCCCATCCCTCTCTTTCACCCCCAGTCTTGTCTCTGGAAAATGCCTTGCCTGGTTTATTTGCATGGGTTGGTGCTGCCTTGTCTGTTCTTGCCAGCTTTTCCACTTCCTTGGTATCAAGAAATCCCCTAATGCCTCCCAATCCAGGCTCCAACTGCTGTCATTCATGTCTGACAACAGCTTTATGGGGCTGATGTCTCCTACTTCCCTGCTCAGATGCAGAGCTACACCATATTTTAATTAAATATTTAAGATTTTGTCACATTGTTTTCAAATCTACATGGTTAAATGTAGTGGAACAGATCATTCCATAGCCTTGGAAGTCCAAACATTCAAACAGACGAGCCTATTAGTGTCATCAGCATCAGGAAAAGTCTTTTCTTTGTGGAGTCTCAGGGACAGATATTGCTTGGGAAGGTGGGTACAACCCATCCCAAAGCTGGAGGGCCCCTCTTCTCTGAGTCTCCCACACCTTCCCTCCTACCATTGCCCAAACTGTCTGGGGAAGGAGTCACTGCCCAATCTCCTCAGGACCTCTGTCCCAGGAGGGAAGGCTGATAAAGCTGATGGGATGGGATGGGATTTGGAAGATACAGCAATATTCATGTTTTCTGCAAGCAAAGGATGTCAAGGCATTTTGGCAGGGGAGCCCAAGCCAGGCAGGCTTTGGGAAGCCACAGGAGGGCTATTTGCTACCTGGTACATCTTTTATGGCAGGGCTGCTTAATTTATGATCTATTTAACTAAGCCAGAGTATTAATTAAATAAAGTAAGAGCCTGATTAGGACTTGGAGAAATTTAAAAATAAAATCAGGCAGCAATCGAGCGAAATTGCAAAGCAAACACTTTGGCTGTAACCACTGGAGAGTTCCCTCCGGTCTTCCATCAAAGCTCGGAGCAGGGAGGGCAAATACAAGGGATTATATTGCCAGCAGATGTGTGTTGTTAAAATATGCATCTGCCAGCCCTGTAGTTTGAGGAGCCAGAGGGCTCGCTCGTGGATCCCTCTGCACTCGAGGGACCGTGAAGGAGTTTGAGGCCCCTCCAGCTGAGCTGGGATTTGCAGACACGTTAATTAGTGTTGAGTTCCCCGATCTCGGAGGCAGCCGAGCGAGGAGCAACTTTGAAGAGAGCATTGGCTTCCCCTGGAGGGAGCAGAGGGAGGGGAGGGGGACCAGGGGCTCACTGTGCCCATGTGGCTGTGGCACTGCCACCCCTCAGCCCTTGGTGACCCAGTGCCAGGGGGGTGGGGGAGGACAGGGCAAGGGGAGCAGGTGGATGATGGGCTGTTGGGAACCTGGATGGTTCCTCTCCTTCACCAGTGCCTTGGTAGGAGCATCCCAAGGGTGTCCTGGTCTGTCCTCCCCAGCGTGAGCTGTGACACCTCCAGCCCTGCCATGTGCCACAGGCTGCCCCAGGAAGGTCCCAGATGCCACTTGCTTGGCACAAGGAAAAGGGTGATCCCAGAGGTGCCAGTGGGAACTTGGTGACAACTGGGAAAATGGGATATGAGGGTGTGAGGAGGGAGGCAGGGGATCTAATTCCAGGGACTTAAGGTGAATAATTGATAGGCAATTAACTTGTACCTTCACCTTTTATAGTCTAATTCCCCCTCTCCTCCCACTCTGTGGCCTCTTCTAATATTAACTCTGCCTTCACGTGTGTCCCATTAGGAATAAAGCTTTCTTAAATCAACATGAATTATTTAACTCTACAGATTAAGTTAATTTGAAGTGAGAGCTCCTGTCTCTGACAATGGCACAAGTCATGGACAGGAGAAAAGGAGGGTCACTGGGGTGTCAAGTGCAACCACATTCAGTCACAACCATTTTCCTCTTTTTACTTCATTTTTTTTATTTTATCCCAATCCTCTTTCTTGCCAAGTCTTTCCAGTCCTCCCCTGCAGAGCAGAGTAAGCATTTCCATTACCAAAATGATGACTGCCATCTTGAGACATCTGCGTTTCCCAGCTTTCCTGCTCTTCAGTGGGGTTTGATCAGAAAATAAAGAGGTTACGGGCTGGGAAAGGCCATTTTTCAATATTTGTAATGCTGATCTGCAAGGAGAAAATGTAACGAGGTGATGTTTCAAATCCAGAAACAGCTCAGCTTGGAACCCTTTTTCCACAATTTTTAATAGAATTCACTTCTCTGAATGCAAAATTCAGAGCATGTCGAGCCAGGATGTCAATTCAGAACAAAAAAAAAAGAAAAAAAAAGAAGTGATGAAAATGTGATCATTTTCTTCCAGACAGTCTCTTCTCCTTGAGCAAGTTTGGGTCTTCACAAAGCTGCATTTTCTGCTGGGAATATTTTCAGTGGCAAAACAGCAACCGGCTCTGCTGGGAATGAAACAGAAACATCAAACAATCGAGCACAAATCCCAAATAACCTAAATATTTGATGTCATGTCTGAGCATCTTAAGTTTACAGCGCTCTGAGCCGGCTCCTTTTGATAGCAGAGGGTGGCCGGGTTTCCTTGCTCGTGTCCTTGTGTGGCTCCGGGGTGGGATGGACCGTACCCAGGCAGGCAAAGCAGGGGCTGTACAAACTCCAGGGGAAAGGCAGGCTCTGCCTCATGCAGTCTGGGGCTGGAAACCAGGCCAAAGAGAAGGACTGTGTGCTAAAAAACTGGGGATAGAGATGGATCCTCCCAGGGTGGGTTCCACCCACCTCAGGCTCTGCTGGTGTCAAGACAGTACAGTAACTACTCTGGTTGTACAAATATGGGGAGAAGAAAGCTAAGAAAGGGCTTTGTTTTACAGTATAGGCATTAAAAATGATAAATAGCCTCAAAAATACAGAATGGTTTGGGTTGGAGGGGGCACAACTCTCTGCCATGGGCAGAAACACCTTCCACTAGCCCAGGCTGCTCCAACCTGACCTGGGACACTTCCAGGGATCCAGGGGCAGCCACAGCTTCTCTGCCCAACCTGTGCCAGGGCCTGCCCACCCTCCCAGCCAAGAATTCCCTCCTAATATCCCATCTAACCTGCCCTCTGGCAGGGGGAAGCCATTCCCCCTTGTCCTGTCCCTCCATCCCTTGTCCCAAGTCCCTCTCCAGCTCTCCTGGAGCCCCTTTAGGCACTGCAAGGGGCTCTCAGGTCTCCCTGGAGCCTTCTCTTTTCCAGGTGAGCCCCCCCAGCCCTCCCAGCCTGGCTCCAGAGCAGAGGGGCTCCACCCCTGGAGCATCTCTGTGTCCTCCTCTGGACTTGCTCCAACAGGTCCATGTCCTTCCCAACAGGACAGGGCTATATCTGAGCAGGGTCTGGTGTTTAATCACACAGAGGGAAGTTTAGCAGGGCCAGGCCAGCACTGAGCAGGTGCTGCCTCTGCTCCCTCAAACCTTGGTCCAGAGTTATCAGCTCACACCATTTCATGAACACTTCTTGCAAAATTCTTGATTTCTTAAAGCCCTGGAGTTGAGTGGTGCCACCTCTCCCATCAAACTTCCCCTTCCTTAAACACTCTGAGCCACAGCAGCATTCCTACCTCCCCGCTGAAGGCTGAGGGAGCACAGAGTAAATCGGAAGAGACACGGCTCGAAGTGATTAATGTTCAGGTTCCCGCGCCCATCTGCGATTCCTTGTCTCGATGCCGGGAGGGCACCGTGGCTCTGACCTGTGTTTTTATCGGACATGAAGCATTTGCCTTCTCTGCACAGAGTCTGCTGGCTGGACCCACCTGATGGATGCAAAGCACAGAGGGCTCATAAAAAACCTTCCCGATTCTCTGTCATTGCTTTCTCTCTTCCCCCTGCCGCCGCCCTGCCCCAGCACAGGTACTCCCTGCTGTGATGGCTGTGAGGTCACTGTGGTGTGGGGGTGTTTCTTGTGTGTCAGGATCCCTCTGTCCTGCTGTGCTCATCACTTGGACTTGTGTCTGCCCCTACTCCTCCTCTGGGCACAACCCCTCTGGTCTCACCCCCAAATCCCCCCCGCCTGCATAAACCCTGTGGGAGCCAGTGCTCCCTCTGCATCACACCAGCCTTTCCCTTTGCACCATACACTGCATCCCAGGGCTCCTGCTCCCTGCAATGCCCATGGACAGGGGACATTATTCTGCTTCATGCCCTTTTGGATCGCTGACACCTTGCACTCGGCATCACCCGCACGTGCAGATCTCTGTGTCTGTGCACGCCTACGCACAATTCTCCCTCGTGCCAATCAAGACACAACTCCCCCATCTGCATCCTGCCTGTGCTCCTCTGCATCTGCATCTGTGCTCCCAGAGCCCTGGTTGTGCCTCTCCCAGATGCACACAGGGATGGGATATAGATCAGAGCGTAGGGTGTGCTCGGTGCATGCTCAGCCCGGGGATCCGTCACCGCCGGGAACTCAGTGGGTTGTTAGTGACCTGACACGAGTATTGACCGCCTCTCCCCTTGTCAGCTGGCGGAGAAGAACGAGGCCCTCGGAGCGTGACATCACCTGAGTGACAGTCCCCGCTTTGCTATCGATCCCCCGGTGAAAAATGAACCAGCAGGGCAGGACCAGCTGGGAGAGCAGAGGAGGCACTTGGGGAGAGGCTGCCCGAAGCCACCCCAGCTCTGTGCTGGTACCCAGCCTGCTGGGATGTGCTTTCCGGGATCCAAGAGCTTTGCCAGCCCTTCTTGCATGTCTTGCATTTCCCTGCTCTGTGAAGTGTTGCCCAGCCTTGCCCCCTGAGCTCCTCTGCCATCCGTGAGAGGGTTCAGGCTCCCCAGCATGGCTCCCAGCACAGCCAGCATCTCCCAGCTGATGGTGGAGGAAGGGTTGGGAACCCTGTGATGAATCTCTTCGCTACACATCCATCACAGTGCTCTCTGTTCCTGCCACTTCCCAGTGGTGTTTGATGCCCCTGTCAGCGTGATGGATTTCAGCTTCCCATCCAGCAGTAGGACTGGGATGGGTTTGGGGCCGTGGCATTTCTTTTGGCTCACCTTGGGCTACAAAAGTGGATAGTCACGTCTGAATGAGCAACCTGTGTGTGTCCTTGGTAATTAACAGGCGAATAACCACCCATGCTCCAGGATATTCCCCACATGCCAAGGAAAGGTTGGACAAATGACCCTGTGGAAGGGGCTATTACTCTTTTTTTGACATTAGAAGTGCCTTGTGTGCTCAAATTTGCCTCTTCAGGTGGCAAAGAGAGGTGAAAAGCGTGAACATGGCATTGGATGAGCCACCCAGGACTCTCCAGCCTTCTCCTGCTCCTGGGAATTAGGATGGTGTTCTCCCTCAGGACAGGCATGAAGCCACATGATCGGGTTCCTCTAAACTCCTCAACTCTGACCTGCATGGAGAGAGACAAGGGATTCATGGCAAATTATGGATTTAACACCTATGATGAATCCCCATTACAGCATGAAATGAGAAAGGAAAATGTAGCTAAATGGAAGATTTCCCCTGGGCAGCAGGAGGCTGCAACTCGTGAGAGGCTGGGGAAAATAGAATGGAAAAAAAAAAGGTAAAAAAAATAGAGAACTAGAAAAACCTTGTTCTGTTACTAAATGTTGCAAAACCTTTGCAAGCCATTGCTTGCAGGTTAGTGGGGATTAAAGGCCAGGGCTCAGATCCGTGACACATCCGAGCTTTCCAACTGCATCCCTTCGGTTGTCATGACAAGGGGACATGAAATGTTGTTGATGATGGTCCCTTGGGTGCTCCGAACAGCCAGTCCCTGGTGCCTGAGTCAGGACCTGCCCTTCACTACACTGCGAGTGTAGTCAGGCTCTGCATCACTCACGTCCCTTTGGGAAATGCCGATGGAGCATGAAAAGTGATGAAAAGTGCACTCATATCTTAGACCGTGCTCCTGATTCCCAAACACAGGGTTTAAGGCCAGGTTGGATGGGGCTTGGAGCAACCTGGACTAGGGGAAGGTATCCCTGCCCATGGCAGGGGGTTGGAACCACATGAGCTTTAAGGTGCCTCCCAACCCAAACCAGTCTGGGATTCTGTGACTGTAGGGTAATGCAGCTGGAGAAAAATTCCCACAGGGAGGATATGTCAGTAGCAGGCAGTGGGTGGCTTTACTGGAAGTGCAGGAAGGAAGATGGGCTTTGGTGGTGAAATATGGGCAGGAAAAGCTGGGAAGGGGCATCCAGTGTCCTGCCTTTCTGGCTTGTCCTCCTGGCTGTATGGGCAGAAAGGGAATCCAGTGATTTATGGCCTTGATGGAAACACGCACATCCCAGGTTCGTTTCTGTGCTGCCAAAGCTCTGTGTGCAACCTTGAGTGAGTCCTTCAGGGTGAAATCCTCCCTTAAAGAAAAGGGAAAAGGAGCTGAGTGAGGCAGGAATGGGAAACTTTGGGTTGTGAACATGGTCTGCCTTGTTCCCTGCGCTCACTGCGACGGGAGCGACATCCAGGGGGTTGTGCAGTCAGTCATTCCAGGGCTGGGCCACGGCCAAGCAGAAATGCTGCAGAGTCAGAGCTGTGGAGACAAGTGTCTATAATCTCCACTGAGTCATAAATTATGTAGGGGCTGAACTCTCCTCCCTGTGACCTGGCAGCACACGAGGGGTCCTCTCACTGCCCCCAACTCATGGCAGCACAGAGGGATGAACACTGGACAGCCTGCAGGGTGTTCGGATAATCCCGGGAGCATCCCCATCCCTGAGGTGGCTGTTTCTTATTCAGGTTGTTGCTAGGGAATTCTGCAGAGATTTCTCCTAGTGGGTGAGAAGTGACTTTCAAATCAGTGGCAGCACGGAAAAATTGTGATGGAAAAATAAGAGTCTTTCATGAGATCCCATTTAATTGCTAACGAAGCCAAAAATCACAGCTCTCACATTTGGTTCACCCACAAAACCCAGACAGCAGCTGCCCCCTTCGTATCTGATTTCAACTGGTAGGTTTGAAAGATGCAGAAGGTATTTAATGATAATGATAATGATTTACATTTATATAGTGCCTTCTATCCACTGGGATCACAAAGTGCTTTATATATTTATGGATAAAAATACACCAGATAAGAAGCACTCCATCCATCACCAAATCACAGCCCCTTCCCAGGCAAGCTGTTCAGGAAAGAGTTGCTGCATTTCCAGAGCCGCCCTCCCTCCTCACTGCTACAGCACTTGGGGGGCTGTACGGTAATTTTGCAATAAAACCAGGTGATAAAAACACTTTAAAAACAACAATGTCATAAAAGAGGAGAACCCTCAGTGTCATAAAACTGCACACAGAGGAACAGGAGAGGAAACTTGAGAGAGAGAGGGTTATAATGGCTTTAAAATGAAACAGGATAGGTTTGGATTGGAAGAAATTGTTCCCTGTGAGGGTGGGGAGACCCTGGCAGAGGGTGGGCAGAGAAGCTGTGGCTGCCCCTGGATCCCTGGAAGTGTCCAAGGCCGGGTTGGGATTGGAGCAACCTGGGCTAGTGGAAGGTGTCCCTGCCTGTGGCATGGGGTGGAATGAAATGAGCTTTAAGGTCCCTTCCAACACAAACCATTCTATTATTCTGTGATAAATAGGAACTGTCACCATCATGGAGATCAGCTCTGGAGGAGAAATATCCTCCAGCTGCTCTGAGTTGGAAGGTGAAGGGCTTGGCCAGCATCTCTGAAGGGCAGGTACCATGGGAGCTGGGTACTGAGGGACCTCCCAACTTAGTTTGGAGGTGGCAACACAAGGAAAAATCCTGACACTCGAGGCTTGACAGATGCTTCTGCCTCCATGCCCTGCTTTGTCCTGCCGTGGAGCAGGTCTGTTCCCATGGGTTGGGTGCAATCCAGCCACCTTCCTCCTCCTCCAGATGCCCCAGTGAGTTTTGCCAGTGGCCCTGTGCTTTGGTTCCTGTCCTAAGAGCAATGGAGCCTTCCTAGCCCAAAATTCTCCTTCTCAGAGGAGCCACTTGGTCATGCCCCTCTGGCGGCAGCCTCTGTCTCAGCTGGGCCTGGGAGGCAGGCAAGGGGAGGGGAGGAAGGAAGGGAGAGAGAGTTTGAGGCTCTTAGAGATATTCATTCAAAATTCATAGGCACAAAATTGCAGTCTGCATGGATTTGTTTCCTTTGGAAAATTACAGGAAACTACAGGCACCAACAACTGTTATTCAAATAGCCACTTTAGATGATTAGGATGGCAGGAGGCTGTACTTACACATGCAGACCCAATATAATCAGGGCCAGGCAAAGGGAAGCTGGGGGAGCTCAGCAGTGTAAGCAGCAGCAGGAAGGCTCTGTGGGAAGAGCCACGGGGCCAAACCCAGCCCCACTGCTGGGGCTGGAGCAGCAGAACCCAATTAGCTTCCTGGTTTGGGGTGATGAGGAGAGCACGGAGCTCAGTGGCCATGCCTGGGGGAAGTTTCTCACCCCTCAGCTGAGGACAAGTAGTGCACAGGTACAAGCACTGCTCCTGCAGCGAGGTCTCTCCTCTCCTGCACCTACATCATAGTCCAGAAACCATCACAGAGTCACAGGATCCCAGACTGGTTTGGGCTGGAAGGAACCTTAAAGCTCATTTGGTTCTAATCCCTTGCCATGGGCAGGGACATCTTTCACTAGACCAGGTTGCTCAGAGCCCCAACCTCCAGAAAATCCCACTGCCACTGTTCCTCCTATCCATCTTCATTCCAGCTTTGACCCTCCGCCTGGTTCTCCCTCATTGCTGACCTCATTGGGATCCCAGAATCCCAGACTGGTTTGGGCTGGGAGGGACCTTCAGTCTCGTTCCAAACCCCTGCCCTGGGCAGGACCACCTTCTATTAGAACCGTGTTGCTCAGGTGCATTCTCCTCATCCCCTGCTCTCTTGCCTTCCAGCACAAACATGCAGCATCACTCCCCAGCATGTTATAAATCAAGAGTGAGAGTTTTTATCCACCCTGAATTTATTTAAAAAGAAAGAAAAGGACTTTAAAGCCACACAGACACAAAACCCTGAGCAAATACTGCTTTGAGGATTGGCCTGCGGGTCAGCAACGAAACGCAGGCAGAACATCTGAGCCACTGAAGGGTGAAAAGTGTATAGTAAAAGTAAACTCTGCAGTATGAGAGGAGAAACTCCCAGATTTGTATCCAGAGAGCTGCTTCTTTCCCTTTCCAAATGCTTCCCTGCAGTACCCACGATGTCGTGCGGTGCAGAACAGCCAAGAGCATCCCACCCTCCCCTGGCAGCATCTCCCACCCAACCAAACCCACTCTCTACGGCTCCAAGGCTCCTTCCCGTGGATGGAGAGCTTCCAGCAGCCTGCCACGTGTTCACGGGTGTCCCAAGGTGTCTGGCAATGTTTGCACACAGACCCATCTGTGGCTCCCTGGGCGCGCCGGCAGCCCCGGCACGTGGCTTGGCAGGGCTGGAGCTGGAAGTGCCTGCAGGGAGCAGCAGGAATGCAGCTTCCAGGACCTGAATCCAAAGCCTGGGAGACCCATACCTGCCAGATCCACATCCCCAGGCACACAGGACCCTGGGCCTACCTCATTTCCCTGGCTGCAAGGTCATGGAGGGCTGCAAGGGGGAATGGATTTAAACCAAAAGAGATTTGGGTTGAATATTGGGAAGAAAATGGATATTGGGAAGAAATTCTTCCCTTTGAGGGTGGGGAGGCCCTGTGGCTGCCCCATCCCTGGAAATGTTCAAGGCCAGGTTGGATGAATTTTAGAACAACCTGGTCTAGTGAAAGGTGTCCCTGCCCATGGCAGGAGAGTGGAACGAGATGGGCATTAAGGTGCCTCCCAACCCAAACCATTACGGGATCTCTATGATGTCAGCAATGAGAGAGAACCAAGTGGAGGGTCAGAGCTGTATTTGTGATGGAGATGGGTAGAAGGAACAGTGGCAGTGGGGTTTTCTGGAGGTTGGGGCTTGAAACAACCTGTTCTAGTGGAAGATGTCCCAGCCCATGGCAGGGAGTTGGAAGCTTTAAAGTCCCTTCCAACTCTAACCATTCTGAGATTCTATGATTCTATGACTTCATGTGCTATCAAGTTCTTCTGGAAGCCAGCCTTGTTCCAAAGCACCTGAGTGATGGACAAAGGTGGATGTGGAGGGAGGGAGACCTAAAATGGCAGAGCAGGAGGTCTGGAATAAGGTAACTTTCAAGCATTGCCAAGTCAGAAGGCAGCTTTGACATCCTGCATGTACAAGGAGCCCTTCACAAAGTCTCTGGACTCTCCTTAAACACAGGTTTCTCCCTCCCTGGTGCTTTTTGAGGTCACCTTGAGTTTGAGTTGACCAGATACAGATGGTGATGAGCTGCTTTGCACACTCCAGGCTCCCTTTCTTGTCTTTACAAGTGCTTTTCTCTTATCTTGTAGTATTTTGCAAAACCTCACAAGCTTTTAGTGGCAAGACTTCTGCTAAGAGGCTGTTGATAACTCTGGAGTAGGCAGCGGGAAGGCTTTAGTGACGTGTTCTCTTCCTTTCCATTGGAAAAAGAGGCTTATCTGCTTTGGAGAATGCAGGTTCTTCCTCCTTATCCACACTGAAATCTTATCTAAACTGGTTCAGGTGGCAGAGCTGAGAGAAGGAAATAATTAAGCAAGAGACAGGTGAAATGCTGACATTATTATTACTTAAATGGCCCAAACCTTTTACCTCCTGTATTTTTTATTATTATTTTACTTTTTTTTTTACTGCTGATGACACATAACAAGGGAGAAATCAGTTTTTCTAGGTTATCTCACCCATCCACACACACGCCACTTCACACCCCCCCTCCTCCCCACCCAAATATAAATCTCCTTTAACTGGTTCTGTTGGCAAGACAGAGAAATAATTAAGGCGAAGGTGGCTGCAGTGTTGATGTTATTACTGTAATGCAGCAGCCTGTTTAGTTTCTTTGCCAATGAAATGCAACCAGGGGAAAATCAGTTTTAAAGATTACCTCCCAGAGATGCAAATAAAGGAGCGGAAACCATGTAGTCAGGAAGAAATGGTCTCAAACTAGGAAACATTTCAAAGTCGGTGACAGTCTCTTAGGAGCTTTTAAGACCACAATTTACCTTTTGACTGCATTCTATTTTCTCTGAAATCCTTTATTTCCCTCTTATTTATTGACTGGAGAGACAGCACAGAAACGAGAAAGTGATTCTCCAGCCGCTGGTCTTAAAAATCCATAGAAGAAAATTGTTCTTGGGAGGGCGGATTTTTGTTGTTGTTGGGCACTTCTTTTTCTCTCCTCCCTTGTTTGTAGCCCTTGCTGTGAACCAGGGCTTAATTGAATCACTTTGCTGTGGAGGGGTCTCAGCCTGGAAGGGATGCAGGTCTGGGAGTGAGAAGCCCTGGCTAGAGAGGTGGGAACTGAGGTGATCACAGAGTGGGATGTGGCGCATCCCGCTCCGGACCACAGGGGGGGATGAGGGTGGAGGGGCTCTCCATCCCCACAGGGCCCTCACCAGCAGCTGAATCACGGCCATGTGCTCCAGGGGGATTTCTCTTGTTTCAGGGATGGCACTGCAGGTTGGCAAAATGGGCATCTTTGCCCATGGGCAGCATCCTGATCTTGGATGAACACCATGCTGTCAGGTTAGCATCCCCCTCCTGGAAGCATCCAGGACGCACCTTAATGTCCATCTCGTTCCACTCTCACAGCGTGTGTAGCTCTCATTTAGCAGCCTGCTCCGGACTAGCCTCCCACTCTCGGATTAGCATCCCACTGTTAGATTAGCATTCCAGTTTTGGATTAGCATTCTGCTCTTGCATTAGCCTCCTGCTCTTGAATTAGAATCCCACTTCCAAATTAACATCCCACTCTCAAATTAACATCCTACTCTTAGATTAGCATCCTGCTCCTGGTTTAGCACCTGACTCTCAGATTAGCATCTCTGTGCTCAGATTAGCATCCTGCTCTCAGATTAGCATCCCACTGTTAGATTAACATCCCAATCTCGGATTAGCATCCTGGTCTTGGATTAGCCTCCTCCTCTTGGTTTAGCATCCCCCTCTAAAATTAACATACCACTCTCAGATGAACATCCTGCTCTCAGACTAGCACCTGAGTGTCAGATTGGCATCCCAGCCTCAGATTAATATCCAGCTCTCGGATAAGCATCCCTCTCTGGGATCAGCATCCCTCTGGACACAGTGGCAGTGTGGGATTGACGTGTCTTGCCTGCTCCATCCTGCTCACCCCACGGTGGTTCCCCCACATGCACACTCTTGTGTTGCTCACAGGCTCCTGTCTGTGGGTGTCCCCTGCTGGAGTGATACTGAGATGTGCAAAAAACCCAATCACACTGAATTCCTGCAGTGCTGGCCTAGTTATCCCATCCCAGCTGTGAGCTAACACTGCTGCCCAGGAGAGTCCCAGGAGATGGCTCTGCTTGGAGGGAGTAACTACATTAAAAAAAATAGTACATCAGTGTAGGCTGATATGGGTCAGAATCAGTGCAGCTCCATAACGAGAGCCTGAATTTCAGAGATTAAATCCTTTAAGGCCACCTTTACAGTAGCTGTGTTTAATTACTCCTCATATCTGCCAGCCCTGCCTTCAGAAAAGGACCGTGTCAGGACATCTCGCACTCCATCAATGAGGTTTCCTGGTTATTGATACTTTTCTGCTTAATTTATGAGGTTGCACCAAAAAAGATTTGGAGAGGCTGCCATAAAAGTCCTGCCTATCTGTGCTGCAAAGGTGCATCTCCTCCTTTCCATCCCCCAAGGGCTTTGGGTGGTCCCAGGGCCTCAGTCCTCGACAGGTGGCACAAGGATGTCCACAACGGGACAGTGTTGGGGTGAGGAGGAAAGGGAGCACCCACTGCCCTGGGTGGTACCTCTGGAAGAACTAAAAGGGGGATTAGAGGCTCAGGGAACCTCCTGGAGCAAGGATTTCTGTGCAGACTCCTCAGATCTGGCTGCTCAATTTTCTGGCTCCATTGGTTTCTGTCTCAGCTCCCCAGGCAGGACTTGGAGGTGTTTTGCTGTTCAAAGGTACCTCTGACTGGTGCAGAGGCAGCAAGAAGGGTGGGAGAAGAAAACTGCAAAGGTTTGAAGTTTCCCTTTTGGAATGAAGGATTCTGCTGCAATTGAACTGAAAGAAGACTAATTTGGGCAAGACTTTCAGCAGAACAAAACCAGTTCTTTCCAGCCTGCCTGCCCTGAAAGCTGCTACCCTGGGTGTGCTGGTGCCCCTTTGCCATCCCTGGAACCTGGACATTCCCGGGGCTGCTGTGTGGGGTATCCCAGGATGTGCTGAGGTGTGTGTTGGTAGTCAGAAGCTCCAGGCTCTCTCACGGGGGTTGGAGCTCTGTCTTAGGAATTGTGGGGGATTGTGTCCATTAACACGACTTGAAAAACTAAACAGGAGCTCTTCCCACTCATCTCCCACCTTTCTGTGTCTCCTGTTCTTCCACTCTCCTCTGAACCCTTTCTGATTTCTGCTGCTGTAGCAGAGTCTGGGAGGAGCAGCATCCTGGGGATGTGGGTGAGGGCAGCAGGACCCCTCTCCCGTGAGCCCCCCTGCACCAGGACACCCCATCCCTCCGTGCCCACATTGCTGCGGCGAGAGCACCCTCTCCTGTCTCAGCTCTGCCTCACTGCCCATCTCCCTGCTCCCTTCCCTCGCAGCCTCAGCCCCCATCCCATCCCATCCCATCCCAGGATGAGGCCGTGGGACAGGGACCCACCAGCCCCGCAGCCACACCTTGTGGTGGCACCAGTGTCACCCACTGTCCCCTGACAGCAGCACTGGTGGTTGCTTAGGGGAACCAGGGGAACACTGAAGCAAAAAACAATTTCTAGGAGAGGCCTGCAATAATTACTAATTAGATCTGGTTGTAATTATCCCTCTTTACAGCCCCATACCTGCTGCAGAATAACTCCAGCTCCTCCTAACAATTAACAGAGAAAGTCTTTACGACACACGGGGTGATTGTGTTGCAGTTGCAGCCGCCTTGGCCAATGCTGCCTTATTAAAGAAGGCCGATATTTCCAGAAGAACACTGTGATCAAATTAGACTAAAATTAACTGGAGTAAATTAAGAATAAGAGGGGGATTTTGATCAGCTTCCCTTTCTGTTCTGCCGCACAGTTGCCTCTGGGTCGGTTATAATGCTTTGTGCATTGATTGTAGTACTGGACTGGGCAAAAAGATACAGAAAGTGGCAGCAAATTATTTCTCTGCTTTGCCTCGGAGTGAAATCTGCATCCACATCTCATCACTCATCTACCTCCTCCTGCTCCTCTTGCCCCCAGTCATGAAAGCTCAGGATTGAAGCCTGACTGAGCTCAAGGAGTGTTTGGGCAACACTCTCAGCACATGGTGGGATTGTTGGGGTGTTCTGTGTAGGGCCAGGAGTCAGACTCGATGGACCTGGTGGTTCCCTTCCTACTGAGGGTATTCTGTGATTCTCTGAAGCTACAGGGCAAGGCCCAAACCTGCAGTGTTTCAGCCCCCCAGTTTTAATGAGCTGTGCCTGTGAGTCTCTGCTGTGCCAAGAGCATCCCAAAGTGCTCATCCCACACTTCCTGCTCAGGGCATGGCTTTGCTCAGAGCAATAGCAGGAATGGGGTGGATTTCCCCCAGCAATGCTAAACCCAACACTCACTCACACTTAACATGCACCTTAATAGCTCCAAAGCCAAGGCTGGTGCTCAGCACTAGGAACAATCATCCAACAAGGAATTGGGAGATTTTTTTTTTTTAATAGCAATGGGCCAAACTAAACAATCATCAAGTGGTTTGAGGCTTTTTTGCATTGTTCTTGCACGCAAACTGAATTATTGGTGAGCAGAGTGTGTTTTGTGGGAGAGTGGCTCTATCCATCTGTGTCTGGAACCAGAAATTGGATGATCAGACCAGCTGTTGTCTGTGGCAGTGTGGGGTGGTTACCTGGGCTGTTGCTTTTCCTCTCCTGAGCAGGAGGCTGAATCACCCTAAATAATAGTGTAACAGGGCCTGGTAGAGGGAATTAATAATGCAGTCTCTGGCCCAAGCCTTTGGATAAATCGTCCTTCCAGTTAAAATCCATGAATTTGACAGGCTTTTTAAATTGTGTCATTATAGTTTCACCACCTTCTCCACCTTCACTGGATGGCCTCATCCCTAATCCCCCAGATCAAAGTCCTGCTGGACTTGGGGCCCCTTATTGCATCTTTAGCCACTCCTGGGTTTACCCCTAATCCAGGACTCCACTCCAGTTCTGGTCCCTTGGCAGCACCTCCAGGATGAGCCTCCATCAGGCAGCTCCACTTTGAACAGGAGTTCCCAGTGGGCCCCAAAATGGGCAGAACCAGGCCACGAGTAGGGAGTGGTGGCACTTCTGCAGTGCTCAGGATGCTGGTAATACAGACCATGCCAGTGGTGTGGGAGGGAGGTGGACACAGGGCATGTTTCAGATGGGCTTTGGGAAGATGCAGCGGTAGAGATGAAAGGTTTCTCAGTGAACAAGTAAAGACACTCTTTTTCCTCCTTGGTTTCAGTGGAAGACTCTCATGAGAAGTCTTTGATAAGGTTTTAGGTTTTGTTCTTTTCTTTCTTCCATTTCTTTCCTTCAGAGAGGAAGAAAGAAAAGAAATGAGTGAGTAAAAATGAGGTGAATAACCTTCATTTTTCAGGTTTTTTGTCATTGGAAAGCTGAAAAATTCCATCTTGTCTGTCCAAAATGAAATGTTGGAGCTTATTGTTCATTCTATGAAGGTTTGATGATTTCTAATGAGTTCTTGCCTGCTTTTCTCATTGTCTGGGGAACTGGCAGCCAGAGGGGAGCCCTGCCCTGCTCATGGGGTGACAGGACTGCAGGGCTGTAGGGCTGTAGGGCTTGGGCTGGCAATGCCCCATGGTGGCACATGTGATCCCTTGGTGGGTGTCAAGGAGGAGGGGCAGGTGCCAAGAGAGAGGTGGGAGGGCAGAACCACCTTCAGAGGGTGTTTATGCTGGTCCCACTCCTTCACCCCACACATTTCCCTTCCTGTGGCTCAGAGATGGGGCTGGCAATGATCATGTTAGAGGATTTTCCTCCTGCGGGCCCTGCCCCAGGAAATCAGAGAAGGAAAGTGAATGTTCTTCATTCACATCGCACCCGAATATTCATGAGAGGTGCGAATTACCCAGTTAGGTCACCTGGGCAGGGCTGGGACTTCTGCCTGGAGTGCCACCTCCTTCCTCCAGCAGCCTTGTTGCAGTCAAGGGGAAAATTAACAGCACTTTTTGCTTTGGGGACAATTCCTTCAGCCAAATCCCTTTTAAAATCTGGCAAGGGTTGGGGGTTTTATTTACAGCACACACAAAGGGTTTGCAGGGAAGGGGAGGCCATCTCAAGCTGGGTTTCTAAATTCATCTATCCCATCCCAGGCACCATGGAGGGTCTGAGGGAGGAGAAACAACCCCCTCCAGCCAAAGTGCTCCTCTTGCCCTGTTCCTCCTCCTGCCTTTGTATTAGTGCAGCACAGCAAAGGGTTAATTGAATTGGTATGAACTGAGCCCAGGGCAGGAGCAGCAGAATCCTTTTCTGCACTGGAATGAGTCATGTTTTCTGAAGGTATTTCTGATCTCCTGACCTCTCAGCTTTGCTGCCCACCCTGTCCCTGGTCAGGATCTCAAACTGCTCTTTGTAGCTCATTGTCAGTCCTAATTGCTCTCTGCTCAGGCCCCAAACCCAGACAAGAGCAGAGCGAGGACAGAGGAATTGTGTGTTAATCCCTGGCCTTGCTACAGCACAGGGCACCTCTACAGCCACTCAGACACTGTTGGACAAACGGGGACAGCAAGAAGGTGCAGGGCATGTCAGTCCATTTCTCTTTGGGAATGTTGGAGACAAAATCACCAGAGAAATGACAAACCAATTCCTCACTCGGGTGAGGTGAGAGTGGCAAATCCCAATGTCACACCACAGCCCTAATTAGCTCATGTGAGCCCCTCCAGAGGGGCTGGCAGGACCCACCATGGCCAGGGTGAGCCTGGGAAATCATGGGTGATGATGGTGGGTGGCACGGTGTGTGGGAGGAACCTGCAGGGACAGCTGTGTGTGTGGAGAAAAGCCAAAGGCTCAGAGGATGCTCCCACATTTTTGCACTGTGAGCTGAAATGGTGTTTGTCTTAGCTCTGGAGTGCAGTGACCAACATCAGGGCTGAGGTGGCTGCTGACACTTGCTGGTGTCTCTCCAGCAGGTAAAAGTGGCACCTGTGTCTCCAGAATGGTCTGAATACATTGGTGACTTGGGACTGGGACTGTGACTCCATCGTTTCCCTGCTCATCTGAATTCCCAGTGTAGTCCTGCCCCTGGCTCCCCACACAGTTGTGTTCCCCCAAAATCACGGCAGTCCATAATTTCCATGCAGATGAGCCTTTTTCTCACTTCCGTGGCTGCAGATGGTGTGAATATGCCAGCAATACACACGTATGAAGGTGCTCTCCCAGTGTGGGATGTGGTGGGAACAGTGACTGTGCAGGAAGCCCCTTGTTAGTGATTACAGTGGCTGGAGCTCAGCAGCCCAAAAAATACTTCTCAGTGGGTTTTTCTCCACAAACAATTCTCCCAACAAGCTCTGATGCAAGGATGGCTGTTTGCAGACATGTCTAACCCTTTTTGTTTGAGCTGGGTTTGTTTGTGAACCTGCTGCTTCGAGGCACTGGGATGAATGTCGTGGTGGGGAGGCTCAGAAACAGCTGCGCAGCACAAGAGACACTCCACAATGAGATGTCAGGTCCCCAAAGCCTTGAAACTGTGTAAAGAAGTAAGGGAATTTCTAGTGAAAATAAAAGTGCTTTGCCTCTCTTATTGGTGGAGCATCCCAGGGTCACGTTCTGAAGCTTTGCAGTAGCGAGGACGAGCAGTGTGTTGGTTTTCCTGTGATGAAAGGCTCCGCTCCTCCTCGCCTCCAATGGATTTAAAATCGGGGCTGGAAGAAGAGTGAGAAATGATGTGACAAGCACAGTACAGCTGCTGCAGATTTGGCGATGCTGGGTGCCCTGGCAGATGTTCACCACCCATCCCTCCCACCCTGCAGAAGCCAAGCGAGACTCTCTCAAAAACAATCCAAGACCCCTGGGAGCTCCCTCGGCCGTGCCATAGACCCCATTTGTGGGAAGGGGATGACTGCCCAGATGGGCAGCTCTACCCTGCACTCACTGACC
Source organism: Campylorhamphus procurvoides (assembly GCA_013396655.1). Lineage (NCBI taxonomy): Eukaryota > Metazoa > Chordata > Aves > Passeriformes > Dendrocolaptidae > Campylorhamphus > Campylorhamphus procurvoides. The sequence continues at coordinate 335,153 of WBMV01004076.1, forward strand.
CCTCTCTGAGGTGGGAAGCAGAGCTCAGGGTGGAGGGACCTCCTTGTTTGAGGTGATTTTGCCCAAACTGCAATGCCCTCAGCCTAGGACCAGCCTGGGGCTCCTGCCCTGAGGTGACTGCAGAGCCTGTGCTGAGTCAATCCACCTTCCTCCCTCCTTTCTGTCTGTCCTTCCAAGGTCCCCCTCCTCTGGTGTCAACACAAGCTTAATGAAAAAGCAGCAGATGTTCTTTTGATTTCAATTTACTCAGGATTTTAACCTAATGCAAATGAGAGTTGCATCCAGCTGTGACGAGGCAGTCTGGGCTCCAGCCCGACATCCCTGCCTGCAGATTTCCTACCTGTCCCATCACTCTAATGGCAGTGACTGACTTCCAAAAGTCTTCTCCAGGAGATTGTGACTTCCAGGTCTTGGGACCTGCCCTGACTCAAGCTGTGCTAATGGAATCACAGCTCCTGCAGGCTGGTGATGCAGCAGTGGGATCCGTGGGAGAGCACTGAGCATCACTGGGGCCTGGGTGGAAATATTTGTGTGTGTTCTGGAGATTTCTCATGAAATTGAGTAATAATTGAGAAGGACAGCAGTCAATAGCAAGTCATTCATCTGCCAGATTGAGCTTCCCTTTCCCCTCTAGGATTGCAGAAGCCAACTGTGATTTCCTGACCTTATCTCCTCTCCAAGTGGGTAAACAACAAACTAACTCTCCTGTCGCTGCCTGGAGTGGCTTGAAGATAGTCTGTCACAAGCAGAGCTGGTTGGTTTGTTTGATGAGTTTCTCCCTGCCTTGTGTTTTCACCACCTGAATTCCTGTGGTGGTTGCTCCCGTAGATTCATTGCTGCGGCCCCATCAGGTCTGCGGCCCCATCGGGTCTGTGACCACCATCCTCCTCCGAGATCATGCAGTGCCATAGTCATTGCACATGTTGGAAGCTTAGTGGGCTCTGTGTGTGTGGAGAGCACCTGCAGTCCATTCCTGCCAACACCCCTCCATTCCTGAAGGACTCTGTACCATTCCCAAACATCAGGATCAAAGATCTTCACTATGGGAGGAATGAGCCCAGGGAAGATGCAAATGCATCTCCTGGATTTCACCGCTTTCCACTGCTCCAGGAAAAGCAGGAAGGAGAGACAACCTGCATAACAAGAATATGTGCTCTGAAGAGCCAAAATTGTTGTTTGCCTCTTCCTGAGATACCTTTCAGCTGGTTTTGATGGTGTGCAGACCACAAAAGAAAAGACACTCCCATCCATACATCGCTTTGTGTGTTGCTTCCTTCCTTCTGGAGTCCTGCAAGCCCATGATGGGATGAGGATGGGCATGAGGGGAAGGAAAATCCTCAATCACTGAAAGAACACACCCAACTTCCCCCTGGAGCAAAGCACAGGAGGAAGAGACATGGTCTCCGTGGAGCCCACGAGAAATCTCAGCCTGATTAGGAGCAGCGATCCCCTGACATGGAGCAGCAATTCACAGGCACCATCAGCCCATGCCACAGAGAGAGGCACAGAGAATGTCCTATTTTCTGCACCTCCAGTGTGTGCCCCACAATTCATGAAGGTTAAAGATAAATAGCTGGAGTGTCTCAGGCATGATTGACAAGCACTCAGGGGCTGGGAGTTCCCCCGATGTGCCGTTCTTGTCTCCGGTGCTTTGAAAGGGAAGGAGAAGACTTTGCTGGAGGCAGCGGGTGCTGTGAGGTCTGTGGGAGTGGGATGGGCAGAAGGGAGCTCTGCATGTCATTCCAGCTGAGGAACTCGCTGGGCCTTCACACAGAGCCCTGAACTTGTGGGGCTGTTGTGGGGGGCTCTGCTGCCCCTAAATCTGCTGTTGCCAGTGGGAGTTGGTCACACAGGGATGAGCTGGGCCTTGGGTGTCCCCTCCTGCAGGAGGCAAGCCTTGGTTCCCACCATCTCTGCCCCCCCTCATCCACCTCTGAGCAGCCTCTGTAATTTTGTACCTCATGGATTTTGCAGTTAATTATTAGGCTTGTTAAATGGCACTGTCAAGCTGTCAGGGGTAACGGAGAGGGTTCAGGGCCAGGGCTGGGAACCAGCTCCCCGATGCTGCAGCGATGAGTGGGGAGCACGGGAAGGAGCTCTGCGTCACTCCCCTGACTCCCAACTCCACATGCCGAGCCAGGACCTCATCCTTCCCAGAAAATTTCCCACCAGCCACTACTTAGATCCCCCTTTTTCCAGCTTTTTGCCTCTTCTTCCTCCTCATTCTTCACTATTTAACCCATCACATCCCAGCCAGCATTTCCTGTCTGTCTGCTAAACAAGGCACAGCTTGTCCCAAAGTGAGAGCTCATAAAAGTGATGGAGCCAGTGGTCCAGAGCTGGGTTTCCATCACCAATAAGTTACCAGGAGTTATTTGTTGTCTGAGTAAAACCTAGGAAAGCATTTTGGCTGGGAAAAGGCAGCAAAGGGATTTGCATTCCTGAAAGTATCCACACCTTTCATGTGAGCCTTTCCAAAATGAAAGGTCAGGCATGAGAGAACCCAAAACTGACATCTTCCAAACATCCTCTTCTGTGCTAACTCAGCACCTCTGTAACAAAACTGACCTAAATTCCTAAGGAGGATTTTCCTTCCATTCCCTTCCCACCCAGCACAGCCTGAGCTTCTCTCCTGCTGTTTCCCTTCTGCCCTGATGGAGCCATCGAAGCAGAGCCCTGTCCTGTTCCTCAGACAAACTGACTTTGGGCTTTCCCATCTCTCTCTTCCCTTTCTGCAGCCAGGGCCCAAGTGATTAAAACCTCGGGAGGCAGGAGGGAGACGTTGATGGATGCTTTTGGTAACGCTGGTGGCATCTCTCTCTGTACTCCCTGCTGGGGAAATCCATCTTCAGGAGCGACTGTGGAGTAACAGGGGGCTCCCAGCAGCCCCCAGCATGTGTCCAGTCCTGAGGGTTGATGGTGATGGGACATGCTGAGCATTTTAAGTGGCCTTCCCACTGCACTGGGAGCAGGTCAAGCTCTCCTTGTTCAGTGGAGACAGCTGCTGTCCCATCCTATGGGAGCAGTGTCCTCCAGGGGTGTCTGACTGCCAGCAGTCCAGGAACAGACCCCAACCCCTCTAGCTTTGGGCTGGGCTGCCTCTGCCACCAAATAAAATAGCTGTGGCTGCTCATGCTGTCTGTGGCTGTGTTGGGAAGAGATCCAAGCCAGTTCCCAGCTGGGGGGCTGGAGAATCCCACAAGCATTACCTCAAGGTTCTGGGTCAAGGGTCCTGTGCTGGTGTGTATTTATCTGTTGTATTTAGGGGTTTATTATATACTTTTATTAATGCCTTTGGGATCCAGTTGTGGGTCAAACTGAATGAAAGCTCCTCACACACTTGGATAGTGGGAATAATGGGAGAGGGTCTGGTAGAACTCTGCAAAATGGGTCCCCCCACCCAAGGATTGAAAAGTTGATAGCCCATTGACAACCCCAGCCTCACCTCCCAGCTTATTCTGTGAACTCTGAGTCTCCTCAGTTGTGGCTGAGCAGGGTCATGTCTGCTTGGACCTGTGACAGGGCCAAGCACATCTGGTGAGCCAGTACCTGGTGTGGTGGGAGCTCTGGGATGTTGTCAGGGTTGTCCTGGCCACATTCCACTGTCTGGGGAATAAATAGTCACATCTCAGCCTGAGGAAGAGAAGTGCTTTGGAGGACTTGCTGCTTTTCAGCCCATAATGTTTCAGAGGTGTTTGATGGGGAACAATAGTTACAACTGCCAGAAAAGAGAAAATATTAAAAATCAAGCAAAAAAAACCAGAAGGAAATGTAACTATTTCTGCAGTGGAAACTCCTGGGAGCCGTCACTCAGGCACTTTGCACTCAGTGCTCTGCTCTTTCCTCGCCTCATTTCCCAGCTCAGGCCGAAGCTGCTTGGGTTCACCATCACCCTCCGAGAGGAACGAGAATCCCTGACCAAAACATTTCCCATGTTGACATGTTGTTGCCTTTTTGCTATTGATTCCTTAATTAAAAGAGAATAAAATTCCACCGAAGGAGACATTTCTCTGAAACACTCCATCCATCAAAATAAAAAAAGAAGAGGAAACAAAATCAATACCCTATTTCAAAAAAAAAAAAACATAAAAACAGCAACCACATTTGGGAGCAGATTTTGGAGCAGCCCCAGGTAGTACATCTACTCCCTTCTCTAAATTGTTCTGTTAGCCCTGCCTTCCCATGCTCGCCGGTCTCTTCCCTCCTCACAGTTTTCCTTTCCTCTGGACTTTTCCCACAAATCCCACCATTTCTGGTAGGGCTGTCACCATTTTTAGAGGGTGAAGCTCAGAAAACCTGCCTGTTTCTCTGCAGGGTGCTGTGCACCTAAATTCCTAAGGACGGGTGACACCTCTATCTTCGTGCTCCTCTCAGAGAAACAACCTTAGGAAATCACCAAGACACAGCAAACCCAAAGCCATTATTCTCGGGATCCTTCTGTCATGGCTTTAAGCAGGATTCCTGCTATTCCAACCCCATCTTCCTACCACTATGCAATTTGCAGGCTCTCTGGGAATGCTGTATTAATGGCTCTGGCTCCGTGGGGAGCCTTCACAGAGGGACCTGAGTGTGAACAGCAGCCCGGGGGAATTCCCTCTGAGCAGAGGTTTAAAGATTTGGATAATTTATCTTAAAATGGGGCTGTGCTAATGGTTTATGCAAGGATGAACGATGCCAGGAAAAGCTGCAGGACCAGAGGGCAGACAAGGGCACTCAAAGTGTCTGTGAGGCTGAACCTTTTCCATATGGAGCTGTGCCGGTGCGTGATAAGGGATTCAGACTGAACCCAGACATGTGTCAATGCTGGGACATTGGGATTGATCGTGCTCCATCCTGAGAGGGCCGGGTTTGCTTTCCTTTGGAACATGCGGCCCGGCCGTGTCGGAGATAAGGGATTGCACCACATTGATCAAGCTGCTCTGTTGGAGGCTGGATTCATGCGGGAGGGTTTGCTCAGCCCCCACTGCTGCCGGGGCTGAAGGTCTGCAGAGCCCGTGACCTCTGCAGCTCAGGGACACAGCCCTGCCCTTCAGCAAGCTCCATGTGGGACCCATCCGTGGATAATGTTGACTGGGGGTCAGCCTGTTTGGTCCTTAAATGCTGTGCACAGCACTTAGAATCTAGCTGGGGGCTGTTCCTCATGTGCCAGAGGGGTGTGTGGCTGCAGCTACACTTTTCCATGGGGAGATGGATAGCATGGCATGCCCAGTGTCCTGTGTCCAGCAGTGCGAGGACTGGGGCTGTGAGAGGCTGCAGGAGAGGCTCAGGGCAGTTGTGTTGGACAAGAAGTGTTTATAACCTGCCACAGAATCCGTGCCCGATGCCCCAGTGGGGCTGAGCCCAGCTGTTTGCACAGCCAGGTACTGGGGAGAGGGGAGGGAAGTAAAGCGCTGACAGATCTGGGACATGGCACAGGATTAGTCTCTTTCCAAGGCCTTCATTCATTATTTCTGATGGTGTCTTACCCCAAGAGGGTTTGGTTGGTACCAGATCAAAGCTCCCCACTCCCAGCCCAGCCCCGTCTCGGTGCCACCACAAGGCAAAGCATGAAGCACCGAATTTCCATGTCCCTGGTGGGTCTCCCTGGTGTGAGCTGCCCTCGATTCCTCCACAGCAGCACAGCCAGGGATCTGAGCGGGAATGTCTCCTGACAGACACTGGAAAGAGCATCACTCAACACAAGGCACAGCCCATTTCTGCCTGGGAAAGAGGAATCTCCAAGGACTTCCAACTGGAGACCTGTAAATGAGAGTATTCATAGAATTACAGGCAGGAAGAGACCTTAAAGACCAGCCCTGTCATGGGCAGGGACACCTTTCACCACATCAGGTTGTTCCAAGCCCCATCCAACCTGGCCTTGGACACTTCCAGGGATGGGGCAGCCACAGCTCTGGGCAGCCTGTGCCAGGGCCTCACTGCCATGGCCAGCAAAAAGTGCTGGAGAGGGACAGATCATGGTTGTACTGATGTTTCCAACAGCCACAACACAGAGATGAGCTGTAGGTGACACTCCACATCCTCCACATGCCCATCTGATCCCACCTTAGCCTACATCCATCACAGCCAGCCATTCTTCAAGGTCTTGGAAGCCTCTCCATCCCTCCAAACTCAGCCTGTACTGACTCAGGTGCTCAGGGCTTTGAACAAGTGTCTGTGCCCAAGTACAAATGGTGGGTCACAGGACATTTTGTCATTGCTGCAGAGGGGAGATAGGACCTTTCCTAGTGCTGGTGGGTCCATCCCAACATGTCCATGGAGAGCAGCACAAGCAACAGCCTAAAATGCTGCACACCACCCTGCCCTTGGTTTGATCCTCCTGCTGTGCAAACAGCCAAGGATGGAGAAACCACAGGAGCAGATTCTTCCCTGTGAGGGTGGGGAGGCCCTGGCACAGGTTGCCCAGAGAGTCTGTGACTATCCCATCCCTGGAAGTGTTCAAGGCCATGTTGGATGGGCTTTGGAGCAGCCTGGGATAGTGGAAGGTGTCCCTGCCCATGGCAAAGGGCGGAATGAGATGAGCTTTCAGGTCCTTTCCAAGCCAAACCATTCCATGATTCTACAAATGAAAAAGCCTCCCTCTTCCATGAAATGGCAGTGATATTTCACATCCTAGTCACAGGAAGTACCAGGGGGATTTTTCCCAACCTATCCTAAAGTCTTGCCTTTTCTCACCCCTTTCCTGTTCCCAGTTTTCTCAGTGACACATCCCAGCAGCCAGATCCAGGTTTTCTGCTTCCTTCTCCAACCCTGCACTAGAGCTGGGAAAGGCAGAAATGGTCACTGATTTGGAATGGGAAAATGGTTTAAATGGGGGAAAAAACCTCTTCAAAGTGCAGCCTAGGCATGTCTGTTTGTCTGCCATCCCAGGTGAGCACAGGTACCTGCACAGCCCAGCTGGCCAGGCTGGGAAATGCCACCAAGAGAGGGGGACAGAGCGGCTGGGACTGAGCGGGTGTGCCAGCACTGGGATGAGCTGCTGAGCTGGAAACACATGGGCCTTTTGTCCCCTTGTCCCTGGACACCAGGCAGGAGCCCAGGACTGAGGCAGCACAGCTCAAAATACAAACCTTCCCTCACTATCCTCAGCCTGCAGGGAGTCAGGAAGGGCTGTGCCCATCCCTGGGATCTTCCCCCATCATCTGCCCCACAGGGAGGCTGAGATGGGGAGTTGTCCTGGTGCTGAGCAGTGGGAGGTGATGCCATCCTTGGTCTCCCTGCCAGGGGAGAGGATGAGTCGTTTCCTTCCAGCTCCTTACCTTGCATGGCTTGGTGTGCCAGGCTCCCAGCAAAGCCCATCCCGAGGATTCAGCTGTGCTGGGACTCCTGGGCCTGTAAGGGGCTGTTAGGGTAGTACATACCATGGCTAATTAATAGAAGAGGTGTTGGCTCTTGGCATTTGGTTCAAGGCATTTGCAGCCTCAGGATGTATCCAGATAATCAAGCCCCAAACCTTAATGACCAAGTCCCAGACTCCTGTGTCATCCAGCTGCATCACTGAATTTCCATGGTACCTCCTGGTAGGAGACAGGCAGGATTTCTCCCATCCCATCCTGCAAGAGAGGAGATCTAAGAGCAGCTCCCACCAGGAGGAGGGGGCCAGCTCAGGGGTGTTTGCTCCTTTTTTTCCTTTTATTCGTATTTTTTAATGAACAGTAATAATCCTCTTTTTTTTTCTTTTTTTTTAAACAATTTGAAAATATCTGACATATGGAAAGTAATGAATTCAGTTTTTCTCCTGCACTCTCTGATCTGTCACTCTGCACCCGGGAGCAGTGCGCAGGGGGAGGGGGAGGCAGAGGGTGCTGGCCTACATTGGGGAGATAATGATGTTCCTGCCAACCCCCCTTCCAGGAGAAGGTTCAGGCATGTCCTGCAGCTGTGGGGAGCCAGGATATGCTACAGCCTTTAGCTTTGTATTTCTCTTTGTGGGAAGGTGTTGAAGGTTTTGTGGGTACAGTAAAGGGAGCTGTGCTTGGAGCATCTCTCTGTAGTCTCCTGGGCTCTTCCTTGGATCCTGTGGGCTCAGGGAGTGGATCCACCAAGTCCCTGCTGCCTCCAAGAGAGGTTAACCCAGGGCTGTGCTGTTTAGTTTCAGCATCACCCCCAAAAGCATCTCAAACCACTGCCCAGTGCAGGGTTAGTGATAAAGCTGAAACCTCTGTGGAGTCACAGAATCCCAGAATCACTGAGGTTGGAAAAGCCCTCCCAGCCCATCAAGTCCACCCTGTGCCTATCCCCACATTGTCCCCCAGCCCAGCACCAAGTGCTATGTCTGTTCATTCCTTGGACATTTCAGGGGATAAAGACTCCACCACCCCCCTGGGCAGACTATTCCAATGCCTGACAGCCCTTTCCATGAAGAAATTCCTCCTGATGTCCAACCTGAGCCTCACCTGGCACAACTTGAGGCCACTTGTCTTGTCCTCTCCCTTGCTCCCTGGGAGCAGAGCCCAATCCCCATCTTGCTCCAGGTAGTTTTAGAGAGCAAGAAGGTCCCCCTGAGCCTCCTTTTGTCCTGAAAGGATTCCCCCATGCCCACTGCAGGATGCCCAAACTGCAGCTCCCTGGCCCCTCTCCAAAGTGGATGGGTGTCATGCCATGCTGCCAGCACGGGACTGGCACAGGTCTCAGTGCAGGGCAGCTGGGCAGAGTGGTGGGGCTGGCACAGAAGGGATGAGGGGCTAATCCAGCTGGGAAAGCCTGGAATTCAGACCACTTAGTCTATCTGTGCCTCAGTTTCCCCTCTGCCCAGATAGGCAGTGGCTGCCCCATCCCTAGAATTGCTCAAGGCCAGGTTGGATGGTTTGGAACAACCTGGTCTGGTGACATCAGGTTGGAACAAGATGAGCTTTAAGGACCCTTCCAACCCATTCCAGGATTCCAGGATTCCATACTCAGTTCCCTGGGCTGGGGTTCCCTGGCAGGGGATCATATTAATGAATTCCATTATGACAGTGGTAACAAGGCCAGGTGGGCTGGTAATTTTTCCTCCCTTCCTATCCCATCCCTCCTAACACTTCAGGGAAGCTTTACTCTGACTTTCCTCCATCCTGACAGGCAGAATTGGAACCATTAATCACAACTGTCCTGGATCACACACCCACCTCTCTCAAACCTGGGCAATACCCTTTGGCTTAAGGGCAGCCAGGGCAACTTCTCACAGACACAGCAAAGCAAAACAGCTCCCTCACCAGTCCCCCAGCACTGAATTAGGGCTTGGCAGTAGCTGTTGACATGATCCATCCAAAAACACTGACTTGATGGGGAAAATTAAACAAGGACCTGGCAAATGCAATATATTTGCTGGGGCTCTGTTGCTCTTTCACGTGGGAGAGGAAATTTTAAGGGTTTTACTCTTTGCAGGGAGAATATTCCAAGTAAACAATCCATAGCCGGCCAGCTACCTGCCTGCACAGCATCTGGCTCTTTATTAAAGCTTGGAAGGGGTTTGCCAAAACTTCTTTTTCCCCTTATATAAAAGGCTTTTCAGTAGAATGCAAATGCTCACTTATCCCATATCAGATCTCCTTATGTTTTCTCCAAAAATGTACCCTGCCCAGGGCCAGGTCTCACAAAGGATTTCAGAACTTTGCAATTTGGTTTCATTCCAATCCATTGTGAAAACTGAATATTTGAAACATTCTCTAACCAAGCATCTGGGACCAAACCCCTTCTCAGAGTGAAAAAACAAAAAGTGTTCCAGTGATATGACTCAATATGACCTGGAGAGGGACTTAGAGGGGGAAGGTCAGCTTCTCCAGGGCACTGAGTGGGAAAGGGGAGCTGAATTTTGCTGCCAGGAGATGGAACCATCTCTGGGCAGCGTTTCTGGGTTTGAGGAATCTGCGTTCTCCAGCAGGACACCATTCCACTGGAGAAATCAATCCTGTTGACCCCAGAAATCTGGAGCATGTGAGACTTTTGGTGGCTGGATGAAAACAGAGATAAAACATTATGGGAAAAGAGGAAAAAAAAAGGCAGGGTGGGAAATATTAGTGTTTTGTTTTCCATGAACTCCTCAGGCCCATGGATCACACTCAGCTGCAGAGACAGCAGGGAAACAGGGATCCAAGTTGCTCCACTGTGTCTGCTTGGGATGGAGAGGAGGCAGCAGCCCCCTGGCCCCCCTCCCTCACACACACACTGAGGTGCCACAAGACAAATAGGACCGAGAAAGTGATGCACTATTTAAACTTTCATCACTATTTTTCTCCCTGGCTCTCCTTGTTCCTTTTGATTTATTTTTTAGCGTGTTTTCCCCAGGCTGTGCTGTTCTCCTGCATCTCTTTCCTCTCCTCCTTCACTCGGCAGCAGCCAATGCTGTTCCGAGGGCACCCACAGCTGCCTGGAGTCCTTCAGGCTGTCTGGGCTCAGCTGCCACGGGCTGGGCAGGGGAATGAGGGAGCAGAGCAGCATCGGGCTGGGGAAGATGTGGGCAGGACATGGAGGGGACAACCAGGGACCCGTAGATACAACGTCTTCCTTTCCTATCCATCCCTGACCATGCAAGGACTCTGGAGCTGTTCATTAAGACCTGTCTGTATTGCACAGACCATGCAATTCCCATCCAAGAGCCCCATCCCACTGCCACCCTTCCCAGGGCAGGTGACCCTGCCAGGACTTGGCATAGCATTGATGCAGGAAAGGTGCCAGTCATACAGACATCCTCCAAACCACCAGCCTTCCATCCCACACCAATCTCAGCAGGGCCAGAGGCTGGCAGCACACGGGTGAGGGCTGCAAGCTTGGAAGTGATGCCAGAGCTTGTCCCAGAGCCAGTGTGGCCTCTGCAAATTGACTGTGGACAACAGATTGGCTTGTTTTCAGCCTGCCTTATGTTGGGAAAGAGCTTCAACAATTGTTTTCCTTGCAGAATAATAGAATCATGGGATGGGTCAGATTGAAAAGGATCTCAAAGATCCTGTCATTCCAAGCCCTCTGCCATGGGCATCTTTCACTGAGACCAGGTTTTTCCAAGCCACATCTAACCTAGCCATGGACACTTCCAGGGATGGAGCAGCCACAGCTTCTCTGCCCAACCTGTGCCAGGGCCTGCCCACCCTCACCGGGAAGAATTTCTCTCCAGTATCCCAACTAACCCTGCCCTCTGGCAGTGGGAAGCCATTCCCCCTTGTCCTGTCCCTCCATCCCTTGTCCCCAGTCCCTCTCCAGCTCTCCTGGAGCCCCTTTAGGCACTGGAAGGGGCCCTCAGGTCTCCCTGGAGCCTTCTCCAGGTGAACCCCCCAAGCTCTCCCAGCCTGTCTCCAGAGCAGAGGGGCTCCAGCCCTTGGAGCATCTCCATGGTCTCCTCTGGACTCTCCAGCAGCTCCACATCCTTCCTGTGCTGGGGACCCCAGCTCTGGATGTAGCACCGAGGTGGGGTCTCCCCAGAGGGGAGCAGAGGGGCAGAATCCCCTCCCTTGACCTGCTGGCCACTCTTTATTTCACACAGCCCAGGATACAAAGAGAAGATGGGCTGAGCCTCGTCCTGCTGGGCAGCTGCAGACAGGAATGGGCTCCAGGTTTCAGATGTGGGGTGCAAAGGAAAATCTGGTTGGTCATGCTTGGAAGGGGAGATATTACGGGTTGGAGTCAGGGCTCTCAGCCCTGCACTGAGCCCTTTTAAACTCAGACCACTCACTCTGTCCCTTTTTCCTTACCTGCCAAAGCAAAAGGAATCAAATCCTAGTTGCATCAGGAAGGGAAGAGGTAGAAGGGATGTACCTCAAGATAGTGGAGGGGAAGATGCAATTGCCATCCAGGATTAGGTTTTCTCCAGAGCTCAGGCCCCCAGTCCTGCCCTGAGCCCCCAGTCAGTGCTGCCCAGAGAAGTCCAGCCCATGACAACACTCAGACACAGCAAAATCTCTGCCCTTCAAGTGCTGGACAAAACCTAAGAGCCTGTTTATATCCTTCCTAGCTCTGAAGAGCTGCTGGAAATCTGAATCCTAAATGTGTAAAGGCCTGATAAATGAAAAGCTGAGCACTCCTGGAGCTGTAAGCTGCTCTGCACTGGTTTAGGCCTTAGACAATTTGCAGCCTTCAGGGTTGATAATGCAGCGAGACCCTGGGCAGTCTGCTGGAAAACTCTGCCAGAAACACAATCCCTGTAAGGGGATTCTCTTATCCAGTGTAGCAAGCTCTGTCCTGAAAGCACTTATGTGCTCTAGTCCCTTTTCCTCCCCTTGGGAAGCTTTCCTAGATACTTGATGAAACAGAGAACCTTCTTTCTCCCCCAGTGTCCAGAGTTTCCTGCTTTTTCCTTTGTCTCCCAGCCTTCCCCCAGTTCTTTCACTGCAACCAGTCATAGCCTCCCAGCCTTCATTTTGCCAATTAAACAAGCCCACCTCTGCTGATCTCACCTGGTGGGAGAGCTGCTCTTTCCCTTTGATCAGCTCCACTGAGTTCAGCATCCACGAGTGTGGCCAGACCGCCCCAGGATCTCACAGCATCCTGCAGACCAGCCCCTCCAAAACACCCCCAAGGCTGGTGGGGAAAGCAGGCACTGACTGGGAAGAGGAGGCAGTTCCCTGCAGTTATCAAACAGAGAAGAGAGTGTTCCCACCCCAAATGATGCACAGGAATGATATAACAGCTAATTAACTCTTCATTTTGCTCTATATCATTAACACTGAACTTACTATCAAAGTCACACATCACCCCCCCAAGTCTTGCTACTTTGACCACCCTTTGGACCAGGACAGGATCATAGATTCATAGAATACTTTGGGTTGGGAGGAGACTTTAAAGGTCATCCAGTCCAACTCCCCTGCCATGGGGGGAACCACTGGATCCAGTTGCTCGGAGTACCAGTAAATTCCAGGGAAGGAAGGAGCCCAGAGGCTGCAAGTTGATCCTGCTCCTTTCACAGGCACTTTGCCAGCCAGCAAACCTGAACTCCAAATCCCCAGCATGGAGTGGAGATGGGGTTTCCAAAGGAAAACCCTGTTTGCAGTTTTTGTATTCCAAAGCCTTCCCCAGGGCAAGCAGCTGAGTGCAGGTCAGGGCAGTGCCAGATACAGTGAGGCCCAGCAAGTGTTTTGTGGTGCCCTCATAAGCCTGACTTGTCTACAAGAGCTGAACATCCCTCTCTGACAAGCTGGATGCGGTGTCTGAATACACAAACACTTCTCTGCTCCAGAGTGAAGCTCCCAGATCCACCCTCAGTGCACGAGAGGAGGGTTGGCTGAGCCAGCTGAATCCCTCCAGGTCACTCCCTGGGGCTTCCCCTGCTTTCCTGACTGTAGAGAAAAATACTGGAGCAAAAGTTGTTCGGCTTGGCTTCATCATCTCCGTGGGACCTTCTGTTCCCACTGAGTGCCAGCTCACTGGGGGGCAGCTGGGTCACCAGGTACTACTGTGGAGCGCTGGGGATGCTTTTCATAGAATCCCAAAATGGATTGGGTTGTAGGGTGTCCTTAAAGATCATCTTGTTCCACCCCTGCTATAGGCAGGGGCACCTTCCACTATCCCAGGTGGCTCCAAGCCCCATCCAACCTTAGTCTTTTAAGCGGGGGGACAGGAAGCACCTTCCAATTATTTATGGCATGTTGTGATCACCAAGAGCATCTTCTGGTCCCTGTTATTCAACAGACAAGTGAGATGAGCCCAGAGCCCTGAATGCCACAGGCCCCATGGGAAGGGGAGCCATGAAGATGAGCAGTGCCTTACCCAAGGGATCTCATTCCTCAGGGGACACTTGTGCTGGGTCTAACACCAGCTGAACATTCCCTGCAGATCTTTGGCTCGGGGCAATCCTTGGGGGCTACTCAACATCTGCCTCTGCAGCTGCTGGGTGGCCCTTGCCCACCACCAAGCATTTGGGCTTGAATTTCTTAACACTGAAGAAGAAGTTGGTGCCAGGAAGAGGAGTTTGGTTACACAAACCTGGCAGCGAGGAGGTACCAGCCAGAACAACAGCAGAAAAACAGCCTTGATTAGGGAAAATGTACTCGTGGCTGCAGGGCTTTTTGCTTCCTCCACTTCCAGGACCTGGCTGCTGGAGGATCCTGTTATCTCAGTAAATATTGCTAATAATTGAGGCTCTGTTTGCTTTCCACATCATTGTCCAGCTGCCGGGAGCATTTTAGTTCCTTACTCAGAGCCAGTGTCAGCCCAGGATATCAGTCCAGCCCTGGAGAATTCTGTGTGGGCTCACTGATGGATCAGTGAAGTTGTGCAGTGTGGGACAGAATGTAGAAAAGCCTTCAACAACTCATTTAAAAAGCTGCTGAATTCACAGCCCAAGAGCTCCACCATTTAGTTGTCTTCCTTTATGCTGATGTGCTGTAAGGTGGACTTTCCAAAGGACAGAGAGCAGACCCCAAGCTGTCCCTACCCATCCAGACAGCCCACAGATATGGAGAGTGGACTGAAGTCTGCCCAAGGATGGTTTAAAAATATTCAACAATCTCTGTATTTTGACAGAAAATGAGGGGTTTGGTGGGGAGAAGCTTGTCACTGTTTCTTTGGAAAGTTTTGTCTGCAGTGAGGAGAGGGACAGTTCTCCAGCTGAGGTCCTGAGGGCACCGTGAGGAACAGGAGACCTTCTGTTTCACTGCCCACCTCTGAAGGTCTCAGTGCGGTGTCCCTCCAGGAATAACCTGTCTGGACCCCCATTCCTTAAGCAGCTGCATGTCGTAGGATCACTGAGCTTGGGAAAGCCCTCTGGGACCATCGAGTCAAACCATAACCCAACACCACCATGCTCAGCACTAACCCATGTCCCCAGGTGCCACATCCACGTGGCTTTGGGACATCTCCAGGAATGGTGGCTCCACCGCTGCCCTGGGCACCCTGTTCCAATGCTTGATCACCTTTTCAGTGAAGAAATTTTTCTTAACATCCAACCTAAACCTGCCCTGGTACAACCTGAGACCATTTCCATCCAGCTCTCTGTTTGTACTCTGTTGAGCTTGACCCATCCTGGATCACTTCATCTTCATTTTAAGCTTTCCAGACATGCGTGGGTTAACTCCATTTGCATGGCTGTCAGGAATAACCCCCCTCTGCAACCCCAAACAACTCTCCCTATTTATATCCCTGGTTTAATCAGGAAGGCTAGTGCTTCCATAGCTACGTGATTAAAAATTAGGAGACCGGATTCTGTAGTGGTGCCTTATAATAACAACCAATCCTGGGAGCACAGTGGATGAATAATGGATCATGGCTCTCTGCTACTGGCTTCTTGTTTTCCCTTCTTTCTTCTTCTCTCCTTTTTATCTTTCATTCTCCTCCTCCTCTCCCAGGCTGGAGTTGGAGTGGGAAGGAATACATCCATCCTTCATTTTGCAGAAGTTAGAGAGACATCACTGATTCCTCTCCATCAGACCCTCCTCCCCAACCAGATCCCCTCATGGGGAGCCTGGAGACACCAATAGTTCAGGGCTACATGGAAAACTGGGGAATCATAACCACTTGCTTGGGAAGATGTAACCAGGACCCCTCTTCTCCTCATTGTCACAAACAGCTCCCTAAGTCTGGCTGCTGATCCAGTAGAGAGAAACAGGAGAAAAATAGTAAAAAATGAGTATTTCTGACACAGGGAAGACAAATGGTTCCATGTTTGTCTGCGTGATGTTGTCCCCTGTCCCGTGATATCCCTAATGGGCAGCTAAGGGACAGACTGGACTATTGTGGGGTTGATGTTGCTGCAGGAATACCAGAAAAAACAGTCAGGAATATCAAACATCCCACCATAAAAGTTCCTTCATAAATGCCAAGATGCTCTTCCGGGAAAGGCTTGTGGGTTGGGTTTTTTCCCTGCTTCACAAGATGAATTTTCAATATTTTACAAGCTGCGGTCAAATTCAATTAATGGCTTCAGTGAGGGGGAAAAATCTATCGAAAAATACCAGACTTGGTTTTAAATAGTATAAACTCATCCAAGGAAAGGGTGTTAAAAAAAAAAAAAGAAATTAAAATTAACACTTCCTTAGTAGTTAAATAACATCAGAATGGAGCAGAATTGTTCATATTTTCATATTTCAGTGACAGACGTTTCAACTAACCCAAACCACATGTTTTCACTCCTTTTTCCACTCTTGTGACCTGAAAAAAAAAATGTACATTTTGGATCCATGTAGAAAAGGCTTTTTTCCCCAGTGCCTGGGTTCCACCCACTGAGCTGAAAAATCCCATTAGTGCCCGTGTTTGGCAGCCGTGTGTGTGCCCAGCCGACTGTGCCAGCACAGCTGCCCTGCTGCAAGTCCTGGGCTCAGGCAGGCAGTGCCTCGGGATTGCCAGGGAACATAATCCCTTCCCATCTCCCACATCCAGCCCGGCTCTGGAGGAGCAGTGAGGAGTTTTGAAGGATTTGTTGTCCAGCTACAAGGTGGGGGTAGCTCAGGAGCAGGGACAGACTTGGGGATTTTGGAGAGGGCTTGGGCCAACTTTGTCATTGGCGTTGTGTGGTTCAGCTCAGGGAGAGGGGACAGCTCTGACTTGCAACAAAATCAGCTCCATTTTGGTGGAAAATGGGCACATTTGCCCCAGCTGTATCCCCTCTGGAAGGATGCTGGAGATAGGAGAGGTTTGCCACCTGCTTCTGAGCAGGGTGTGAAGCAGCCACTTCTTCCTATGTCCTTCACTAGCACAAGCTCTTCTGCTTGCACAAGAGGGGCTGCAGCAGGGATGCCTTTCCACTGTGTTCTTTACATTCCTGATGGCTTCCCAATCCCACATGGGCCCAAGGAGCTCCCAAACAGGCCATGAGTTGGGTGGGCAATACATGGATCTGTAGCAAGACCAGCATTTGGGTTCCCAAAGGATGTGATTGGGAAGAGCTAAATATCTTTGGGCGGTGGTTTGGGCTGGAAGGGCTCGCAGCATGGGGGTTGAGAGCAGCTTTGGGCAACAGATGGGCCAGGAGGTCCCCTGACATTTCCTTGGAATAGTGCATTGCATCCATGGGACTGGCAATGTTGTTGCAGAGCCAGGGAGAGGGAGGATGGAACTTTGGTGTCACAGAGCAGAAATAAAAGTACATTTGTCTTACTAAGTCAGGAACTTTTTTTATCTCCTGATGAAACATCCATTGATGGTCAGTAAGACCAACCTTCTTATGGTTCACTTCTGCAGAGCACAACAGGCCGGAGTCCCCATTTCTGGAGGGATTTGAAAGCTGTGTAGACGTGGAACTTGAGATATGCTTTAGTGGTGGGCTTGGCAGTGCTGGGTTAAGTTTTGGACTCGATGACCTTAGAGTTCTTCTCCAACCTAGATAATTCTATGATTCCATGAAGGGCTGTACTGACAGCTGTACAGAGCTCTCCAACCCCAGAGCAGGTCCTGGCTGGAGCAGCACCCTCAGGGTGTGGAGATGAAATCTCTTCTCTGCAGGATTAAAGAACAGTCCCTCTCTCCTGCTGGATTTCCCATCTCTTACCATGCTGGACACCCTTAGAGGTGCCAGGCTAGTCCCAAAAGAGGAGACCATGCTCAGGTGCCCTTCCTCTGCTTCCCTGTTTCCACTGCTCCCTGTCTCTGCCATGAAATGCTTCCCAGCACAGTGAAGATGCCTGGGGGGGACCCAGGCAAACCCACATCATGTAACTGCAACCTCACATGGGCTGTCGGTTCTTTCAAGGAAGGCTGAGATCTCCAAAGTCTCTGTGACACCCCTGGCAAGATCTGCTGTCACAGGGGGAGATGCTGAGCAGCCTCCCCGTGGCAGCCCCTGTGTGTGAGAGCAGCTCTGACGATGAGTGGGAGCGACAGGGAAGTCAAAGCAGAGCAGGGAGTGCTCAGGGGGTTCCTCCATCCCTGTGGGACATCCCTGCCAAGGGAGCCCTCTTCAAAGGCAGGAGCCTGGAAATCACACCGCTGGTGCCCAGAAGAAGTTATTCCCCTGAGTGCTATAGGTAACAGTCCAAATACAGCTTCCCTTGCCCTTCTGCTCCACAACACCCTCCCTTTCCTCCCTCTTTGCAGTCAGAGGAACAGGGGTCACACCTAATCCCCTCCAAGCCCTGTATCTTGTGTCCAGCAGAAGCCAGTTAGAGATCCCTGGGGAGGAACAAAAGAGCAGGAACAGCAAGCAGGGATATTTATTTCAAGTAGGATGTTGCTTTCAAGCACTCCCATCCTCCTGCAGTTTGCAGCTCAGGGACAGCCAGGGCTTTGAGGATTTTGTAGCCCTTGGTGGATTTATCTACCACAGACTTGATCCCTCATGCTCCTGCAAAGCTCGCAGGCACCTGACCCACATCCCCTCGAAACTTCACCAGTTCCTGTTGTAGTTCAGATCTGGGCACAGCTTTAATGTGAGCAGCAAAAGACAAGGTGATGCCATGGCCACATCCAAACCATCTGCAGAGGTTTGAGGGGTCGCTGGCCTATCCTGGCAGTCCAGAGCCCCCAGGTGACTCCAAAAAGGTTGCTTTCGTGCTTCAAATGACACTGTCTCCTCTGGGCTCTTTCCTTGCAGTTCCTCCAGATGATCCTGTCATTATGGGGGGGCCCATCATCAGCCTGAGAGCAGGAGACCCCCTGAACCTGACCTGTCATGCAGACAACGCCAAGCCAGCAGCCTCCATCATCTGGCTGCGGAGAGGAGAAGTCATCAACGGAGCCACCTACTCCAAGGTGAGGCAGGATGGGGCTGGGGACATGCACTGTGCTCTTCTGTGACTTCAGAAAGGGGTACCAGGCCTGGCACTGCTCTTTGCACAACCCCAAAACATCAGGGGCAGTACCCCAAGCTCTGCAGAGCTCAGACTCTCACCCCACATCTCTCCATAAAGAGGCTGGGAGGAAAACAGTCAGGAGGGGCCAAGTGAGGAACCACAAGCTGTCACCAAAAAAAGGCTCTGCTCTGAATTTGGCTTTTTGTACCTTTTAATCACCTGGCATGGCCACTTCTCCCCACAACATCCCCCTGGGCGTGGTGTTAGTGCTGTGTCCAGAAACACTGTCCCAGCCTCAGCTGCAGCACAACCTCTGGCTCCAAAGGTGGTTGCAGTGACATATGTCATCCCCTCCTCTGACTGCAATTTTCCATGAAAAATTGTCAGGTTTGTTGGCATTTTTTAATTTAGATGGAAAGCCTTTATTGGGTCATAAAGAAAATCATCAGAGAGCATCAGCAGCAGACTCAGCTGGGCCCCCACATGTTCTCCTCTTTATGGGTGTCTGGTGAGTGCGAAAGATTTGGTAACACTTGACATTTCTAATGAAAATTTCTAAAGAGCAAAATCTGAGACCTAAAATGGGTCAGTTTTCTGCCATTTGTAATGCAAGTAAACTTCAAAGGCAGCAGCCAGAGCCATTCCTCAAGCTCCCAGAGATCTTTAATAAACATTTCACCCTCTGCTGCCGCAGTGAAGCCTCCATGCAGCCCCACTCCAGCAACATCCTGATCTGCTCGGGAAAGCAGAGAAGGCAGAACTACCTTCTCAGCTCATCCTCCTCCTCCTCCTCCTCCTGGGCTGAAGTTGAGCCACTTCCCTACAGCCCAAGGATGAGCAGAGGGGGAACTGCCCTGTCTCCCTGCGTGCGATGCGAGAGGCAGCACTAATTAAAGCCAGCAAGAACCAACCTCTCCCTCTCTCAAATCAAGTGGAATTCATTAAAATCCAGGCCATTGACATGCAGTTGTTTGTAGCTCATTCCCTTCCCCTCCACTGCAGACTGGCCCTGGGGACACAACTTTGGAGCCCTTTCCCTTTCAGACCCACAAGCAGGGGGGAGCAGTGAGGGAGGAATGTTTCTCCTTTAAAATATTTCCATCCAAACCCCTTCCAAAGCAAGGCTTTCCAGGTTGCAGCTCCATCTCACACACAGCACAGAGATTTCCATGGCATTTTAAGCAGCTGGCAGGGATGGGCTGGGAGAGGAGCCTGTTCTGCACAGGGGGAAGCATCTTCCACTCCTCCTGGAGCCAGGAAAACCTCCCTTTCTGAGGATGAGCCTCAGTTTCTTCTGGCTTCCTGGAGGTTTCCATGAGGCACTTCCACATTAAAAAAGACAATCAGCCTTCAAAAAAACTTAGAGCCAAATTTAGACACTTTCTGAATGAGAAGTTTTGGGTTTTGCGGACTGAGAAAACTTTCCCTTTCAAAGCTCACTTCAAAATAATTCCTGAGTTTTCCTCTTCCTGCTTTGTCAAGAAAACTAAAACCCAACCCAGCTTTCATTTGATCCAGATATTCCAGCCAACCAAGAAGAAAGTCTGTTCAAGTCCCTGATTGCCTGAAACCATTTGTACTGAGGGAGAAGTTTTGTTACTCTGAATTTCCAGTCCACCAGGTGATCTGTGTGCACCCCCTGCAATCCCAGGCAGGCAGCACAGAACAGCCAGGGCTGACTGAAACCCCTCTGATCCCTATTGAAGGGCACAAGGAATGTTATACGATCCTGAAGGATTGGGAGGCTAAACCCAAATAGGGTGGGAATTTCTGCACAGAATTAGGGTTCACCCCATCCCCAGCACCGAAATTGGGGCTGCTCCACAAGGGAAGGGCTCACAGGGTGACACTAAAGCAAGGACAGGGCACATCCTGAATTTGTGTGTCCAGAGATGGGCACCAGGAGCAGCTGAGGGATCAGGGGGGGCTCAGCCTGGAGAAAAGGAGGCTCAGGGGGACCTTCTGGCTCTGCAACTCCCTGACAGGAGGGGGGAGCTGGGGGTAGTTGGGCTCTGCTCCCAGGGAACAAGGGGCAGAAAAAGGGGAAATGGCCTCAAGTTATGCCATGGGAGGCTTAGATTGGATATTAACGAAAATTTCTTCACTGAAAAAGTGCTCAGACATTGAAACAGGCTGCCCAGAGTGGTGGTGGAGTCCTCATCTCTGGAAGTGCTCAAAAAACATGTGGATGTGGTGAATAGGGGGATGGTTTAGTGGGGGACCTGTCAGTGCTGCATTAATGTTTGGACTTGATCTCAGAAGGTTTTTCCACCCTGAATGACTCTGATTCTGGGCTGATTGTGGTGACAGTTTCTCAGGATGGTTCCTTGTCTCGTGTGCCTGAGGGGCACAAACCTGTGTGCATGAAGGCTGTGCCACGGTGAGTTCTGGGAAAGCATTAGAATGGAATCACAGAGTCATTTAAGTTGGAAAAGCCCTTGGAGAGCACAGAGCCCAACTTCAGCATGGCCAAGGCCACCACTAACCCATGTCCTCAAGTGCCACATCCACACATCTGCTGACGTGTGTTTATCAGTAAATAAAGCCCTTGTCTTATGTTGTGAGGAGCAAACTTGAAGGATACAGACTTGGAGAGAAAAGCTGCCTGACAGGGTCCAAAATCCAGAGTGTTGATAAACCAAAGAGAGGTCAGAGGTCAGGGAATGATTAAAAGACTGAAAACCACACAATGTCTTGAGAGCCTCCAAGGGCTCCAGGTGTTTGATTTATCAAAGGCAGGGCTACGAAGTGACATGACCATGATCTTTAAGAACTGTAAGAACTTGCAGGAGGATTAGGGGTTGGGAAGGGAGGGAGGGTTCCCAGGCCCATGAGCTTCCAGTAGATCCATGGCAAGACCAGGACTGAAGTCAAAGTCAGATAAATCCAGGGAAGAGACACAGTGTGGGGGCTGAGCAGACAGACCTGGTTCACCACTGCTGTACCAGGCAGGTCCCACCAGTGACCACCAGCCCAAGTGGTGATGATTTGCCATGGGGTGGTTCAGACCACAGCACAGCAGCCCAGGACCCACAGCAGGGTCAAGAATCCATTTGTTTCTGGTTCCCTCTTTGTTGGGATGGTGGGTGATGAATCTCGCTGGAGCTGTGATCCCCAGGTCTAGGCACAGCAGGACTGGAAGAAAACAGATGGGAGTTAAGAGCCCAATTCCCAGGGAAGTGCAGTGAAATTTGTCTATGCTATTCCCCCAAGGCTTTTGGCAGATTCCAGCCAGAGGAATTGTTATTGCAGGGAGCTGCTTGGCTGAAGAGTTCGTACTGTGCCTGCTGAGCCTGGCACGGCTTGGAATGGGAAAAAGAGCCCTCTCCAATAGGAAACTGCCTTTCCTGATCCCTGTTTCCCCCTCACAGACACTCCTCCGTGATGGCAAGAGGGAGAGCATCATGAGCACCCTTTTCATCGCCCCCTCCGACATTGAGAACGGGGAGAGCATCGTGTGCCGTGCCACCAACAAAGCCATTCCTGGTGGGAAGGAGACCTCGGTCACCATCGACATCCAACGTGAGTACATGGCCAGCTGAGCTGCCTCCGGGCACTGGGACATCCCAGCCTCCCTGCCCTCTCCATCCTGCCCCAGGGCTGTCCACATGGTTCTGACCCCAGTCAGGAGCGGGATGCTGGGATTGGGGGTTTCCCTTCACTGGGATTTACTGGTACATTGATACAGTGAAGTCACAGGCAGAAGATCTCACATCCTGAGCTCCGTGGGGCTCAGGAACACCCTACCACAGGACATCCTGCTTCCCAACATTTGTGCCTTGTGCCTGTGGTTTTGAGCAAAAGCAGCACCGCCTGCCATGCCTTTGGTGGCCCAACTGTGCCCTGATCCAGCCTCCTGGGGGCCTTTGGAGCAGGGATGGATCCCAAAGGGTGTTGGGTGAGCAAACAGTGTCTCTGGGCATGGCCAATAGCAGAGACGAGGCCCATTAATATTTCTGGTGCAAGATCAGGCGCTTTCATCCTTACAAGCAGTTCAATGATATTTTCCATTCTCCACTGGGATGGGGTGTGAGACACCTGATCGTGTCAAGTGTCCCCCCCCGTGACACACAGCAGTGCCAGTCACCACCTCATGGGGACAGGTGTGTCCTAAGAGTCATATCCTTCACCCTTTACTGGAAATTCACAGAGCAAAATTTTCTTTCCTCCAAACTTCACATTCCACAGGCCTCTTTTCTCCTCCTCCACAGTAGCTGTTGCTCTGAGGCTCATCCTGACCCCCTCCAGACGGGCTCTGTTTGCACACCCAGTTCCTGCAGCTGTATTTACCCACAATTTGCAAGAGCAGGGTGTTCAATATTAACATGCCAGCTGCTTTCCAGAGTCCAATTAAAACTGGCTGAACAAACTCAAGCACAGCAGAAAATTCACCATTTAAGACTTGCAGCTTTTGCTGCCGGAAGATTAGCAGGCTCTTGGGTTGCTGGCTGCATGTCCTGACAGAACTGGGCAGATAAAATGAGATAATAGCCTGGGTTATTTCACAGCCAGCAAACAGTTACAATGGCTGGAGACACACTCACACTCACACAAACAACACGAGCCGGAGACATCATTACCCGGGTACAGTGCGGGCAGGGGACGTGAGCTGAATCCCTGAGCCACGTGGAATCTCCTTGGAAAAGAGAGAGACCCAATAAAGAACACCAATTTCCACTTCGAGCCATTAAATACTCCATGCTGTGAATGTAATAACAATAATATCCTACCCAGCTAATAAAAGTATGTTGTTCTTAATGAGGGCTAATGAGGATATCAGTTTCCCAAAGCTGAATGGGTGATGGAAGGATAGAAAAATACCAAGATGGATTAACCAGGCTGAGGTGGGATGAATTTTGACCCAGATGCCAGAGCCAGCTCTTGCTGCATCTATTCACAGAACCATGAAATCATTAAGGTTGGAAAAGACCTCTAAGATCATTAAGTGCAAGTTTTACTTCATTAGATTTTGCTCCCAACCTGGTAAGCAACTGGCTGCATTCACTTTGCAAAGAGCTGAAGGTGCTTTTCTTAAGCAAAAATTATCTGTGCCGCTCATTTTTGTCTAGGGAATTGTCCTGGAAAGGCAGGGTGGGCTGTGAACTACTCTGCACTACACTGGCGACAAGAGGGGGTCCTGCCCGTGGGTCTTCTCCCAACATCCAGCAGAGAAGCAGCACCCTGGGGGGAAAAAGAAGTGGCTTCTGCAAGAATAAGGAAAAGCAGGAAGCAGTTGTTGTCTGGGGAGCTCTTCCCAGCCTGGCACGACCTCCGTCATCCCCCTGGACCCTGCACTCTCCACCGCCATTGATGCAGGTTGAATTCACACCACAGGCAATGTTACCCAGCTGCACAGTTCAAAAGAGATGGCCTTGCAAAATAATCCCAGGGAACCAAAAATAATCCTTCCCAGGAAGCAGCAGCCTGCTAAATCACTCCTCCTGCTTTATTTCATTTTCTTTTGCAACTCAAAAGAACATCAGAAACTCTCACAGGCAGCAGAAAAATGCCAGAGTGGGGGTTATTCCTATGGAGGGTGTGAATGTGGTGGGAGAGATTATCCTCCTTCAACCGAGGCAAAGTCAAAGTTTGAATCCCATCAATCTCATGCCTGACCATCTCAGCAGCAATGAAATAGCTGAGTCATAAACCCCTCCCCTTTCAAATATAAAAATAAAAGGGAGGGGAAGAGGGAAAGAACTGGAAAAAAACCCAGCGCAGGGTCTGTAATGGAAACACTAAGCGGCTCCAGCTGGAACATCTGTTCAATGTGATTTCCGTTCCACCAGCCACATCAAAGTCAGCCTCCTGTGAGTTATGCACCGAACATCACAAGTGGGATTAAAATCATGTTTAATAGTTTGATATGCCATAAACTATTTATACTGCAGGAGCCCAGTGGCTCCATGGAAATGCACACCCGGCGTGCCGGGACGGGGAGGAGCAGGGTTATTGCTTATCCAAAGCCATTTGCTCCAAGCCTCTGCACACACATGTGCAGTTGCTCATTTTTACACCTTTTTTTGTCATGGCAAGAAGGGATTTGGCTGCATCTGTGTGTTTTTGCAGGATGTGGGAGGAGGAGAAGGAAAGTGGAGGGCGGTGAGGCGCACATGGCTGTGTTGGAGGGTCTCCTGCTGCGTTTATCCCTGGAGCTTTGGAGTGCTTGATTCCCTTTTGTGCTTGCCACTGGGGAGCGGAGAGCGCAGGGCTGAAGAGGCATCTCAGCCTTAGAGAAAAGATTTGGAAGGGTTTGTCCATAGGGGAGAGGAGCATGGAGGCGGATTTGCACCTGGCAGTACAGGAGTGAGCACGGTGCCTGCAGGCCAGGATGCTCATGCCGTGGCCATTCCCGAGGTGCTGAGTTAAAGCAGGGGGAGCGGAGGGGCTCGCCGAGGTGCCCCGGGCTGCGGGGCCGGCCCGGTGCGGTGCGATGCGGTGCGGTGCGGTGCGGTGCGGTGCGGTGCGGTGCGGTGCGGGCGCTCCCCGCCGCTCCTCCCGCCGCCCGTGGGCTGGCTCTGTCTCATTCCATCCTTCACATTAATTACAAGAAGCCAGGCAGGAATTATAATTGTAACCGAGTGGAATTACATCCTGATGAGTTACAATTTGTGTCTTTTTTTCCCTCTAAAATGCCCCGAAACTCACTGGCACACGCAAACCCACGCTGTCCGCGGCGCCCGCAATATTCGAAAGCCCAATCCTATTTGTGAAAGGCGAGATCAAAGACTTTAATTCATATCCCTCGCTTTTTTTTTTGTCTTTTTAATCTTTTTTTTATTATTATTATTTTGAGTGCAAGAGGGAGCCGGGCTCATTTTAATACAAAGAGGCTCCTCGGTAAATCGTAGGCACAGCTCCTAACCCATCAAACAATGGGGAAGCTACTAAAGAGAAGTGTGATTCATACTTAACAAAGGAAGGTGATTAGCTGTTGTTGTCTAACAATAGGGAAGTGTCAGGATGCCTGGGAATGAATTAGAAGCCCGCTATACATCTCTGGGTTGCTGTGTGAGGGAAGCTCATTTATATTCCCAACTGCGCCCATCTTTATTGTCATTTGAATTGCACATTTTAAAATGAAATTAGGGTAAATTGAAAATACCTATAATTTCCCCGTCATAATTTCCCATCAGGAAGGCAGGTGGCTTTGCTCGCAACAAAGTCGGGCTCCGGCTGGGTAAATATCACGGGGCGGAGGAGGAGATGCTGGGATGCTGCTGCAACGCCGCCTTTCCCTCTCCCCTCCCGCCCAGCCAAGCGCACTTGCCGAGGCCATCTCCGAGATGCCCTTGCACCCCCAGGATGGTCCCGACCCGTCCCGCACAGGGCTGGAGGAACGCGGGGCTGTTCTGGGTGCTGTTCTCGCACCAGGACGGGCAGTCGGAGCCCAGACCCCCCAGCAAAGGTGCTGAGCAGTTGCCAGGAGCTCCAGCAGGACCCTGACTTGGGAATGCTGGAGGAAGGTGGTGGAGGGAAAGGCCAACGGGAAACTTTCATTCCTATTAAACACAACGACTCCCCTTGGGCTTGGTCACAGCCAGGGCTTCCCAGTGTCCCAGCAGGGAATTGAGCACCCGATCACATCCAGCCCTACAGTGCTGACCTCACTCCTGGCTCTGGGAGCCCAACCACCCCCTGGGCCAGGGGGTACCAACCAACTTCTCTGACCCCCCAGCCTGTCAGGTGCAGCCTTTCCCTCTTTTCCAGCAGGGAAGGATGTTGCTGAAATATTTAGGAAGAGGAGAGGCAGCAGATAGAGGCAGACACATAACATATCCCATTTTGGGATATATTTTTGCATATGTGCATCATCCCACCTCGAGGGCAGCAGAGCCCCTCAGCTGGGCTGATGAACCTCAGCACACAGCTGGTTCTTCAGGCACCGAAAAAACCCTCCACAAGGTCATTTCTCTCTGCTTTTCCCCCTCAAATGAGGTCCCATGCTTAAAAACCTAAAGCTGAAGGTCTGACACCCTCCCCTCAGACATCATGAAAAATTAAACCAGGTCTGGATATTTGTATTCCCATCCAAATATTGCGCCCATTTCTCTCTTGCTTTCGTCGGTTCTTTCCTGAATTTTATTTGCTACTGAAGCATTTAGATGCTTCTCATGTGGAAAGAAGGAGAGAAACTGAGTAGTAGTTGGGAGACCGGAGCAGCCTGTGACACCAGCAAGACCTTGGCAGAGATGATTAGGCTGATGAAAGAGCAGAAATGCCACTTTCAAGTTAGAGGAAAGACAAAAGATCATCATTACACAGGGAGATATTAAATGGGAGTGTCTTAAAGCAGGCGAGTTTATGTCCTTAAATGGCAATCAGAGCCAGCAGTCACACTTTTGAAGTGAAATGTTACATCCAATGGTGTCTGTGGCTCGTCTTCCTGTCGTACTCACTGAAATCCTCCTCCAAGAGGAGAGCAGCATTCATGGCATCAGCCTGTCTGACAACCATTATATGGCTTTAAACTGAAAAACGGCTTCTCCCTGCCAGAGGGCTGGGTTTGATGGGATATCGGGAAGGAATCCTTCCTTGTGAGAGTGGTGAGACCCTGGCACAGGTTGCCCACAGAAGCTGTGGCTGCCCCTGGATCCCTGGAACAGTTTGAAGCCAGGTTGGATGGGGCTTGGAGCAACCTGGGCTAGTGGAAGGTGTCTCTGCCCATGGCAGGAGACTGGAATGAGATGAGCTTTAAGGTCCCTTCCAACCCAAATCATTCTGAGATTCTGTGATGTCACAGCATCAAGGAGTCTCAGCACTTTTGCCAAGCTTTCTTATGGCCAAATTTTGCTTTCCAGACTCAGAACCTGGCAGGCAGCAGGCAGGGGGTGCTGTACTGTGTCTCTGTGTCTCTCAAGGGTTTCTCTATCTCCCTTTGCAGACCCACCCCTGGTGAACTTGTCCGTGGAGCCGCAGCCGGTGCTCGAGGACAACACTGTGAAGTTCCACTGCTCTGCCAAGGCCAACCCTGCTGTCACCCAGTACAGGTAAGGCAACCCCTGACTCATCACACACCTCACTCCAGCCCTCTGCTGAGGGCATTTCACCTTCCCCCTTGCAAAGCTTCACCTCCAGGTGACCCAAGAGTGCTCAGCACCTCTGGCTGTGTTTCCTCGTGGCCATTCCATTTCCCCCTGTTTCCCACTGCTCAGTGCTCATTGTGGCTCATCCCCATGGCCCCTGCTGTCCCCCAGAGGGGGGATGTGGTGGCTGGAGCCAGCCCCTGATCCCTGCAGAGCAGCAGAGCCCCTCTGTGGCTCAGTCCTTATCCCAGCACCCCCACTCCGATGGCTCCCTGACGCCCCTCTTGCCTTGATGATGTTGTTCCACAATGAGAGGCTCTGCTTGCCACCACATTCTGCTGCATTCAGCAACTCCTCAGTCAGGGATTCATCGGGTTTGGAGTGGATTAAGAGGCCTGGCACTGAGCTGGCAGAGCCATCTGTTGGGGGACATAACGAGCAATGTGCACCGAGTGAAAAGTCTATTATGGGAAAATTCCTGCCTTTTCTCTGCACACTCTTTTATGGTTCGAACAATGCAGCTCCTTCCCTGTCTCTGTGTAACCCCTGAGTGACCAGGTTTGGAAGGGCCAGAGCAGAGGTACCTGGGCTGGGGGCGTGGGGGTCCTTTGGCGGTGGGCTCTCCTTGAGTGGGAATTCTCAAGAGGGTGGGGTTGTCCCAGCTGGCCGGGGTCTGTGGTGCCCCTGCACTGGCCTTGGTGAGCTCAGAGCAGGGAACGAGCAGTGGAAAACTGAGGGAGGAAAAAATGAATCCCTTGCTGCTGCAGGAGATTTGGGGTGCAGGGGGTGTGTGGGGTCCCTGCCTGCACCTCCTGTGCAGGCACCAGACCCAAATCTCCCTCGGTCCCTCTCCTTGTTAGCAGTGACAGCACCCAAGGGAGTGGCTGGAGCCAGGGGAGGGTTGGACTGGATCTTAGGGAAAGGTTCTTCCCCCAGAGGGTGGTGGGCACTGCTCAGGCTCTCCAGGGCAGTGGGCACAGAGCTCCAGTATTTGGACAGCACTCTGAGGGACAGGGTGGGATTGCTGGGGTGTCTGTGCAGGGCCAGCAGTTGGATGGGATGATCTTTGTAAGTCCCTTCCAGCTCAGGATATTCTGTGATTCTGTGAGGGCTCATCTGGGGATTGGTGAGTGGGAACCTGAGCTCAGCCCTCCCCTGCTCACCATGGCACGTTCTGTCAGTCACTGCAGGTGAGCAGATGGCTCTGCACTGAGCAGAGTCACTGCCCTGGGCCCTTGGGAAAGGGTGTGAGAGCTGCTACATCAGAAAAGACCCTCCTCTCCGAGGCTTTTTGGTCTAAGCAGACAAAATACGGGTATGGAAAGTGGGGCAAGTTGTCAGCACACTTTGGGAGAAGAGACCAGGTGCAACCAGGTACATCCCTGTCCCACCACCATCAGCAGCTCTTCCCTCCTGCCTGGAAGCCCTGAGTGTGCACAGGCTCACCATCCATTCTGGCTTTGCAGCAGCATTTGTGGATAATAAGAGAGGAGGCACCTCCGGGGACAGGTTACCGTGACCCACCTCCTGTTAGGCTCGTACAGCTTAATTAGTACAATCGAGTTTTCTGGTAGGAACGATCCCTTCCAGCTGGATATCAGCACAACAAAGCAATAATTGTGTTTCTGGTTACACAGAAGAGTTATTAATTTGAGAAGTCAATTAATGTCAAAGATACAAATAGCCCTGGTTTAATATTTACAGTTAGGAGGAAAAACAAGTGTGTGACGGGCTGGGTGAAGGACCCACGTGGCTCTTACTCCAGCATTGATTCTGGTACAGTCGAAGGCAAAACAACCACCTCTGGCCAAGGAACCAGATGGTGGCAAGAGCCTGGCAAAATTTCTGCTCCATCAGCCTGATCCTCAACTGTGGGACCTTCCACATCATTCCTGAATCCAGCCTTGAAGGCTCCTGTCTGGGATTTCCCCATCCTCAAAGTGAGACTTTGGACAAGGGGGAATGGATTCAAACTGACAGAGAGGAGATTTATATTGGGTATTCAGAAGAAATCCTTCCCTGTGAGGGTGGGCAGGCCCTGGCACAGGTTCTGTCCCATCCCTGGAAGTGTCCAAGGCCAGGTTGGAGCAACCTGGGCTAGTGAAAGGTGTCCCTGCCCATGGCAGGGGGTGGAACAAGATGGGCTTTAAGCTTCCTTCCAACCTCAACCATTCTGGGATTCTGGGATCCCTTTTGGTTGTTTCAGCCCTCTGGATCCATGCCCAAGCCAAGTTGGGCTGCTTTTCTCCACCAAGCAGAGACAGACCCACCACACTTCTCCCACCTTCAGTGCCACCTTGGTCACACAGGGTTTTTGGTGTCCCCTCTGGCTGCAAATGCCTCCCTCTGCCCCCTTCTTTCCTCTCACTCATTGTGAGGTCACAGGTCTTGTCACCTTTCCTGTTCCCTGAGCCTCAGGATTTCTGCTTTGCCACAAATGCCTGTGGGATTCGTTTCATGATGGATTTTATTATCAGAACTACTTGCCCATTTTTTTTCATGTTATGCTTTCTCATAAAAGTGATTTTGGTGGGGGAGAGGGAGGAAGAGGAATGAAAAATTCAAGCACTTTGGGTTTTTTATTCCTTGAGTTCTCTCAACACGTAAACTTCACACGAGGCTTTTTCCCTACCACTGTGACAAGCAAACAGGATTCAGCAGTGCTCAGTGGGGCTTCCTTCTGCTTAATGGCTCTGATTGATGAGGGGGGATTCACTTCCCTTCAAAAGATCCCACAGCTCTTCACTAACTATGTAAAGGTGGCAGCTGTTTCAACACTGAAGCTTGGAGTCCTCTGGAGAGGGGCTTTGAGCAAGGAGCCCCCTGCACCTCAGCACTGGCAAGGAGAGAAGGATGGGATGTGTAAAGCCCCAAGACTGAGATACCTGGACGTATGAAAAGTCAGAATATGAGCTCAGTGCCATCCCCAGGGTCACTCAGGACCTCACCACTCATGAAAATTAACTTGGTCTGCCTTACAAACAAGCATTAGAGAGAAAATATTGGGGTTTTTTCCTCCTTGGGAGAGGACCACTCTAATATTTGTCCTATAGCTTCCCTCATCCCCAGATCTTCAGCCCATATTTATCCTTAATTCCCCCCACCCCGCCCCCAGTATATCTCAGTAAATAGCTCTGAACACAAAGGAAAAAAATGTCTAAACAACATAAATCCCCTTCTCTGGGCATAAATCCACAGCCAGCTCTGCAGGGCCATCCCTGCTTCCACCAGCGACTTGTCACCTTGCTGGAATTTTTAAGGGCCAGTTGGTTCTCTATCAGGTTTGCATCCCAAGTTTTTCTGGCTGGGAAAACCACATGAGTTCAAGCATCTCACCCAAAGGTGCTCCCTGGGAAGAATTCATGAACTGGGATGTTTGTTAGGAAGAAGCCACTAAACCACCCCCATGGTCCTCCTAACCAAGACTGTAAGCCCAGACCTGTCACCCTCTTCAACAGGGGGGTAAAAGATAAAAAACCTAACACAATTCCCCAGGAGACAGAAATCCCCCTCCACCTCTATAGAGAACAGGGGGTTGATGAAATTCAGGCTTTTTCCTGAAGAGTTTTTCTTTATACTCTCTTATATAATACATCACACACAGGTGGGTTTTAATGCAAGGAAAACCTGGCTGGGAAGGAAATCTTGGAGCAATCTGCTCCCAGAGTGGAAAGTTACAGCCTGCACTGTCTTCACTTCTGGGGGCAGGGAGGGTGAATAAAATTTTGCCCAGTGAAAAAAGTGACACTTTTCCATGAAATCTTTGTCCTCGGTGGCATTTTCTGAGTTGGAATCCCTCTTCCTTAAAATATGCTGGCATCTCATGACATTGGGAAGCAGGCAGAGCAGGGCAGGGTGTCCTGTGCTGGAGGCACAGCTCTTCTCTCTGCTCCTCTCCTTAGCTGAGGATGCTGCAGCTGAAATCCCAGCCCTTCTCCCTTGCTGGCAGGAGCCATTTCTTGACAAGGAGCATCTTTTTCCCCAGGGAGGTTTGTTTGCCCACGATGTCACCTGGGCTGTCGCTCACTTTTGGACGCAGGACAGGCCAGTGTCACCAGAATCAAGTGGAGGGACTCAGGCAGAGGCTGGCAAGGAGTCCCTGAGCGGGGGGTTTGTCACAGGGATGAATTAACCCTGGCAGCAGGAGTTTGCTTATTTGCATGTTTCCCCTCTCTCCATATAAAGCAAGTTTTGCACAGACATATACTACACTTTCTGTAGGGTCTGATACCCCATCTGGCCTGGGTTTCCCCCACCGCTGCCTGGGGACATGTTCCCTTTGAAGCTGAAGAACATTTCAGCCCACTAAAAAGTTCCTTGGTGCTGCCAGTGCGTTATCATCTACTGGGCAAAGGGTCGAGGGCTGCTCGGCAGCACCTCAGGATGTGTCCCCATCTGCTTTAGCACCATGGACATGGGGCTGGAAGCCCAAAGAGGCTTCCTGATAACCCAAGGGTGATGGGGGAACCCTGCCCCTTCCTCTCCCCTTGCCTTGAGCCACTGCCAGCCTCTGCCAGCCCATTTGCAGATGGAGCATCCCAGTGCCAGGCTGGAGCTCTGATGGGCATCTGGCAATGGGTGAGCACATCCCACCTGCCTTCCCTCAACACCCCACTTCCCATGCACCTCTGCTGCTTGGTGGACAGTTCTGGGATGGAGGGGCAGGGAATTTGGGAATTTATGGGCTCTCTTTTGCTGCAAGCTAACGGGCAGGAGAGGGAAAGGGAGAGTAATTAGCTGTCGCCGTTGTTCTGCCACCTGCGATGGTGGGTGAAATTAATGGAAAGCAACAGAAGTCGGGGCTACGTGAACCGACTCCTAACCAGGCCCCCTCTTTGCTCCCTTCAGATCTCTCTATTTGCCAATCTTCTCGTGGCTTTTGATGTCTGTTGTGTGTCTGTGGGGTGTTTTTTTGCTGCTATTATTTATCACTCGCAGTAAGAAAGAGAATCTTTAAAGTGGCAGAAGAAAATGGGAAGGTTTAATATTGCAGGAGGCAGAGTCCCTCAGCCTTTCGGGCTCCTGGGCTGATGATTATTTTTGCGGAGTGATGGGAGCCAGTGCAGGCAGAGCAGTGATACATATCTCATTCCACACATCCACACACTGCTCTGGCCCCCAGGGCTAGTGCAGACCTTTGCAAATAATGTTATCTTTGTAGGCGCTGGTAGGTGGGCCAGGGAGCCACCCCCAGCACCAGCTGCAGTCTGGGGACCACTTCACTTCCAAAACAAGGTGTGGGACTGACAGACAGACACACAGCTGGAAAGAGGGAGTGATCCCTCCCAGCTGCTGCAAGGTTTTGAGTACAACTGCTATGCATACACCCAGCTCTCCATAATGGTGTGGGACATGGCAGAAGGTCCAGCTGATGCTGCAGCAGGAGCAGAGATCAGGAGGAGCTGGGGGGCACTTATTTATCAGCCACCCCATGGATGGTGCTGCACCACTTCCTCCCCATCCCATAGCAGAACCGAGGAGTGAGGTCCCAGTGAGCTCCACCTGCCCTTATTGGGCTGAAGCCAAGGGTGCCACCGGCCCAAATCTTCCTGCATCAACCAGCTTGGTGAGCAGCAGCTGCAGGTCAGAGCTTAAGGGTGCCTGGTCATGCTGGGCCAGAGCTCAGAGGCAGCCCCAGCCCCCCTGTCCTCCCCACCATCACTGGGGCACCGCCTGGCTCACCTTGGAGCGCTGTTTGCACCTTGGAGCACTGTTTGTTTGTTCACCCTGTGGGCTCCAGTGTAGGAAAGACCTTGTTTGGTAAATACTCTTTTATCTCTGAACCAGCAGCACACTGTCGCTCATCAAATATTAATCCATACTCAACTGCTTCTTAACGAGGTTTTCTTTCAAGGCGTTGGGACTCCAACACACCTGGTGGGAGACAGTGTCCTGGCTTCCCTCTGGCTCTGCACAGGGAAAGCAAACGGACAACAGCGGGGAAAAGATCCCTGGTCCCAGTCCTTCAGCCTACTCCACAGGGCCCTGGCTCTGGGTTGGATGCAGGGTGGGCATTTCCCACCCAGCCTTAGGAAAACATGTGGATGTGGAGGGAGCCCAAATGCCTTTGGTAGATCTGGTGCCTCCAAGGATAGTGTGTCATGGCCAGGGACAGGTCCAGGAGTGTTTTGACCACTGCTCTTGGGGGAGAAAGTGGCAGATTTGTTGGGGTTCAGGTAGATAGATTAAAATTGCACCTAATGTCGAC
Organism: Campylorhamphus procurvoides; assembly: GCA_013396655.1. NCBI lineage: Eukaryota > Metazoa > Chordata > Aves > Passeriformes > Dendrocolaptidae > Campylorhamphus > Campylorhamphus procurvoides. The sequence continues at coordinate 369,013 of WBMV01004076.1, forward strand.
GAGCTGTGGGAAGAGGAGTAAATTACAAAATGCACCATCTCTGCCTTGGCCTGCCTGCCGTGCACTGTGCATCTCAGAGACATTCATTCCATGGAGACACATTCTCACACTTTGTTTAAACAAACCCAGAGGAGAAGTTCAAACTCCACAGAGCATTGCCCCTCCTTATCCTCTGAGCCCTGTCTGCACCGTTTGGGGACCTGCTGGCATCTCACCAGTTTTATTCATGAGATGCCTCAGGCTGCCACGGAGGAGTCAAGTTCTCCAAGAGCACGTGCCCTGTGTCCTGCTGGGAACAGCTGGGGAGTTTGCTCAGACACTTGAACTTGCTCCCCTGTGGTTCAGCATTGCTTTGGTGTGTGGCAAAGAGCCAGTGAATGGGAGGGTGACAAGCAGCACAAAACTGGGAGAGGCTTATAAAAGCGATGGGGAATGGAGGAGGGAATGGGCAGCTGGCCAGCCCTTGTTTGCCTTGGTGGAATCATTGCACTTTCACTGCCCCAGTAAATGTGGTTGGGTGGACCAACTCATTGCCAGGAGCACATCCACCATCAGGCAGTCATGGGCTCAACACACAGACCCAAGTTCTCCAAAACAAATCCCCAAGGGAAGAGTGAAGAGACAATCTGGTGAGTGGTTCTAAGCCCAGAATAAAGGTCAGCAAATTACAGAATCACAGAATTGTTTAGGTTGGAAAACTCTTTCAAGATCGTTGAGTCCAACCATTCCCCCAGTGTGGCCAAGGCCACCACTAACCAAGTCCCCAAGTGCCACATCCACACAGCTTTTAAATCCCTCCAGGGATGGGAACTCCACCACTGCCCTGTGCAGCTGTGCCTGGGCTGGATAACACTTTCAGGGAAGAAAAGAAATGTTTCCTAATATCCAACCTAAAGCTCCCCGGGTGCAACTTGAGGCCATCCCAAGTCACTGATTTGTAGGGATTCCCATCCCTGATTCCTTGTGCTCACTCCTCAGGGATCAGACCTGTTCAGACCAGGTACCTGTGCCAGAGAGGTGCCCCATGGATTCATCAGAAGCAGGGTGATAGTGAAGGGGAACTAAAACTGCCTCCAGGCAGTGAGGAGAGCTGAGCTCATAGGTGGCTGCACCCCATTTCCTCTGACCAGGATGAAGCCACATCTACATAGACAAGGAATTTGGGTCTTAGGGAAGGAGGAGCTGTGGGAATTGTTTCCTGCTGCCAGGACCTTTGAGCAGCAGGAGAAATCACCCCAGGCAATGGGAATAAGATGCCTCTCTTCCAGCTGGCTCTCCATGGCTCCTTTGCTTGGTCGGTGGGGCCTCTGGATGTACACAGCATCCCTGCTCCCGGGTGAAAGGCAGGGGAAAAGTATATTTGGAGTTTAATGCTTTTCCATGACACCAGAGTTGTCCCTGCCTCTTCCATTTAGCTGAATATGTTCACAGATCCACAGGCTGTAAAGGCCAGGAGGGATTGCTGGATCATGGGAAGTTGATGCAGAGATTTAGGGAGGTGATTTCATTGGCAGCTTTTGAGGGAGAAGCGGCAAATGATGGGCATACCTGGCCAAGCCACAGCAGTGACCATGTACCCTCTTCTGGCACTGTGAAACCTGAATATACTTTAATATGCAATTCAGATGGCTTTGGAAGGCACCTCCACAGAGCTGGTGTGTTTTCATGTTGCTTGCTTTCTTCTGCCCATTAATGAAAGGCCCGGAATAAAAGTGACCATGCCCCATGCCCTGCGTTCCCCAGAGCTTTTGATCACCAAGACACAACCCAGCTGGCCCCATTTTTTGCCTCCCCAGAAGTCTCTGCCAAGGGAGGAGGATCTACAATATTAACTCTTACTGAATTACAATCTCTGTTAATATTTAATAGGTATTGTCAAGGGTTTGAAACAGGCTGCAGAGGGGCCAGTGGCTGCAGGCAAGGTGTGAAGTCCATGGGCACGTGGGCACACTCCCTCATGTACATCATGGTCAGTGTCACACTTGCAGGGAGAAAACCCCAGATGTCTCCTCTGGGGAGACAGGGACCCTTTCAAGGCCATGTTGGACAGGGTTTGGAGAAACCCTGCCCATGAGCTCCAAGGTCCCTTCCATCCCAAGCCATTCTGTGATCCTGTGACCTGTGGCAGCCCCACGGGATCCTGCAGAGCCTCAGGGGTTTCATCTGCCCAGGAGGTGACATGGGGAGGAACTCACCAGATGTTGGTCCAGGCAAGAGGCATCTCAGCATCTTCAAGTGGAACGGTCACTTTGATTTTGCTGCCATTTCTTGGCACGCTTTGGATCTTCTGCCCCCGAACCAGCTCCCTCCTTCAGTCCAGCTCGGGAAAGGTCTCGTTTATGCCAGTGTGCAGGTTTTTTTGCCTTCCTCCCCCCTGCTCCCATCTGCTCCTCCTCCTCCTCAGGCCGAGCTGCCGTCTGTCCAGCGGCAGGACGCTGCGAGTCCATATGTTGTCCCTCGGCAGGGCTGTCACCTCTCCTGCCACCTCCTGCAGCCAAACTCAGCAAGGGAGGGAAGAGAAGCCGGAGCGGGGAAGGGGCCCGCAGGCATTTCACAGCAGTAACAGAATAAATCTAATTTATAGACATAGCAAAATGCAGCTAAAGCGGGAGTTGAAATGAATGCAAAGCACACCGAGGTCTCAAGTTATCGGCACTGTAACATTTTTCCTGACTATCTCTGTTTTCCTGCCTGGGTTTGTCTTTGTAGCTTCCTCCCAGACAACTGGACCTTTGCTCTGAAGTGAAAATGAAAGCTGGGGGAAGAAAAAAACTAACGGGAAATGAATTCTTCAGATCTCCTTCGTGATGCATCAGCCCCATCTGCCAGCTCCCTGTGACAGGGAGTGGAGCATGGCTGGGTGGCAGGTGGAGAGGGAGAGACAGGCTTTAAAAAAAGAAATAAAATAAAATAAAATAAAATAAAATAAAATAAAATAAAATAAAATAAAATAAAATAAAATAAAATAAAATAAAAGGCACTACTATTCCTGCAGTTGGGGAGGGGGAGCCCTTCCAAGGCACACAGCTCTAGGTGAGACTGGGAAGACAGGGTTGGAAGAGCATCCTTTGCTCTTGGAGGTGTGAGGACAGGGAGATTTGTCTTCCCATTCCCTGGCTTGTCAAGGTAATGGGAACAAGCGGGTGGGAGATGTTCAGAGGCAGCTCGAACTAATTAGGAGAGAGCATAGAGGAGAGACAGTCTGATGGCTGGAAAGGGGGAGAAGGGGAGGGAAGGAAAATGCTTTGTACTGGTGAGCACCGTCCCTGATGTAGAGATGATTAAAGGTACCAAAGCAGCGCAGTGATGGAGCAGCCAGGCTGGATGGAGCCCCTCCCGTGGGCCAGAGGGGTTTGCAGCCACATTTCAGGAGGGATCCCTGAAACATGGGCTGCACCACAGTGGTCACCATCACCACCCCAGCCAGGGCCACAGGCATCCCAGGAGTTGGCAGCATCCTGAGTATTCCAGACTCTGTTCAGTTTCCCAGCATTGGAGTGAACCTGTCTCCCAAATATCTCATTCCAGCAAACGTAGCACCCAAATCTTTGGGTGCTATGAAAAGCTTTCGGGTCGTGGCTGTTTTTTTCCCAGCCTTGTCAGTCACCTCTTCTTCAGTACACGTTCCTAGAGCCTGGGAACATGTCAGGGAAGGAGCATCATTGCCTCCTCTGGCCAGATCTCCTCTCCCTTTGGAAGGAGAGGTGGCAGTTTTTCGAGCCTAATTTAGCAGTCTTTAATCTGAGTTATTCCAAACCACACTTGCCACTTCCTTCGTGCGTTCCCGCAGGATGATGGGCTGATTTCACAGAACGAAAAGCCTTAAGCAAATCTTGTCACACAAGAAAATTGATTTTTCAAAACTGACTTTTACAAGATTACTGGCCGTTTTTTTCCCCTCATCTTTCTTCTATATCGTTCCCTTCCAGTCTCACGAGGTGGCTTCAGATCTAAGGAAATTAGAGATGCTGTGACTAAATTGAAAATGTAAAAAAGGGGAGAAAGAGGCAAAAAAGACACGCAGCACCTCCTCTCCTGCTGCCTCTGAAGGATAGGGCTGTGTGTGCTTCTGAAGTAGCAGAGATACCTCCTTCACCTCTGCCACTGCCGTAACCTCCGTGCCACATAAGGAGAGAGACTGTCCAAGAATTATGCCAACACCTCACAGGGAACATCCCCTGATGGACATTTTCTTGGTGATCCCAAGCTATACCATGGGGCTTTTTCTTTTTCTCCCTCAATCCATACATAGTATTTCTCTTTTAGAAGAAAAAGAGTTTCCTGCTGCCACTCAGTTCAGAGACATCTCAATGTGTTTTGTTAAAAGAAAGAAGACAGAGGAAGAGTTGCCTTGAAGTCATTTCAGACAGCTTAAAATATGCTAAGCTTTTGTGTTTCTGCCATATAAATAATGAATCCTCTTACAGCTCCTGAGTCAGGAAAGACATTGATTTAAGAGGCCTTCAGCTCTCTTTGAGGTTTTTCTGCTTTCTTGCCAGAACGGGGGGAATGTGACCACGGACAAGTGAGGTGTGAAGGATGAAGCAGGGTGTGCAAGGAGGACAGGGATGGGGACAGAGGTGACACCCACCTCAGCCCTGCAGGCACTTTCCTAAAGGATTTCACTTCTTTGCTCCTTTATTGCAGATTTCAGGAGCTAGAAGGGCATTAAATGGAGGATGATGTTGTTGGCATCTACTTCTCTCCCTGTAACCAGTGAACCAGTGGTGATTTGGTGACTGCAGGCAGCACCAGTTATTGTTCATTTGGCTAATTCTCCAAGGGCCACCCTTGGAAATGTCTCTGCCTAAAAGAGCTATCAAGATAGCTGTAAAATGAAGGCAAATGGGCATGGCGGGAGTATGAGAAAGCCCAGTGGATGCTGGTATCCCACTGGGGCCCACTGGTGAGTCCTCAGTACACGTGGCTGGACACTGGCACTCAGAGGGCTCATCCCACCACGTGTAGGCTGCTGGAATGTGGATCCACTGCTGAGCTTGAGCAAATGTCACACAGCTGGGAAGTGAGGCTGGGTTCATCAGGAAACAGCAAATTGAGGGGAAGTGAGGGAAAAGCTGGCACAAGCTGAGCTGGGGCACAGGAGCCTCCCCTCCACAAAGCAGGGGGACTGTGGTACCCACGGTGAGGATGTGCTGTGCACCCTGAGCTTCCTCACCACCTGGCCTGGAGTCATCTTGCAGTGTTTGCTCAGGATAAACAGCACCTACCCTTGCACAGCACATCCCAGAGAGACCCCAGAAGGATTCCGGTCTCATCCAAAAGCAGATTGTGGAGTAATTCTGTTCACTTCAGGTCTCAAAGGTACCATGGAGTAATTCTGTTCACTTTAGGTCTCAAAGGTATCCTTGAGTTTCTGTTCCTTTCTGGAAGCTGCTGGCAAATATTAAAGCAAAGGGAAAAGGCAGGATATTGCCTCTTGATTAGATGGTTGTTAGTAAAGCATCAACCAACACTTACTGCTCACCTGCACTTCACTCCTGAAGTGAGTAATGAAGGGCTTTGTGGCTCTTACTTTTGGAGATGTCTTTTTTTTTTTTTAAAAAGTGCTGTTTCTTGCTGTTTTACAGAGAAGTGGACAGATAAAGGCAGCCACATTGGATTGTTTTCCCATGACAGGGATGAGAAGGGCAGTGTTGGGCCAGGATATCAAAGGGCATTCAGGAGGATTTGCCAAGGAGAGTGTAATTTTGGGGATGGATGGATGGATGGATGGATGGATGGATGGATGGATGGATGGATGGATGGATGGATGGAAGGTTGAATTGATGGATGGTTCAGGGAGCTGGGGTTGTTTCACATGAAAAAAAAAGGAGGCTCAGGAGAGATCTTACTGCTCTCTCTAACTCCCTGACAGGAAGGTGGAGCCAGGTGGGGGTTGGTTTCTTATCTGAACTAACAAGCAATAGGATAAGAACAAGCAGCCTCAAGTTACTCCAGGGGAAATTTATATTGAATATTAGGAACAATTTTATCTCCAAGAAGATTGTCTTGGCACAGGCTGCCCAGGGCAGTGGTGGAGTCCCTGTTCCTGGAGGGATTTAGGAGATGTGCAATATGGCACTTGGGGACATGGTTTAGTGATGGCCTTGGCAGCACTGGGGAATGGTTGCACTTGATCATCTTGGAGGGCTTTTCCAACNATCTGAACTAACAAACAATAGGATAAGAACAAGCAGCCTCAAGTTACTCCAGGGGAAATTTATATTGAATATTAGGAACAATTTTATCTCCAAGAAGATTGTCTTGGCACAGGCTGCCCAGGGCAGTGGTGGAGTCCCTGTTCCTGGAGGGATTTAGGAGATGTGCAATATGGCACTTGGGGACATGGTTTAGTGATGGCCTTGGCAGCACTGGGGAATGGTTGCACTTGATCATCTTGGAGGGCTTTTCCAACCCAAACAATTCTGTGATCTCATGGATGAATTTCACACTGAACAGATGAACAGGCCTCTTGGTGAACTCATGACTTTATTCTGTTTCCCCATAAGCTGCCTGTGCTTTAGCACAGAGGGAACAGAGGAATGCTTCTGGATGTTTATTATTCCTCCTTACGACTGGCCAGCTCCCCAAGTCACTCGCAGTTCAGTCAGTGGGAGCCCATGTTCCTTACACAGAAATCCCTGCCCTTGGCAGCTTCTGCAAGATTCCCAAAAAATGAGGACTCAGCCCCTCTCACCCAGGGTGCCACCTCCAGGCACAGCTGCCTCTGTTGATAATCCCAACGTGAATCATTTGATCTAGACACACTTCAGCCCTGAATAATTAGCTGTTCTGGCAGGACCAGCCAGGGAACCTGCCAGAGAAGGAGCTGTGCCTTCACACCAGCCAGGGGATGTGCCAGGAGTCAGACAGAGCCCAAGGCAGGAGCCTGAGCGATGGGGTGGGAACAGCAGCTGTTGTGGGGAAGGAAAGGGCTTTAAGGGCACTCAGTGGATTTGCTTGGTGCTGGGACAGGAAGCTCAGAGGGAGTTTGCTCAGGCTGGTGGCACCATTTTTGGTGGTCCAAAATATCACCTGGCAGTTTGGCACATCCTTAAGAGTTGATAGAGACCTGTCCCAAGATCTGTGTCCTCTCTCCAGGTCAGCGAGAGGTCAAACCCTCTCACACTACAGAGGTCAAAGCATAAAGCCCATGAAAACATCCCAAACTCAAGCCCAGGCCAAAACCTTGGAGGAGCTTTAGGAGCCAGCCAAGAAAGAGAAAACCCTTTGAAAAGCCCCAGATACCAAACAGCTCTCTGGCCATGCATGAATTCCCTGTGCAGGAGGGCAGGAGGCATTCCTGCCTGCTGGGCTCATCATCTCAGCCCTGAAAAGTGTGGGTTTGGTAGCTCCAGTGATCTGAAACCTGAGGTTGCAGTCCAGCACCACTTTCAAGAGCCCCCAGCAGCACATTTCTGATGCCAATGAGGACCTGGGGGTTTCTGACTCTATTCACCACTGTCTTTTCTCTGCCAAGCCCAAAGGAATTGGCACATCGAGGTGTAAAGTTGCAAAGGCCACAAGCAGGGGTGAAAAATAAGAGCTGGAGTAGAGGGAAAGGCAAGTTTGAGCAGCTTCACAGCACTAAGATTCACTTTGCACTGAGGAGGATAAACACAGAGGAGAATTAGCTCCTCTACATGCCAGCATCCATAAATCTGGCTAAAGACATCCTGCTACAGGGGTGGAGTGGGGCAGGAAGACCCCAGAAAGGACTAATCCCCTTAAACGACTTGAGGAAACACAAACCACGTGATGAAATTGGATTACCCAAAATAATAGTTAAGCTATTAGTCATGTCTATTGTGTGGCAGGATAAGTCAAGACGATGTAGGCAGGAAAAGTGAAATGCAGCATCACTGCCAAAGGGGTAAAATCCCTCCAGGGGAGGTGACACCTCCAAGCTCATCCAGGACTGGGGGGTGACTCACATCCCCAGTATTTCCCCAGGATAAGCAGTTTTGGCAGCTGGCTGTCGTAGCCTGAATGGTTTTACATTTTCTCTGCATAAAGAGAAATCAAGAATTTAATATTAGCAATTTAACTTGGAGGGGAAAAAGCACAATTTTCATATGATCCCATGACTCTGGGGCCATGGATTCTTAAATCTCAAATCCTCTCCTTAGAGAGAAAAGGAGTTATTGCAAAAGAGAGTGAATTTACGAAAGGGGAGGGGCAGAAAAATATCCTTAGTGGCAAGAGAAGGGCCAAAGAGGGATTAATGAGGACAGGATTGGTGCCCAGCCCTCTCCTGTGAGGAGCTGGAGGAGGAGGGGGGATTTTAAACAGTGGGATTAAAACAGTGCCACATCTAAAGTGTCTGCATTTTGGTTTGATCTGTCAAGAAAACAGCTTGATTTGCAGAAGGAATCACCCAATCCATGAAGTTTCATGCTGCTCTTTTGAAACAGTAATAGCTTTTCCAGCAGCACCTCTGTGGTTTCCTTCCAGGGAGGGATGAAGGGAGGGATGAGCATCCTTACCAGCCCCTCGTGCAGGGAAGGAGCCAGAGGAACATGGTGGGATGGGCTTTGGCCAACACCTCCCTGCTGCTAAATCCAGTGTCCCTAATCCCTCATGGTCTGCTTCCCTCCACAGCGAGTGTCAGGCATGGGATGCACGTGCATTGGGCAGGTTTTATTCCCCACCATCCCCTGGCCAAGCCACCCATGGGCTCCAAGGCCTCCCCATGTCTCTGGCACACACGGAGCTTGGCACAGCACCAGCTGCAGCCCCCGGAGGTGCCAGGTCCAGGTGTGGCACCGGGCCATTGATTATCTGCATGGCTCATCAGCCAGCCCCAACTATTCACCACGGTTGATCAGTCAAGTCATTGATGAGTTAACAGCTTTGTTTACTTCTCCCGCTCCACTTCTGTGGCAAATTTGTTCCAATCACTGTGCTAAGAGAAAGGCTTTTTTGGTTGGTTTCTCACCAAAAATGAACCACAGCTCGTGCAGGCTGGACCAGTGACATGGCTTTACTTGTGTCATCTGGGAGAAGAAACCTCCGCACCCTGGTTCTTCCTGTGCCTTGGGCAGCACAGAATTGACCCCAGGGTGTCCTCGTTTGTCCCTGCTCCCATACCCTGATGCTCTCCACTGAACTGTCACTGAACATCTTCAGGGGTGATATGGGGAGCTCTAAGTAGTCCCTCACTGATTTCCCCCTCCACGGGACCCGATGATGGCAAGGAGGAGACACAAAACCCAAGAACCGCCCTTGAAGACTGCAGCTGATGAGCAATCAGGCTCATCCCAGCCTCCTGGCTTGGCAGGAAGGGAATGCTGGAGCCAAGATAAGGTGGGAAATCAAGCCAGAGTTTTCCCCTGCACAGCAAGGTGTTATTATTATCATCAAAACCCCGGAGTGTTTAAACACAGTCCCACCCCAGTAACGGCAACTTGTGTATCACGGCGAGTGCAATCAGACCCCAAACATGTCCTCGTCAGGGATAAGAGTTTGAAATTTTGAAAAAGGTTGCAATCTTTCTCCCCGTTTATTTGTTTCTGAAGAAAAGCCACATGGGAAAAAAAATAGGCAGGAGGAGACGAGCAAAGTTGGCATCTCTGCTGCAGGAGCTGTGGCATCTCCATATCTAGGACCTGATGTTGACCTTGTGGTGGAGCCAAGGTGCCCACGTAGGGATGGAGAGGTTTGGGAAGAGGTCATCACTGCTGTGTGTGGAAGGAGGTTTGTCAGCATGGGAGCTGGAGCCTTGGAAGCCTTTCCTTGAGTACCACAGGTACCATATGCAAAGAAATTTCAAATGTTTTCTCCCCCTGTTGTCAGCACAGTTGAGGCCACATCTCAAATCCTATGTCCAGCTTTGGGCCCTTCACAACAAAGACACTGAGGGGCTGGGGCATGTCCAGAGAAGGGAATGGAGCTGGGGAAGGGTCTGGAGCAGCAGGAGCAGCTGAGGGAGCTGGGGGGGCTCAGCCTGGAGAAAAGGAGGCTCAGGGGGGACCTTCTCACTCTCTGGAACTCCCTGACAGGAGGGGTGAGCCAGGGGGGTCAGGCTCTGCTCCCAGGGAACAGGGACAGGATGAGAGGAAAAGGCCTTAAGTTGCACCAGGGGAGGTTTAGGTTGGATATTAGGGAAAATTTCTTCATGGAAAGGGTTGTAAAGCAGTGGCACAGGCTGCCCAGGGCAGAGGTGGAGTCCTCATCCCTGGAAGTGTTAAAAAATGTATGGATATGGTGTGGAGGGCTATGGTTTAGTGGTGGCCTTGGCAGTGCTGGGGTAGCAGTTGGACTCAATGATCTTAAAGGTCCTTTCCAAGCCAAACAATCCTACGGCTCTGTGATCATCCCACCCCTGTGCTCGAGGGCCAGCCAGCCATCAGGCTGGATGCTGCTCAGCACTCTGCCCTCCTGGACTTGATTAAACCCAAGCTGGAAGGCCCAGCCTTTTAATTTAGATGGTGGAGAGATTACCTATTGCCTGTGCTGCTGATAAATGAACCTCCCCGTCGCACGCAGCGAGGACGGCGGCCGTGCCACCGAGGAGCCACACAGGGCCCACACGTCTTCATTAGGGAGGGAGCAGGCAGGAGAGGAGGAACAGCCCCATACATCACCATTATGAAAATTTACCCTTAATAAAGAAATAATTTGCACGATGCATCACGCCGGAGCCGTGCAGGGGGGTGTGACACCACCCGGGCTCTGCACCTCACTCCATCACTCTCACAAGGCTGTCACTCATGGGAGATGCCAGCACAAGCCTTTCACTGGCCTTGTCCACCTCAGACTTCCAAGGGATGCCTGCACATCATCCACAAAATACCATCCTGTGACATCAGCTCCATCCATGGGGCGTGGGGGGTGTGGGGGGTGCCATCACACGGGGGGATGAGAGGGGAATGTCACATCAGACACGAGAAACTGAAGGTACTGCTGGCAATAAAGCAACAAAACCCATTCTCTGAGCAATTTGTAGCAATTAATAGCCATTCCCAGGAATGAAATGTTAATTAATTCACTCCCCGAGCCATGCATTTATTTAAGGTATTTGTGGGTGTTCTTGGTACTTTTATTAAGCAATTAAAATGCGTCCAAGAAAATATTTATCCATTTTAAGTAATTCTTAGTAAACACGATTTATATGGCAGGCAAGCACTTTATTTTGCATTGTTAATTAAAAGCGACGACACACTCCACTTCCCCGGGTTCTACAGCACTGGAGCAGCCACTCCTCCGGGAATGCTGGTTCCAGGAGCACACCCGCTGCTGGCAGCCCCAAAAATCCTCCTCAGGAGTCTGTAGGATGGATTTATGTAGTGCCTGATGGGGTGTTACAGGGTCCAGACAGCCCCAGCAACCTCCAGTAGCTCCTGTGCTGTTTGTGGGCTGCTGGGAGGAGCCATGGCCAGATGGGGGCCTTTCTAAGGAAAACTTTGTACAGCCAATACCTTGTTCAGGCTCACTGTGTGTTGAAAAATTACAAGTCTGTGTAGCACAAGCAGAGGGATGTATTTGTTAGGGTGAGCTTGGGCAGTGCCCAGGAGGATGAAACACATCAATGATGCTCCTCCAGGGACCGATGCTCTGTAGGGCTTGTTGTGCTCTTGCTGTGACTGTGGTGAGCATTTTGTGGGCTCCACCAGCCTGGAAGCCCAGCCAGAAACAGGGTTCTTGGAAAAAAGGGATGGAGCTGCTGGATAAAACCCCTTGTACAGAAGGAGAGCCAGCTGAGCATCCCACTGAGAGCCTGGGAGGAAACACGGGTGCATCATCCTGGTTTTTGGCAGGTTTCCTTCGGAAACCAGAGCAGAAGATGAGAAAACACTGACACATGAAAACCAAAACAAAGCCCAGGCACTCCTTGGGAGCTGACAAATCCCAAACTGTCCTTTCTTATTTGCTTGCCTGTACTCTTAGCTGGGAACCAATCGATGGAGTCAGAAAAATGCTATTCTCCTGAAGAATGTTTCTTTAGAAAAGTCACTCCCTTCCTTTTCAGTGTTAAAAGGACCCAATGCAGGTATTCTATTTTTCGTTCATTCTTTCATCACTGGCTTTTCAGTGCTGTCTCTAATAACCCCTTTGAAACTTGGATCAAAATATCTCTTTCCTGGTTGAAATTTGTTTTCCTCCATCACTTGAGCAGATTCAATTTGCAGAACATACTGAATAGGAAGGCACCAGGTACTCCCTCAGAGAGGCCAGAGGAAAACAAATGCCCATTAGAAATATGGGAAAGGAAATAACAAAATGAAACTCAGCCCAGAGAGAAAGAAATGTCCAAATGGGAACACAGACTGAGATGGTACTTGGTGAAGAGAAAGGAAGAAGAGCAAATGCGCATATCTCTGTTATGGGGCCAGGCTGGGAGAGCTGGGAGTGTTCATCTGGAGAGGAGAAGGCTCCAGGAAGAGACCTGAGAGCCCCTTCCAGTGCCTAAAGGGGCTCCAGGAGAGCTGGAGAGGGACTGGGGACAAGGCATGGAGGGACAGGACAAGGGCCTGGAGGGACAGGACAAGGGCCTGGAGGGACAGGACAAGGGGGATTGGCTTCCCACTGCCAGAGGGCAGGGCTAGATGGGATATTGGGAAGGAATTCTTGGGTGTGAGGGTGGGCAGGCCCTGGCCCAGGCTGGGCAGAGAAGTTGTGGCTGCCCCATCCCTGGAAGTGTCCAAGGCCAGGTTGGACAGGGCTTGGAGCAACCTGGGCTAGTGGAAGGTGTCCCTGCCCATGTCAGGGGGTGGAAGGAGATGAGCTTTAATGTTCCTTTGAACCTAAACCAGTCTGGGATTATGGTTCTATGACCTGCATTGCCCATGTGACATGGAACTGTGGGAGAAGGGCTGAATTTGGAGGTGAATTCTCCAAAGGTGCCTTTCAGTGGTGGAGAGTGAAGGCACCTCACTGTGACCCCGTGGGACCACCCCAGAGGCACAGGGAGGCTGGGATTGGTCCCATGGCATGTGCTACCCTTCAGCTTGGAGAGCCCAAGGAAGTCACAAGAACAGGTCCTGTGGGCAGGATCCCCATGGGCAGACCCTCATCCCTCTCCTGGGGCAGGAGGAGCCCACCCTGCACAGACCTGTCCCTGCAGTGGGGTCTGGCTTGGGAAGAAAACCAGCAGCTAACAGAGACAACTCAGGTTGTGGACAAGTCATACAGGGAGAGACTAAAGGAGGTAAATTAATATAGTCTGGAAAAGACCCTGGGTGGCGTGTTTGCAATCTATAAATACCTTCAAGGGAATCATATAAATGAAAGGAGCCCCTGCTCTCCAGGGCGGACAAGGAGTGCTGGCTGGGAGCCCGGCTTGGTGCAGCACAGCCCCTGAGACATGAGGAAGAAATCATGAAGAGCCAGGAGGTGATGGATGGGGCTGCTGAAGCATCCTCCCATCTTCTCTGCTGCATTTTATTCAGATTCTGTTTATAAATAATTACTGAAAGGTTAATAGGTGAGTAAGACACGTTATGGGCTTGTTAAAACCCTGAGTAAGTTGCCCTCTGGCTGTCCACGAGCCCATCACAGGAAGCTTTACAAGAGGGTTATCAGCTGCTGTTATTAAAAACCGATTTGACATTATAAAAGATCTATACTGCTCGTTCAGCCACATTGATTCAGCTGTGTTAAGCCTTGGAAAACGGGAGCAAAAACCTTGATCTCTGCTGAAGCACAAAAAATTGCTGTTTGTGACACATCTCCGCGCTCGGGAAATCCAGTTTTGTGGAAGCGATGGGTTTTGAGCAAACCATAAAGCACCAGGCCACGGTTGTTGGGGGTGTTTTCCCAAGCAGCTGCCATGTCAAATAGCTCTTGGAAAACTTGAGCTCTGTTTTGCAACATCCAGAGGGTCCCACCTGAAGTCTGCCCAGCTCAGACCCACCTCTGGACGCTGCTCCATCTGGTTCCAGTTTCCAGTGTTCCACGTGTCCCTGCTGGGAGGAGGAGCTGCAGGCAGGTGCAAGGACATGACCCACAGAGCCCACAAATCACTTTTATCCTCATCTTGAAGCCTCCTTCTTGTCCTTTGCAGAGCAGGGAAGGTGGGTTTGTGCAGATAAGGTGGAAGTGCCCAAGACAAGAGAAACACTGGATTCTCCCAAAGGCTTGGTGCCAGACCCCATCACATTGACCACTGCAAGGAAATGGCCTCACGTACCTGGTGTCTCCCTCGAGCACCTGAGGAGCAGAATGACACCCTTCAGAGCCTGGAAATCTGCTTGTGGCTGGGAGTCCCTACAGGGACAAGGTTATAAAAGGACTAAACGGAGAAGAAATATTTCCGACAAAGAGCACAGGGCATTTTCACATTCACTACTTAGAACTTCCCTGTTCCTCTAGCATTCTACCTTCCCTCCTCCCTCACTTTCATTCATCAGAAGTTCCTGAGATGTGGATCCAGGCCTTTTTGACAGCAAACCAAACAGGAGACAACGTGAGCATGTCTCCTCTCCATCCCATAAGTTGTACAAGGCTTTGGGGACAAGACATCTGAGCTCTGCCAGATCCCTCCATCCCTCTCCTGCCCTGTCCCTGAAGAACAAGCAGCTGCTGCAGCCCTGGCAGATGCTCTCCATGGTGGGCAGCAGGGCAGGGCAGATCCCATCGGGAGGCAGGGAAGCAGGATGCTGACTGAGATCAGCCTTGCAGCCTGACCCCTTGCAAGCCGCTTGGCTTGGGTTGCAGTTCCCTCTAGAAGGAGAAAGGAGTCACCAAAGCATCACTGACCATTCCAAACCTTTGGAGCAGCATCAGGAAGGCGTCGCTTGTGCTGGTTTTTTTCCATACAGAACCTCCCTCATTAACAACCGGCGTTTCCTGATTAATTACTGCAGGGGGAGGCCGGGGAGGAGGGAAGCTGAAGTGGCCAGTCAGCATCTGTTAGAAGTGCGAAGATAAATGGGATGTGAGGGCAGGTCAGTGCATACAAATCACTGCCATCTGCCCGCTAATGCCTCCCGAACGCTGTGTCATCAGCGGGGTGAGGCGTGCGGAGCTCCAGAGCCACTGAGGGTCACGGTGACAGGTACCTGGGGCTCTGGCAGCGCTCGGGGTGTTCTCAGCCTGCCACGGACCAGCATTTCGCCCTCGCCCCAGCCTCACCTTGGCACCTCCGTGCAGGAGCTCCCTGCAGCTCCCCTGTCCTTGGCTGCCTTTGGGGCAGCGGGGACACGGTGGGGACCCAAAACGGAGCGATGGGAGAGAGCAGAAAGCAGCAGGAGACCTGTGTGAGGACGGGGAGCAGATGCCACTCACCATGGGGGAACAGCCTTCCCTAAACCACCCCACGGACACGCGTGGGAAGCAGCACCGGGGCTCCTTCCCCTCTCCAAAGCCCAGCTCCCACTGCCTGCACATCCCTCCCCATCCCACACAACAGAGGAGGGCAGCCCAAGGCAGCAGGGCAGAGATTCCTCAGGTCAACCCTGTTCCCTCCCATTACCTGGCAGTTGTTTGGGGGGGCTTATTATATGGGTTTTTCTCAGGCTTTCTTTTCCTTCCTGCAAAGAGTGGTTGGATTTTCACGCCGCCTGACAGCATCTCCCGCATTTCCCACCCGCTCCCGAGTGGCAGGTTGCCAGATGGTGCCCCATTAGGTCACATTTGCTCATTGTTTGGCAAACAGCGGCTTAATTCAAGTGCTGAGTTGACAGCTTGTTCTCCAAGACAATTTGCAAGTCGCAGTGTAGCAAATGCCAGCTTGGCTTTTCCGGGGAATGTTATTTCAGCTGTCTTAAAGGGATAAAGTTCTCTTTGATTGGCAAAAAAAATAAAAGGAAGAAAAGGGTAAAAGTGCGGGCAGCTGAAAAGGTTTTTAGTGGGTTTGATGTGGAAGGACCAGCACTGCTGTTGGCAAGTGTTCGGGAAGGGATTGTGGTTCCCCACCAGTAGAGATCCTCCATGTCCCATCCCTCCCATCACTGAGGTTTTCACAACTCTAAGGAATGAAATGTATTCCCAGTGAAAACAGCAATTTTGGAAAGATCTCAGTAGGGATATATGTACACATCGCTTTGATGGGCCCTTTCCAAAACCTGCAGCCTCCATCCCCACATCCCCAGGCCAGGGGACAATGCTGAGGACACATTCATGCCCCTCCTAAAGTCCAGGGCAGCCTGTGCTGTGCTGCCCCAGCTCTATGACCCATCCACATATGGAGATGGCAAGAGACACAAAACACCACAATGATCCTCTGTTTCCTTCAACAGGTGGGCGAAAAAAGGCCAGGTTATAAAGGAAGCCTCTGGTGACTTCTATGAAACTATTGTGGACCACACCTTCTTCTTTGAGCCTGTCTCCTGCGAGGTCACCAACGCCCTGGGCAGCACAAACATCAGCAGGACCGTGGATGTCTACTGTAAGTACCCTGAGTCCAGGTTCCCAGGGTGAGCAGAGCTGCTGAAAATCAGTGGGAAGGGGACACGGCTCAGTCTGACCTGCCTGGGGTGACCAGGACTTGCTGGGCTCTTCTGCAGCTCAGACTTTGTAAATGCGCTGGTGATGGGACCTGTGATTTCCTTCTGAGCTCATGGGGTGGCCCCAGGGGAGCTGGTCCCTCCGGGGCTGCAGCAGCACCTGGCCCATAGACCTGTCAAGACCTATCACTGACCCCTCTGTGTGAGGGTTTCTGGCTGGCACAGCCCAGCTCCGGCAGTAACTCTGGTCTCCTCTGTGCAGTTGGGCCCAGGATGGCGACAGAGCCGCAGTCCCTGCTGGTTGACCTGGGCTCGGACGCCGTCTTCAACTGTGCCTGGACTGGGAACCCATCCCTCACCATCGTCTGGATGAAGCGAGGCTCAGGCGTGGTGAGAACTGCTGCAGGGCTGGGGGGTGTGTTCAGGGCATGGGGTGCTGGGGGATGCTTCCCATGGGGCAGAACCCCTGTGGTCCTGGCTGGTTCCTCCAAATGCAGAGAGGTGCCAAGAGAAGAACTGATTCCCATGGTGATTGGCATAAGGGTTGAACACTGACCAGAGCATCACTTAACGTCTCACTGGCGGGTAGCAGTTCTGCAATTCACCTGCAGGCAGTTCCTTCTGGAATAGTCCTTTCTGTGATGGTCATTTTTGTGATGGGGTTTTTTTTGTGATGGTTTTTATGGGATGGTCCTTCCTGGGATGGTCTTTGTTGGGACGGTTCTTTCTGGGATGGTCTTTTTTTGGGATGGTCTTTTTTTTGATGGTCCTTTCTGAGACAGTCCTTTTTGGGATGGTCCTTCCTGGGACAGTCCTTTCTGGCTCCCAGACCTGGGGGCTCACATCCCAGTACATTCACCCCGACATTACCCACTGTGGGCTGGAGCCTGTTTGAGTGGAGGAAGCCTGGATCTCTCCCAGAGGACTTCTTCAGGTCTCTTTGTCCTGAAAAGTATAAGGAGCTTTGCCAATTGTAATCACAGTTCTGTCAGCCCAGGGAGGAGGGAGATTCTCTGATCCCTCCTTACAGACAAGGGGGCTGAGCGAAGCCACCGTAAGAAGCTAAAGGAGGGCTGAGACATAAAACTCATCTGGAGGCACCGGGAGGTTTGGGTTTGAAAAGCGTCTTTCAGCTTCATCTGGGCAGGTGTGTCCTGCAGTGGATGAGGCTACAGTGCCATACAGAGCTCAGGGCTGTTCCCAGAGAGCTGGACCCCCATGGAGCAAGGAGGAGCTGTCGCTCTCCTCACCTCTGCTCCCCAGGGACACTGGGGCATTCAGGCATTAACTGCTGGGCTGTTTTTTCACAACCATAATGAGCCAGGTGAAGGCCATCTCCTGGGAAGTAATTACAGACCTGGGAGAGCTGATGGCTCCAATCAGCAGAGGAACCCCAGTGGGTCAATAATCCCTGGGTGGTTTCCCATCCTGCAGCTGCCCTTGCTGTTTCTCTGGGTTATTATCCTTGCAGACAAGGCTCTCACCTCACAGGCGGCCGTGCAGTGTTCTCGAGACCCCTGGAATGTGCAGGGCACTGCAAGGAGCCAAGGATAGTGGGAACAAGGGCACTGCCTCAGCCCTGTGCTCCAGCCCCAGCCACTCAGGCACAGCTGCTTTCTCCTGTTTATCTGGCTCCCTCCAGCTGAGTCCTGCCAGCTTGGAACACCTTGGAGCAGGACAAGGGAGGGGATTCTGCCCCTCTGCTCTGCCCATTTGAGACCCCACCTGCAGTGCTGCCTCCAGCTCTGTGGTCCCAGCACAAGAATGGTGTGAACCTGTTAGAGCAAGTCCAAAGGAGCTCATGGAGATGCTCCAAGGGCTGGAACACTTGTGCTCTGGAAACAGGCTGGGAGACCTGTGAGTGTTCACCTGGAGAGGAGAAGGATCCAGGCAAACCTGAGAGCCCCTTGCAGTGCCTAAAGGGACTCCAGGAGAGCTGGAGAGGGACTGGGGACAAGGGATGGAGGGGCAGGACAAGAGGAATAGTTTCCCGCTGCCAGAGGGCAGGGATAGATGGGATATTGGGAAGGAATTTTTGGCTGTGAGGGTGGGGAGGCCCTGGCACAGGTTTCCCTGAGAAGCATCCTGTTGGACAGGAGTTTGAGCAACCTGCCCTGCCCAGGGCAGGGAGGTAGAATGAAAGGAGCCCTTCCAAGGCAAACCATTTCATGATTCTCTGATCTTAGGCTTGGGATAGACCCTCTGGCTGGTGTAACCCAGTGAAGATGCTTATGCTGGTCAGCAGAGCTGCCTTCATCTTCCCAGAGGGATGCTGGCAGGGGTTGGCCATCAGCACCCAGGCACCCCAGTGGGATGTGGGATCAGGGCTCCTTTTTTTCCCAGCCCCTCCACTTCCAGATCCATATTGAGGTCTCACAAGACTGACTTTTTTCCTCCTCTTTTCCCAGAAGGGGGCAAATCAGGGACCAAAGAGAGGGTGAGACCCAGAAAATGCAGGTGTTTGTATGGATAACTCTGCAGTCAGTGCTGAAACAGAGGGTTTTAAAGGGATCTGATGCTCTGTGCCTCTGTCTTGTGCCAGATTAGGGCTGAGAACCCCATCTTCTTACTACAGGGAGACCACGATCCATGTCCAACCATATCAGCACTAATTCCTGGAGGCATCAGCTGTGGGAGCAGCAACCATCAGAGCTGGGGGCTCACCCACTGGTGGGTGCTGGAAGCAGGAGAGGTGATGGACTGTGGCCTGCAGAGCGTGGGGAGAGAGCCAAGGGCAACCAGAGGAGTTTGCTCCCAGGCATTGCTCCAGAAACCACTCCTTGTTTTAGACCTGCCACAGATTTTTAAATCCCAGCAGTGCCAGAATCCTGCTGAGACCTTCAGCCAGGTCCCTTGGCTGCTGCAATTTTCCAGGTTTAATAAATCTGCTCATTGCACAGGGGGCAGGGGGAGAGCAGGGCTGAGACACATTGCAGCCAGTCTGTAGAGGGGACTTGCCAAAACCAGCTGAGGTTTTCCTGGCTATCCAGGCACAATTCCCAGGTGTCTGCCACCTCTTCCATCGCTTCTGGGCTTGGAATCCCTGAGCCAATCCTGGCAGCCTCCCCTGCACCTGCAAATGTGGAGGTGCAAGTGTGGTTCTCTCCAAGGTTTTTCTGTCGCTGCAGCCACCAATACTTTCCTCTTGTATTTTGAACTTCTTGCAAAACTGGAGTTTGTAAAAACTCAAATGAACAGGAACAGGACTTAGAATTCCCAAAAACCCTGTGATGCTTCTTTATTCCTTGGTCAACAGCAGTAAGTGATATTTCCATGCCATGCCAGACTTTGGGTTCATCCTCTTTGTTTTCCCCAGGATGCCCTGGAGCTGGTAACGCATTTCTTGTAACTCAGGTCTCTCGTAACTTCTCATCACGCCCCTGAAAGCAGCCCCCTCCTCTCTTCCAGGTGCTGAGCAATGAGAACAAGCTGACCCTGAAGTCTGTCCGCCAGGAAGACGCCGGGAAATACGTGTGCCGGGCGGTGGTGCCGCGGGTGGGCGCGGGGGAGCGGGAGGTGACACTCACCGTCAACGGTACCTCCTGCTTCCCTATTCCCCCATTTCTTCCTATTGCTAAATTGTCCCCTCGGTTATCTCCTGTGGGAGCAAATCCCACCCCCGGTTGGCTCAGGGAAATAGAGTACAGTGGGTTTTTCTTTTATTCACCCAGGGATGCACGAGTTAAAGCAAAAAACCCCAAGGTGAGCTCAGCCCCGCGTGGTTCCCTGTCACCAACGGGGTTTATTGAGTAGCTGGGAGCTGGCATCTTTAAATCTTTAATGGATTAAATCTTGCAAAACCCTTGCGAGGTCGGAGAGCACTGTTGTCCCTGTTATACAGCTGGAGAGCTGGGAATTGAGCCTGGATCTGAGAGCAGCAGCCTAATCACTGTCTCCAACCCGCAGGAGGATCCCTGGGAGGATTCCTATGAGGGTACCTGGGAGGATACTTGTGAGGATACTTCCACAGCTGCTTGGGACTTGGTCACAATGTGCCCTGGACCCACACCCAGAGCTCTGGAGTTTAATGATGTCCTGGGCAGGGCCCTGCAGCCACCGATAACAAATTTCAGCCTAAATATGGCAGGGAAGGAGCTGGATGGGCTGCAAGTGCTGTAAACAGAGACTGAATTTTGCATTGTCTCTCACCTGCTTTACAAACCAGCAGGTTTCAGTGCCCACTCACTGTCACAAGAGAAGGAAATAAGCAGGAGGCACCCCAGGCAGCAACAAGTATTAATTTTAAACACAAATAATGCAGATGGGTGGATGTCCCCACCTGTAAACATTCAAGGACAGGCTCAATGAGGCTCTGACAACCTGATCTACTTGAAGATATCCCCACTCGTGGCAGGAGAGTTGGAGTGGATGACCTTTAGAGGTCACTTCCCACCCAAACCATTCCTGGATTCTACAATCTGAGAAAGGGGAAGCCAAAGGCAACGCAGCAGGGGACTGAAAACCAACCACTCCCTCATCTCCGACTCAGCTCCCCAGCGCCTGAATCCTCCTTCCCTGGCGGCTGCTGGGTTTTAATTACAATTAAATGAGCTCACAGAAAACAAAACAACAAATTAGCACAAACAAAGAACCTGACACCTGCCAGGCACAGGGATGCCTTGAACACAGAGCAGAGGGTTCTGCAGGCTCAGGGCAGTGGGAGCATGCAGCACAGAACGAATGCTCTGCAGAGCTTTGCAGCTCATGCCTGGTGGAGCTGATGGGGAGCAAATGAAATCCATGCATGGGGTTCACTGCTCAGCTCCCAGGAACAAACTGCCTGCAGCGTCCCATCCCATAGGATGTGCTGCTGGGGGCTTGGTGCACCCAAAGGTGATGATGTCGGGACATCCCATCACAGGCGTTGGACTGAGGGAGAGTCCCACACCTCCTGGTCATGGTTGGTCTCCTGGCCCTCCAGCTGAGCCCCAGAGCAGCATCCCCAGGTCTGACATCCCCCAAACAGCGGGGCTTGGCAGCCTGTCCTGCAGCTGGAGCAGCGTTCCAGCTCCAGAGCACAGCACGGTGTGTTTAATCCAGCTAATGAATTCTGCTGGAAGCCTGTTCTGCTGTAATTCGAGAGGGAAGTTGAATGCCTCATATTTTGAAGTGCTTTTAAATCCAGAGGGTGATAAAATTGTCTTGGTAATACCAGGTGCCTCTCTCCATGGACTGAGATTTGTCACAGGAAAATGAGGCATTAGGAGTGTCTGTTCTGGGCTGTCTGCACAGACCCTTATCAGGGCACATGGGCTTTGGAGGGGCTGATCCTTCCCACCAAGCTCAGAGACCCAAACTGAGGGATCATCTGACCCAGTCTGAGCCTGCACTCCCTGTACCAGCCCATCCACTCCCAAAACTGTCCGAAATCATGGCACGATGATGCTGGGGTAGGAGAACATCCTCCTGCCCTCCCCACCCAGCCTTGCCAGCCAGTTCTGTGGGCACAGAGCAGCCCTTCCCCATGCCAGAGCCAAGGCCCCCAGCCTGCAGGAAGCAGATAGGATTCAGTCTGGTTAGTGGAAAGGAGGATTATGCAAAGCGGCAGCATTTGGCAGGGCCAGAGCAGCAGAGGCACAAGGGAAGGGAGGAACTTGGTGCCATCATAAATCAGCAGCAGCTGGATTTACAGCAAAGCCTCACAATGCTCCTGACTGCACCGAGCCTGGTCACAGCTCCCCCCTGGCAGGAGAAGCCTCCCAAGATCTCCTTCACAGGCAGATGCCCAGCAATGCCGTCTGTCTGTCCAGGCTTCGCAGGGGCTGCTGAGCAGGGACACCAACCCTGCCCACCTTGCTCTTCAAGAGAAGGTTTGTTAGAAATGCTGGGCAACTCCAGGTGACTAATCCAGGATGTCATTTGCCTGGGATTCACCCCAGCAAGGAAGCTGAGCTTGCCTGAGATCTGGGAGCAGGACAGGGGCTGACCTGCCACCCTTCTTGGGGAGGAGCACATTGTGGTGTCAGGACATGGGAAGAACGTGGAGCTGATGAAGCAAGTCCAGAGGGGCCATGACAATGCTCCAAGGGCTGAAGCCACTCTGGAGCCAGGCTGGGAGAGCTGGAGGTGTTCACCTGGAGAAGAGAAGACTCCAGAGAGACCTGAGAGCCCCTTCCAGTGCCTAAAGGGTCTCCAGGAGAGCTGGAGAGGGACTTGGGACAAGGGACGGAGGGACAGAACAGAGGGAATGGCTTCCCAGTGCCAGAGGGCAGGGATAGATGGGATTTTGGGGAGGAATTTTTGGCTGTGAGGGTGGTGAGGCCCTGGCACGGGTTGGGCAGAGAAGCTGTGGTTGCCTCATCTCTGGGAATGTTCAAGGCCAGGTTGGATGAGTTTTGGAGCAATGTGGGCTAGTGGAAGGTGCCCCTGCCCATGGCAGAGGGTTGGAACAAGATGAATTTTAAGGTCCCTTCAAACCCAAACCATTCTGTGATGGTCCTTTGCAGTACTGGGCAGCACCAGGACTTCTGCAGAAAACAAGGAGTTAAACCAAACCCTCCTGCCAAACCATTCTGTGCTTGGGAGGAAAGGCTCAGAAGGACTCAAGCAGACTGGAGAAACCAAGGCCATCCTTTCATTCCTGAAGGCTCCTGCCCCAGCATCTCTTTTGTGTGAGCCGCCAGGACTGCACAAATAAATTGGGACCGACATGCTAAAAATAACCTCCACCAATAGCTCCATCATTTATATCCATAGCAACATTGCTTAGAGCCTTTTCCCTGCCTGTGGGCTGTCTCACACTCGGCGCTGAATGCCAGCCTGGAGATTGGCAGCTTTCACAAGGAGTCAGAGCCTGGTGGAGAATCAAACGCCAGCCCCGAATGTGAAGAGGCTGCAACTTCTTGCTATTATTTCTGGGCATGTTCATCTCACAAATGGTCTTTAGTCATCCACTATTATCATGATGATAAGCCTTCGACTCTGAACTCCTGAAGCAATAATAAAACCCAAAGCCATTGGCATTTGTGCCATTTAAAATCCACTCGCCTTGGGGAAAATGATCCTTTTAATGATTATTAAGCCATTTTTCTCCAGCGTCACCCAGTCTTGGAGCACTTCCAGAATTCATAACTAATGTACAACCATTGAAATAGAAAGGAAATTGTTCTTTTTATTATTATTTAGGCCTAGGCTGCAGATCCCATCACTGCTTTCACCTAGAGACAAGATCTTTAATGACTTTGGGATCATCAAGTGAGCAGGAGCATCACTGACCACAGGATCTGATGCCTGATGACCATCTGGCAAAGCAAGGATGCAACCCACCCCCACCGAGACCCTTTGGAAAGCTGGGCTGGCAGTGATGGATAAATGAGAATTCACACCTTGGGATCATGCCTAGACCAACATCTTGAGCATTTGGACAGAAAAGCACAACAAAGTGTCTTTTATTCGGTCTTCTCTGATCAAAAGGGGCACAAAAGTTCCCACTAATGTGCAGGTGTGCCCATTACACCAAAACAAGTCCTGACCTTCATGCCCAGCTCCTGCTATTCATGATGTTGACGGCAGTTCCCTTCCAGCAGTAATTTCCTGACCTGCCAGAGCTGTGGTCCCTGGTCAGTGAATTGTGCTTCACTGAGCTCGTTTTCCATCCATCTCCCCTTGGAACAATGCAGGGAAGGAGGGGCAGGGCTGTGTCTCAGTGGAAAATGTGTGGGGAGTGTGCAAGTTTGGTGCAGAAATTGGGATGATTCCAACAGGCAGGAATGCACCAGAGTGAAGGGTTTAGTGTTTTGGTACTTTTTTCTGCTTTCTGGAAATTCATAAATGGATGATTGGGATGAGACTCAGTCAGGAATACCCAGGTGAATATTTCTCCCCACTTTACCCCAAATCCCTGAGACCTTTCTTAAACAAACACATCAGTTGCAGGGCAGGGAGGTGGGGAAAACAGGAAAAGTCCGCAGGCAAAAAATGGGAAAAAACCCACAGGCTGTGTTTTCCAAGAAACCCTTGACAGGGAGTGACAGACTCCAAACCAGGAGTGACAACCCAGAATGAACATCCAAAATTCCCGAGCTGGGGCAGGAACAGATCTGTCAGCCCCTGCCTTCCCCCTCTCCCTGCCCTGCAGCCCAGCTTGGTGCTGTTTTCTCTTCTGCCAGCAGCAAGCCACTCATGGAAATACAAATCCACTTTAATTAGGGAGGTTTTTAAACAGCAATTAGGATCCCAGCTCTTATGTTGCTCCCTTGGGCTCCCCCCCACAGGGCTGTTGGAAGAGTGGAGGACACACCAATCCCACCAAGCCATGCTCTCCTCTCCCACCCCTTGTCCTCTAATCCCAGGATATCCACCAAAGCAGGACAAGGACATTTCCTATCCCAAAGTGGCTCAGGTGGTGGTTGGCCTCGTATTGCCCAGTTAGAGCCTTTCCCAGCCAGGGTCCAGGGATCCAAATGGGGACAAGGTTTTTCCAGCAGAAATTTCTCCACCACATTGGGCAGGCTGCGTTCAGGTCACTGAGGGTGCCCTGCAGGTACCAGCTGTGCCTCCTCTGCCCTCCTACTACTTCCTTAAACCCCTGGGGAGCAATTTGTGCAATGGTTGCTTAAGGAATCTGGGAGAGCACAGAAGAGAAACCAGGTGGGATGGGATCCTGCTTTGCTTCTGGAGCAAACAGCCTTCTCAGGGGCCAGGTTCACTAAGGATAAAGGGTAATTTACACCAGGGATGGGGGAGCAGAGATGGGAATCCTGGGGCTTTGTGGGGGCTTTGCAGAAACCCAGCAGAGCCCAAAGCCCCCATTCAATGTCCTTCTCCATCCCCACCCCTCAGAGAGGGACCCCAATGTCCCTGTTACCTCCCCCCTCCCCAGCAGTCCCCATGGGGTGCCAGCAGCCCTCTCCTCTCTCCACAGGGCCCCCCATCATTTCCAGCACCCAGACCCAGCATGCCCTGCACGGCCAGAAGGGGCAGATCAAGTGCTTCATCCGCAGCACTCCACCACCAGACCGAATTGTGAGTAGCAGCCCGGGGCATGGGGGGTGCATGGCACACCTCGGGGTGCCCCACGCTCACCCCTCTCTCGCTTGGCAGGCTTGGTCCTGGAAGGAGAACGTCCTGGAATCGGGGACCTCTGGGCGCTACACGGTGGAGACAGTCAGCACGGACGAGGGGGTCATCTCCACACTGACCATCAGCAACATCGTCCGGGCAGATTTCCAGACCATCTACAACTGCACGGCCTGGAACAGCTTCGGCTCCGACACGGAGATCATCCGGCTCAAGGAGCAAGGTGGGCACTGCTGGGGAGCTGCTGGGGCTGGTGGGCAGCGGGAATGAGCACCCAGCTGGGCTGTGAGAGTGGGGAGATGCTGTGACGGGCAGGAGGTGCTCAGGAAAGCTCTTGGGATGCCAAAGAGGAAATAAGGAAGGATGGTGACAATGCTTCAGCCATTATAGCTGTAGGATTGCATTCTTAGGGTACCTGGTCCGGGCAGAGGGGCAGGAGGGGGGACAAGCCCTGCAAAGCCTCTGCTTGATAAGGTATTCCCAATTTTACTGTCCTGCTGAAGCTGGAGGGCACAAGATGATCCTGCACCACTTGTTCCCTGTCCCAAAGCACAAGGTGATACCACTGCCCCAGGCTGGAGGATCACTTATAGCCTTGTAGAGGCAGGAATGGCTGCTCCAAGCAGACTCCACTGCTCCACAGTTATGGGAGTGATTGGGAGGAAGGAATCTGGGCTGGTGGCAACTCTCCATCCTGTTTTATAGGGCTGGGCTTACCCACTCAGCCTTGAAACAATTCCCAGGGGATGGCCAGGGGATTTCCACTCCCAGGGCTCTCCATAGCAAGGGAGGGAGATGGCTTGTGCTAGGAATGCTTAACTCCTGGAGAAACTCCAGTACTCCTCTATTTTATTAAATGCCAGGGCAGGCAGGTGGATTGTTCTCATTAAGCCATGATTTATAGGCAAGGCTGGCGTCCAGATTAAATCAGAGCTAAATGAACCCCTTAAAATTAGCCTTGGGCTTCTTCCAATGCAAACAGAGCCAGTGGTTTTTCCAGGTCGTCTGGCAGTCAGCGGGAGCGCTCGGTGGCAGGTCCGGGTCCCAGAGGAGGGTGGCCGAGCGGGCTCCGAGCTGAGATCCCACCATCCCTGCCAGGCCACGCAAGGGGACAGCCCTGCCCTGGGCAGGGGGACACTGGAGGGTGGCAGAGGCCATCCCCTTCACGGGGACAGCCCTGTGCCCAGAGCAGAGAGCGGAGCAGAGGGCTGAGCGCTCAGGAAGGCTGCGGTGGGCACTTGGGCTGTGCAAGGCTGTGGACACTTGCTTTATTTTCAAACAGGTACGGAAATGAAATCAGGAGCTGGTATTCAAGCAGGTATGGAAATCATGAGCTGACGGTGAACGTGAATTGTCCCCAGCCATTACCACACCTGAGGGCCCGGCGTCCTCCTCCTGGCCCAGCAGCTTTCTGGCAGGACAGGCAGGGCAGGAAGGGGTGTAGGGACACTGCAGGGCAGTGACTGGGGCTGGACTGGGAATTCGAGAGGTCCGGTCTCCCCTCTGCTACTGACCCACTCTGCAGACCAACACTTTCTGTGCCCCAGCTCCCCAGACCCTGAGAGGAGGATGATGCTACACAGCCATGTTTTAAGTGCTGCAGAAGTCACAGAAAGTGCCGTTATGGGACAAAAAAGAGGGGGAAGTACAAGTTTGCAGGGCTGTTTGCAGACATCAGCTTGTTTCAGCATCGTGGGAAAGTTCTGGCCAGCATCCACTGGCTCCAGAGCAGGGCTGGATGGATCTTGGAACAGATGCTGCAGGATGTGCCTTGTGCCTTCCTCATCCCCTGCTTCAGTCCAGGGTTTCTGGAGGGGCATTCTGCTCCTCCTCAGTTTGCCCAACCCATTGGGACACAGTTTACCATTCCAGCTATTCCTGTCACTGCCCCTTTGCAGTTACCTTTTTCCTAGCCCAGGAGAGCCCTGGGTGCTTTCCCCTCCCTATTCCCTTCATGATTCCCTATCATCTTCACCCCCATCACCACCTGCTTTTCACTGGGCTCTGCATTGCAGATCCCTCTCCCCCCCCACCAAAGCTGACAGCTAGCCAGTCAGCCCTCCCTCCCAGGGTCCCCAGGCTTCTCTCTCCTCACCCTGTTGTCCATATTCCTCTGGGAAAGCCAAAAAAATCCCATAAGGAGTTACCACAGCCAGCAGGAGCACTGCCTAGCAGGTGGCCTCAGAATATCCCAGTTTCTTCTTGCCATGGCTCAGCTGGTGTGTTGGAGGATGCTGGTTTTAGGGTGAGCTCCTCAGGGCAGCTGGATCCAGCCCCAGCATCTGCTCCCTGGGCTCCAGCTGAGCAGCTCAAGGCTGCAGAACATGGATAGGACTTGCCTTTTTACTGGCTGGGCACTCTCAGAGGTTTGGTGGTGGATTCAGTGTCACATGAGTCAAGAGGTCCAGCTTGAGTGACAAGTGACATCAAGGGACCAGCAGGCCCAGGCAGGAAATTCATGATCAAGCCAGAAAGTGAGTCACATCGGCTCTTTTTAGATCAAGTGTCAACAGAAGAGCCTAAACTGGACCAGCACCACTATTTCATCACTCTGCAGTTCCCAAATTAGGGCTCAGGATCCAGGAAGCCCCATGGCCACTGCTAAAGGGTTGCATAAAGTGGCTTTAGAGCTCCCAGCTGGGGTTAGATAACAATGAAGAAACCCTTTGGTGACTACACAGTGGATGCTGGTGAATTAAAACTCCCCCCAGTCCCACCACCAGTATGAGTGTGTGACCTCTCAGAAGGATGAAAGGCACAGGCAGGATCTGTGGTCTCAGATCCAGGATGAAATGAAATTTGTGCCCAAGCCCAGCTCCACACCAGTGGAAGTGGGAAATGATTCCTGTATTGCCCAGTCAAGTGCAGCCATGAGGCTGCTGGGCTTTGCTTCTCAGCAGCACCGACGTGTCCCCATATCCTCAGGCTCCAGCAGCATTCACATCCCACATCTGCACAGTCCTCTGAGGAGGAGGACCACCTCTCTGCATCCATTTCCATAAATTCATCCCATCCATTTCCAAGGCAGAGGCTCCAAGGAGAAAACACACATTGGAGGTGTCCAGGAGAGTGGTGATGACACAATCACCTGGCTTAGCTGGCCATCCTGGAAAGAGTTACCCCTCTTTAGGGTTCATGAGAGCCTACAGGGTACTTAGAGCAGGAATGGGGACCTAGAGATACCTGCAGCTTTTGGACAGAGGGTCTTTGGCACGTGGTTTATCAAGCCAGGCAAGGGAGGTGATTTGTGGTACCCACAGCTTTGCTGTCCCACAGTTCCTGTTACTGCCTGTCCCAAATCCAGGGGCAGCCACCAAACCCACACTCACCATTAGGTTGGGACTGTGTTTGGAGGGACCACAGAGGACTGAACAAGAAGATAACAATGCTCAGGGGCTCCAAATTTGACCCTTTCCCCACAAACGTGATTTCATATTTCACCCTCCCTGCACCTCCCAAGCTGCTGCCGGGATCTGCGTGGATAAATCCGCTTTGCTGGCTGAGCCATAGTCCAAAATCCCTGCTGGGAACCCAGCTCCAGAGTTCTTGTAGGCAGAAGGATGTGACCCCAGCTCTGCCTCCCACAGACCCTGCCTGCACATCCCACCCCACAGCCTCAGCACAGGCCATCCCTCCTGTCCCAGTCTTTGTATCATAGGGGTTTGGGAAAGATAACAGAGTGGCTAAGCCATGGGAGAAGGCAGGAAACTGGGATATAAAACTGGCAGGGGCTGTAAATGATGGCTCTTGGGTTAACTCATCCATCAGCCTGCTCGGATGCCATTTCTCTTTCTTAATAATATTAACACACTGTCTTTTCCACTTCATCCTTTAGAGATGTTCCTTCATTAACCACAGGGCACTAATGAGAGTTGTTCACCTGCTCCTCTGGCTCCCCCCTCCTCTCCCTCCCAGGGGAAACTGAGGCACAGAGAGGTCAGGGCTGCACAAATTGCAGTGTCCCATGGGCAGCAGGGACGGGGGAGTGGGGAAGGAGGCCCCAAACCCCTCCCTGGGCTTCTCACCGAGTAGCTTGCCAGTAGCTGAGGGTGGGTCCCTGGGGGAAAAGCCACCTCTGGGACCTTCATCCCGCTTCATGCTCCCTCTCCTTCCTCTTGCAGAGTCGGTGCCCATGGCAGTGATCATCGGAGTGGCCGTGGGGGCCGGCGTGGCGTTCCTGGTGCTGATGGCCACCATCGTCGCCTTCTGCTGTGCCCGCTCCCAGAGGAGTAAGTGCCATCCCCCTCGGGGAGGGGTTGGGGGAAAACTGTGGCAAGGGGGCAAATTGAGTAGGTCAGGGAGAAATCAGAGCCTCAATTCACTGACACAGCACCAGCACAAGCTGCTTCTCATGTTGGTCTTCCAAATGTTTGCTTTCAACAGCAGCCCTATGGGAAAAGGGAAGGGTTTGTGGGGAACCATGCTAGGGTAACTGCTGATCCCTGTTAGCAGCACAGGCAGCTTAGGAGGTGTGCAGGGGACCTCTTAATCCCTCCCTTGGAGAAATCCTAATGTCAAAGAGGGAGAAGCATCCTCACTGTGCCATACCAGTGCTTAAAAATCCTCCTCGGTTCTGCTTCTGTTTTAATTCCAATTTTTCCTGACATAAAATGCATATTCCTGGTGGGAATGACAGCTGGTGGTAAGGTTTTCATAGGACATGTGGGTTTCAGAGTCTGGCTGCAATGGGAATGCAAGTTAAAGTGACATTAGAGATGTAGGTAGAGGAGGAGAGGGAAGCAGCACAGCATCGAGTGGCCTTATTAAAAAGACACCAGGAAATTCAAGGAGGATTGCTGGCTCCATGAAAAGGCACAGAACCAGAAGGGAGAAGAGTATGACTGTCTGGAACATCCCAAACCTCCATGGAGAAGAGGAATACTCTGTAGTGCTCCTGGCTCCCCCGTGATATGGATGTTGGGTGCCAAGCTCTCCAAGTGTGTGCCAGGAGACCCAGTTGTTTTTCTTCTCCTTTTATTTTCCCCCCTTGATGGTTTGCAAAGCAATCAGAAACATGAGGCTGCTCCCAGAGTTTGTTTGGACATATGGCTTCCTACCACAGAAACATATTTCATTTCCAGAGCAGTAATGATGCCTTTTCCTGTTTATCTCATTTTTTGAACTCTCACAGCCTCCATTAGCAAGAACAAGCAAATCAAATGGGGGAATTCATTAATCTTGCTTTTTGGGGAAGGTCTGCTGATGGACATGGCCCAAAACCGGCAGTGTGACATTGTGGAGATCATTTGGATGATTGGAGCCCCTAAAGGAAGCAGAGCCAAGCCCTATTCCCATGTCCATGGACTGTGCTTTCCCCACACCACATCCTTTGGAGCAGGGAGAGCATGTGGTTCATCTCCCTCTCATTTTGGAACCAGATTGTGCAGAACTCTTTACAGGACACACAGTTTCACAGCAATGCCACAACAACAGGTCCCAGACATAGTGAAAGTGTCAGGATTTAGTCCCTCACAAGCTGGGATGGGCTGGTCTTTGTGGGCAAAAGCCAGGAAAGGACAACCCCATCCCATCCAAATGCTTTGTGTATCTATCCCAGTGATAAATTGGGAAGAAGAGGCATTTTCCTCACCAGGGCTGGGAGGATACATACTGGGAAGAGGGTACTGGGTCATGGTGGCAGGGTTTGAAGTCCCTTTCCTCCACTGTGTTTCCAGTGCTGTCCTGCTTAGAAAGGGCTTTTGGGTCTCTCTGCCAGGAGCTGCTGGGGCTGGACATCTCCCCTGCTCTTTGGCTTCTCCCACAGTGATTCCCTGGGGAAACATCGACAGCATCCCTGGACCAGGGCACGGGTCCCTGTGCTTCCCACAAGGCTCCTTTGCCACTTCACTTTGGGATCACAGGAATCAGAGACCATCCAAGCCCTCAGCAAAGAGCCCTGCCCTGCTGCCCCTTCCCTCCCCCAAGTGAAGGGGGAGGAGGAGAATCAGACCCAAGCAGGGACAGCAGCAAATCCGGGGTGCAGGTGGGATTGCCCAGCCTGAGATCCATGCAGGGGGATGCTGGTGGCAGTGGGGCCACTCAGTCCCCCCTCACACAGCTCCAAAGGCCACTTGGAGCTGCCAAAGCAGGGTCTCTCCTTACTTTTTGGGAGGAGTTGGGAACATCAGCAGCTGAATCAGCCCTGCAGTGATGCTCAGGGTGCACAGCCCTGCAGGGGAGGACTTGAATGTGCTTTTATCCCAGTTTTGAGGTGCTGATGGCAACTGGATGCTGTGGCCACTCTCTCCGGTGGCAGGAAAGTGGCAGGAAGGTAGGAACACCAGGCTAAAAGGTGAAGAAAGGAATTTCATCGTGGTTAGTGGTGTGCAATGAGCAGAGGTATTAGAGAGATCAGCTCAGGAGTGATGGGAGCAGCAGAGCACTTGGATATCAGGAGAAGGACTCATTTCCTGCCAGGGTGACTACAGATTCCTCTCCCAAGGCAAATACCGGAGCCCTGTGGCATCATTTACAAGCTGTGGGAACAACTGTGTGGAGGGGACACAGTGACCCAGCAGTAGCTCTGGAGAAGGAGTCTCCTGACTCAGCCACTGACCACAACTAATGGCACTGGAGGAGGCAATTCCTGGCCTTGTTCTGCAGAAATACAGGAAAAAAAAAAAAAAAAAAAAAAAAAAAAAAAAAAACCCAGTTTTTTCCACTACTGNGCCCAGGTGCAGCCACACTGAGCCTGGAGGCTCTGAAAAAGAAAAAAATTACCTTACTGCACATCTGTTGTTGTATCTTCGGTGATTTAATGGCCCAGAGTTATTTAAGGGGGAGCACTCCTGGGAGAGGAGGTGCAAGACAGTGATTAGCTTCTTGTGATTAAAGACAAAGGTTCTGGCACCAGGAACGTGGTCCCAGCAGGGGAAAAAAAATAAAAGACAAAGCAGTAGTAACTTCCCAGCAAAAGCTTTTGCCTTATGCCCTGGGACTTGGAGAGGTCTGGGGGCTGCAGATATCGAGGGCAGGGGATGCTGAGAGAGAATTCAAGGATGGAGCTTCCAGCTGGTCTCATTGCATCATTCAGTTTGGTTTAGAGATAAAACCCCCATCCCTCCCTTTGCTGGGCTGATCCCTGCAATCCTGGCCTGGCAGAGCACTGCTGGCTCCGTCAGCTGGAGGCAGATCTGACAAACCAGAGGTTCAAGGCAGTTTTTGGGTCTGGGAGGGCTGGCACAGCCATCCTGGGAGGTGAGAGCCAGATCCGAGGCTGGAGCCCGGCTTCAAAGCTGCTGAGGTCTCACTGCTCAGATTTGCATCCGTGTCTGCTTTTCATCTCGGCTTTGCATCGCCGTTTCTGCTCCTGCTGCTCCGCGTCTATGGTTTAATTCTTCTAAAATGACTTGTTCAAAGCATGCCTGACACCTTCAGGGAAGGCAGGGAGTCTCTCCAGGAATTGTTTCTCTCTGTTCTGCATGAAAACAGGCTGCTTGGAGATGACAAAGTCATCCCTGGCTATGTTTGTGCTCATTGCTTGGCCTTTTCCATACCTGTCTGCACCCCAAACTGAGGAAGGTTTTCCTCAGGGGTTCCCAGCGCCCAGGCACGGCTGGTCCATCCCCCAGGAACAGCATTTCCTATGAATCAGCAGGTTGGACAATGATCCCACCACTTGTGTGAGCAGTTCTGCAGCAGCCCAGTCCCTTTATCAGCACCACGAGTGTGGCAGAGGCCAACCAAGCTCCCAAAGGAATTGCAATAGGAATCTTAGCTGCCCAAAGGTGACATGCCCATATCTTATGCTAATGCAAATATTGCTCCCCCAGTTCTTGGATGGACCTGCTGAGGTTTATTTTCCCTGGTGCTGCCAGGCATCCTTAGTCGGGTCCCTGTGGATGCTCCACTCTTGCCTTGGACTAACCCCCTTCTCCGTGTCCCTCTGTTCCCAGATCTCAAAGGTGTGGTTTCTGCCAAGAACGATATCCGCGTGGAGATCGTGCACAAGGAGCCGGCCTCGGGCAGGGAGGCCGAGGAGCACCCGACCATCAAGCAGCTGATGGTGAGGATTTCCTTCCCCTCCCTAAGGGAATGCTCCAGGTGTCGATGGGAACGAGCCCAGGCGCGTGTCCTTCACCCATTCAATGCTAATCCCCATTCAAGGCAAAGATACACACCCAAACATCCTGCCCTTGAGATCCACATCCTCCTGCCCATAAAAACCCCTCGAGTGAAACCTGGCTAATGAGGAGGGAGCGCTGGGAGGGGTTTATCGCAATAGCCGAGCTGGCCGCAGGGCTAATTGCAAAGCAAATTTGCCACCTCACGCCCGGAGAGCTGCAAAGGGCGGAGAGACACACGAGGGGTGAGCAGTGGTGATAACGAGCTCATTAACCCGCAAGGGCTGCGCTCAGAGGGTTCTGTGGGCAGAACCAGGGCTGGGATCTGGGAGCAGATCTGGAGAGTTCTGTGGGACACCCAAGGTGTGCACACAGCTGGGAGCAGATCTGGAGAGTTCTGGGAGTGATCCAAGGTGTGCTCACAGCTGGGAGCAGATCTTGAAGGCCACAGGTGTGGGGCCAGCCTGCACCTGGGTCTGTAACCATCAGGGAGGTGTCACCTTCCTGAGGCCACTGCCTTTGTCCAGGGGGACCAACAGACATGGGCAGGGCAAAACGTGGATGGTTGAGATCCCAGGAAACTCATCTGGAGTCCATGGACCAGGACATCCTCACCACCTGGCTGCTGTGGCTCTGCTCTCTGTGTCCCAGCCCCAGTTTGCCCTTGCTTTCCCTGGCTGGTATCATGTCATAGGTGACAAATAGAAGCCAAAAAATGGCAAAGAAGGCAAGTGGCTGTAGAAGGAGACTGGAAATAGCACATGGGAAGGGGAGAAGGGAATGAAGAGGCTGCTTTCTAGGCTGCTCAGGGTTTTTTTCCTCATCTAACCCTCTATTTTTTGTGCAGGAGTTTCATGTCCTGCCTGCAAAAGCTGTTCCATGAATTCCCAGTGGGAAGGCAAGGCAGAGTGTCGTAGGGTGGGTGGAATTGCTTGCTGGAATTATCAGAATTGCCAGAGCACTGAGACAGCCAGGGAGCCTCAAACGAGGAGGCAGGAGGAGGTGGGGATTTGGCACCTTGTCCCAGCACCACTGAGGTTTCTGTGCAAGACACTTCATTCCCAGTAGGGCTTTGCCCTAAGAAATCTGCAAATCCATGGTGGGATTTGCAAGGCTGGAAGGACAGAGGAGGCTGGGATTGGGTTTGGAGCAACCTACTGGGAGGAAGGGGAATGAGAAGCTCCCTCTCCATGGGACCCTGTACATCATCTGTGTGATCAGCAGCATCTAGCCCAGCTCTGGCTCCCACAGAGGGGTCTGGGATTATCCCAAAGGCCACTCCAGACCATAATCACCAGGCTGGAAGCACACATGAAGCCTCAGCAGTGACCCACATGGATCATTTACCACTGTGAGTAAACAAGGAAGTGTCATGATCACGATAGGAGGCTACGTGCCATGAGAATGGTCATGGGAGGTCAGGCACAGGATCTTGGAAGACATCCTGGGGACTTTCCTAGGGTGTTGCCAGAGCCAGAGGGTGATTTCACATCAGCGTGTGCCCTTGGCGAGACCGAAGGGGATTGGCAGGAGCTGTGCCAGGCACATTGCAGCGAGGATTGTGGTAGGATGGAAATGGCAGAAAAGAATGAAAATGTTTGAGAGCCAGGAAAAAATGCCTTAGGGAGAGAGGTTACAGAGCTCCCAGGTTTGTCAGCTGGACTTACAAGACATGGTTTGGTCACGGCCTGGTACAAAGGGGCTGTTTAAGAGCAAACAGGGTGGGCAAAGCTGAGGGTTTTCAGATACAGCATAACAGAGACTCACAGCCTGACTGCTGGACCCAGAGAAGGCAATTCCCCCCTCTCCTGGCCAAATCCAGGCATTTTTCCTGAAGATACAGCAGTTGGAAATAACATAGTTGGGTCAGATGTTGGAAGAGATGGTCTGTGGTCTCTGCCCCCCATGCTGGGTGGGTTTGGCACTGACTGGGACATCCTGCCTGCAGTCACAAGTCATCAAATCCCCCTCCCCTGCCTGGACTGGAGGCTCCCCACCCTCATCTGCCCTCAGCAAGCACATTCCCAGGAAATACTTCCCAATTTCCTATCTCTTCAGAGTCCCCAGGGACCCCTTATCCTGCTCCTCACTGTGACCAGCAGCTGGTGTGAGCATCCTCCTCTGGCTACTAGACCCAGCCTTCGGTGCTCAACAGATCCCAGGAAAAAGGCTCCAAGTTTGTCAATGAAATGATGGATCAAGTTAAAAACTTCCTCTTGCTGATGAGCAGCGATAAGACCTCTCTGGCAGGAGGAGGGGGCAGTGCCCAGCACCTCCCCACCCTCTCGCCAGGACTT
This sequence comes from Campylorhamphus procurvoides, assembly GCA_013396655.1. Classification (NCBI taxonomy): domain Eukaryota; kingdom Metazoa; phylum Chordata; class Aves; order Passeriformes; family Dendrocolaptidae; genus Campylorhamphus; species Campylorhamphus procurvoides. Next base: position 404,779 of record WBMV01004076.1, read on the forward strand.
TCCAGCGCTCCTCACTCCTTGTGCCAGCATTATTCCCTCTGCTTTCCTTCTCTGAGCTTCCTGGGAGATCTCCATCCCAGGCTCAATCTCGTCGGTGTCCTTTGGGATGTCCTTCTCACCCTCACCAGGGTTCATCATACTTTGCAGCTTCAGAGCAGCTGTGAATGTCATTGCCCTGCCGGGGCTCGGGGTCATTAATGTGGATGTTACCGAGCAGCAGCCACGCTGGCAAACAGCTCCTCGCTGCTGTCTCTGCACTGCCCATCCTGACCCCATCCTGAGGTCCGGCACAGCCTGACCTGCTCCTGCTCAATTTCGGGGTCCTGTCCCTTTTCTCCTGGGTTTCCCACCGTGTCCCCCAGAGAGTCAGCGGGACTCTCCTTCCCCCTCAGCCGCTGCTGCCTTTGTCATTCTCCAGCCATCTGTGACCTCAGCAGCTCGCCGTGCTTTTCACAAATAATTATTCATGCATCTCTAAATTCATTAACACCTTAGGATACGCGTCACGCTGGCTGATTTGCATATGTTCACTTTGCCTCAGCGCCGTTCCTCACGCTCTATGAGCTGTTCTGCCAGGCAATGCCTACGGGCAGGGAAAAGGCTGCCAGCTCCAGTGGCTGGAGGCAAAAGAGCCCGGTAAAGGGTCTGATCCTGGGAAAAATAATTCCCGACAGCAGCGTTCTGCCTCCGGCCGGGATGCATTGTGTCGGCCTGGCTGAGCCGGGACGAGGAGGAGAGGGATGAGGAGCATCCTCAGCCCCGACGTGCTGTAACCTTCTCTGTTACCGTGGCTGGGTTCGCTCCTGGCTGATGGGACCCTCTGCCTCTGTTTGCCCACCTGATGACTAAACCACCACAGTGATCCCAAAGGAGCCACTCCCACTGCCAGGAGCAAGCAGAGACAACCCCAAAGTGACGGACAGGCAGGAGCATCCCGAGTCAAAAGGATGACTGAGGCATCACTTTTGGTTCATATTTGGGGTTAAACAGTCAAAATAACCAATCCAGTGACAGGTTGATCTTTTCCTTGCTCACCTTTCCTTCCTGTCTCCTGAAACCCATCCCTCTGCTCTGAAGGCTGTTCCCACTTTGTTCACAGCCGTCACAGGAGATCAGCACCAGACACTTTTTCCAGCCAGGAGCTGAGCTCAGATCCCTGAGGACAAGGAAAATTCAAGCAGAATTTCCATTCAGGGTGAGGCTCATTCCACCTGCAGCCCAGTGGACACAGCATCCCTTTCTCTGCCTCTCTCCCTGAAAAATGCTCCACATGCCCAGTGGCCAGTGCCACCACTGCCCTGGAAGCACCAGCAACCCCTGAGCTGGCAGATCCTGGTCTGCTCTGAGCCAGGCTGCACCTCCACGACATCCAGCCTCATCAGGGAGGCCCAGGGCACATCCCTCCTGCACAGCCAACCCCTTCCAGTGGCACCAGCCCATCCACAAGCAACATTTTGGGGAGAAGTGGGATGAAGTGGTGCAGCTTCACCTGGAATGGGCAGCACACACCATCAGAGGGAGTTCACATCACCAGGCAGCAAGGCCAGAGTTGATGAAACCTCATCCAGCTGGGAATTCCCAGAGGGGACTGTTGTTCATGGGCTCGTTTCCTTCCTACTGCAAAAAGAAAAAGCCAGTTTGGGAATCATCACCAACATCCCTCACCCTGGCTGGGTCTGACCCACTGCAGTGCTGCCAGAGGCATCCAGTCTACCCAACTAGCAGGAAAGATTGTCACCTGGCACGAGGGGGGAGGAGGCACCTCAAGCCCGTCAGGTCTGAGGGATGCTCAAGGACCCAGAACAGCATTTTAAAAAGCATATTGTTTCCTCGAATGAAAGACAAGAATTTAGTATCCTATCGGATTTGCCATCCCAGCTACAAGTGGCTTCATCTGGTGGTGTGAGATGCAGGAGAGCTCCAGCAGGCAGCAGATTTGGAGGCACGGTGCTGGAGCTGCTCCCTGCTTCCACCATTTAAGCACCGTTGCCCTGCCGTGGGTGACCTTGAGAAGTCACTTTGTTCCACAGGGATGTGGTGGGAGCCAGCACAGCAAAGCTGAGGTGGTGCTTCAGCATCTGAAGGGGATCCCTTCCTTTTGCACGGGGGAAACTGAGGCAGCAGCAATCAGGGATGAGGTTCATTGCATCCCTCGGCCTCCCTGACCCGGGAGGGACCGGCAAGGTTTGGGCACGGGCACGGCTTTACCCCGCGATGCCCAAGCAGCCATGGGATGGTGAAGGCTGCTGGCGCCCGGTGCTGCCAGGCAGGATTGAGTTCCCGGGATCGGAATGGAGCTGGCAGGAGGGGAAGGGCGAGCATGCGGCTCTGCCAGGCTGTGCATCAGCAGCCACCTGCACGGCAGTGCCCAGGAGCAGATTGGTGCTGTCGCCCTGCTGGAGAAAGTCGTGGCTCCGGGAAAAAGCCCGGGCATGAGGCTGGAGCATCCCGTGCCAAGTGGACTTGGTCATTCCGGGTCTTTTCCCACGTATTTCCCTCTCTCCCTTCGTAATGCCCATTAATATCGGTGACGAAGTGAACTTGAGTCAACTTTCCTTCCCTCCCTGTTTACCCAGCGGCGGCAAAACGGAAGCGACGCTAATGAGCATCTCACCGACTGCTAATTAACGGTGTAAGGGCACACCGGGCTGAGCCACCACGCAGGTTTAATAAAGGTCACGTTAATGACAGGCTGTAGTGGAGGAATTGGCGATTCAGTGATGCGGTGGCACTTCATGAGGGTTCCCTGCAGCCCCCAAATCCACGGGGTGCAGCGGGACCCGCAGCATCCTGCCAGCCCCGGGCACAGGCAGGGTCCCCACGGGGGTGGGGTGGCATCCCAGTGCCTGGATCGCTCCCACCATCACTGCAAGAGCTACATAAAATGGCTTAAAACACCCTGTCAAACCCGACATTAATTCCACGGAGGTTTGGTCACAGCAGGACTGTCCCCTTCGTTCCCACATCTCTTTTTCCTTCACCATCTCTGTGTCTGGCCCTGCCCACCCGGGTCACACACGCCAAAAAAAACAGCCAGATCCAAGGAGGAGAAGTGGTTTTTCCTTTTCTTTCTGAGCCAGAATCTGTGAACCCTTGTGACAGGGTTAACACGCTCAGTCCCTGCCTTTGCTGAGATGCTTTAGGGCATTTAGGGGGTCGCTGGGGCTGGCAGAGCAAAAAAAAGCCTCCACATCCCATTTTACTTGCACTGATTTAATCCTCGGCGACACTTGTATTTTTCCTGGTAAATCAATGGCTGATACAGATTTTCTTTTCCCTAGGAAAACTCAGGTACTTTAATTTATTGGCTTTAACAGCCACATCAGAGTCTTTCGGAAGATGAACACCGAGTGCCGCGGGGTGAATTTCCACAGCCACTTACCATCTTAAAGAGGAGGGAATTTGGGCAATAAAAGGGGATCTGGGGGCTGATATGGGGCTGTGATTCCAGAGAAGCCGGGCTGGAGATGCCCGATCAATACGGGAGAAGCCAAAAAAAGGCAACTGAGAAACTGGCTGATAATTATTCTCCTTCCTGCACAGCCCTCGTGCTGAAGGAAGGGTAATTAAAGCGTAGTGTAATTAATGTGCACTTTGTCCCTCCCCCCTATCACGGCCAGCCTTCAAAGGAAAACTAATGAGGTGTCCAAGTTCAGCTGAGGAGGGAAGAAAGAAAAGGAGAAAAACAGCAAAATCAGATTTGGGGGGTGTTGGTCTGGGCAGGTGGTGCAGCCCCAGCCCTCACCACGGTAAATACTTCACTTTCTGCATCAGCCCGGCCTTTTTTGTTCTAAACAGAGGGGAAAATAACCTATAACCCAGGGAATTGCGAGACTTTTATTTCTGGCTCTGCTGCCCTCCGACACAGCCCTGACAATGGGTGTGGGGCTCACCCCTCGTGGCGTGGGTGGTGGTGGTGACAGCCGGGGGCCAGTGGGTGCCTGGGGATGCTGACACCCATCTGCATCCTTTCCTAGATGGACCGGGGGGAGTTTCAGCAGGATTCGGTGCTGAAGCAGCTCGAGGTGCTCAAGGAGGAGGAGAAGGAGTTTCAAAACCTGAAGGTGAGGCAGAGCCTGAGGACGTGCCCCCGCTCTGTCCTCAGCCCCATGAAGAGAGGGGGCTCAGAGCCCCCGGGTCATTCCTGGCAGAGGGGCTGCACCCCGGGGTGCTGGGCACAGCTCTGTCCCTCGCCTGGCATTGCTGCTGCCAGGGTTGGGGCCATGTCCCCAGATGTCACCAGTACTGGCCCATCCCAGAGGGCTGTCCCTGTATGCGGAGGGATGATGTTTCCTGGCCCCAGCACCCTTTGGGGGGATAACAAAAAGGTGCGTCCCAGGAGAGCGTGGTGCAAAGGGCACCTGGAGAGGGGTGAGCAGAGCAGGACACATTGGTGGGATGAGAGAGACATTGCTGCTGTGGGTAGGAGGGGTTGGTGGTTGAGAGTGTCCTCCACAGGGGGGCTATGAAGATGGTGAAGAGTGTGGAGGAAACAAGGCTGAGGGGAGGCTCATTGGGGTCTGCAGCTCCTCCTGAGGGGCAGCAGAGACACAGCTCTGATCTCTGCTTTCTGTGACCAGTGACGGGACCCAGGGAATGGTTAGAGTTGTGTCAGGGCAGGGTCAGGTGGGATCTCAGGAAAAGGTTCTTCCCCCAGTGGGTGGCTGGGCACTGCCCAGGCTCCCCAGGGCAGTGGGCAGAGCCCCAAGGCTGCCAGAGCTCCAGGAGGGTTTGGAAAACACTGTAGGGCACATGGTGGGATCACTGGGGTGTCACCTGCAGGGCTGGGAGTTGGACTCGATGATCCTTGTGGGTCTCTTCCAACTGAGGATATTCTGTAATTCTTGCACATCCTGGGTGGATGCGCAGGGTAGGCGGCCCAAACGCCACAGGACCCAGGGAGAGTGGGCACCACCAACCTGCCCCCCTTTCTCCCACTCCCCAGGACCCCACCAATGGCTACTACAGCGTGAACACCTTCAAGGAGCACCACTCCACCCCCACCATCTCGCTGTCGGGCTGCCCGGCCGACCTGCGCCCGGCTGGGAAGCAGCGAGTGCCCACGGGCATGTCCTTCACCAACATCTACAGCACCCTGAGCGGGCAGAGCCGCCTCTACGACTACAGCCAGCGCTTCGTGCTGGGCATGGGCAGCAGCTCCATCGAGCTGTGCGAGCGCGAGTTCCAGCGCGGCTCCATGAGCGACAGCAGCTCCTTCCTCGACACCCAGTGCGACAGCAGCATCAGCAGCAGCGGGAAGCAGGACGGCTACGTGCAGTTCGACAAGGCCAGCAAGGCCTCCGCATCCTCCTCCCACCACTCCCAGTCCTCTTCCCAAAACTCGGACCCCAGCCGGCCCCTGCAGAGGCGGATGCAGACACACGTGTGAGCCCCTCGGGCCGCTCGGGACCCTCCGCGTGGGCTCCGCGCTCGGACAGTCGCACCCGCCGGCAGCGGCGCTGGGAAGAAGCCGGATCGAGCCCCCCGGAGCGGGGCCGCGGGGTGGGGGGCCAGCCGAGCACCCCTCCCTGGCACACGCTAAGCACAACCCCGCTGAGGACGCGCTGAGCCCTGGGGAGCCGGAGCCCCCTCCGTGCCCCCCGCGCCCCCCCAGCCGCTCGCCTCTGCTTCCCGCTGCCCTCGCCCACCCGGCTCCTTCCCTTCCCTCGTGGTGTTCGGTGTCCATACTTATAGAGTCCGTTTTGGGGGGTTGGGGGGTCCCGCCACGTGGGACAGGAGGGGGGGGACATCGGTGGGACAGGGACCCCCGGGAAGGGCCTCTCCACGCTGTATCACGGCGCCGCGGTCAATACAAGAGGTGTTTCTCGTGGCACGCCTGGGCTGGTGGCCACCCGTGGGGACAGCGGCTTCCCTGACACTTGGCCCCGACACAGACCTGGCCTGGAGTCTGGACCTGCTGTTGCCTCCTGGGGAATCCCTGGGGGGGGACAGAAATGGCTGGTGGTGGGGGAGACTGAGGCAGCTGGGACCCCACGGGCCAGGATGGGAGCCAGGACATGGGGCATCGCAGCAGGTAAGGGGACATGGACACAGGAGGACATGGGGACAGGCCCCCCGTCCCTGCAGCTCACGTGTCCCCCCATCACACCCCAGGAGTGCCCAGCCCAGCCCAGCCTCAGCAGGACCTTTATTGGGTGCCAGCAGGAGCCCCAACACCCTCTCCATTGACTCCCCCAAACCCACAGACCCACGAGGGGCAGAGGGGACCCTACAGCAGTGGGGAGAAGGCACTGGTCAACCCCTCCATGGGGGGACATTGGACACCCCAAACCCCTGGAGCCGAGCACCCCACCAGATCCCCCAAGGCCCCTTGTCCCTGACACCAGTGGCACGCAGACCCCAGGTGAAGGCTCCACCATAAATAAGCATTTAAATTAATTAAATTAATCTGCACCCCAGCAGACCCCAAGGCCAAGCACCCCTGGGTGCCCCCACCTGGGGGGGCTGCGGGGACGAGCCCCCACGCCAGCGCTAAGGCACAGGACAGGGCTGCTGAGTAAAAAGGAAATAAAAAAAAACCAAAACGGGAGAATTAAATATTTGGGAGGGGGTTCAGGGCCCGGAGGAGGCAACACAGGTCCCCATAGGCTCCCAGTCCCTGCGAGGAGGGTCCCAGGACCCCCAAAATCAGCCCCTTGGCAGGGCCCTCGTCTGAGTATGAGGGGACTAAGGGAAAGAGAAAGGCCAAGGCAAGGGCTCCTGCCCCGCCTCACCCCCACAGGCCCGCTGGGAGGGAGGACCCCCCACCCCAAAAGCCCCCTCCAAGTCCTTGGTAGCTTCAGTGCATTGGTAGAAAAGGTGCTGGGGCTCCCTGCGCCCCCCAGAGCTGCCCCACCCCGGGACCCACGGTCCAGCGTGGCCCCAGCCCCGTCCCTGCTGGCTCCGGCAGTCCCGGGCGCGGTGATGGTGGGGACCAGGACACTGCCCTCGGCCGCTCCAGCTGTGCCAGTGCTGTGTCCCCTCACGGCGGGTGACGGTGCCCCCTCACGCTGGGGGATGGCGTCCCTGCCGCCCTCAGAAGTAGGTGAGGTTCTTGACCAGTCCCAGCTCCAGCATCCGCTTGATGGCCACGGCCTCGTGTGACACGTTGTGCTCCGACGCCTGCGGGATTGGGGGCAGAGGATGACACCAGTGCCCAGAGAGGGGGGGCCACACGCCTTCCTCCCAGCCCTCCACCCTGCCCACCACCCCCGTGGGGAGTTAAGCCCCAAAAAAGGAGGGACAGAACCCTCCTCACCCAATCCCCCTGTCTGGGAGCCCTTCGCCTCACACATAAACACATGGTGATGGATCCAACTCTCCATGCATCCAAAGACACTGGGCTAGAGGGACGTGTTGGATGATGATCATCCAACAGTGTGTCTCAACACCCATCATGGAAGGGGAGCAACAGGTGCCCATGGGAAGAGGGTCCCACATCACTCAGCATCACAGCACTGCTCTCCTGTGCCACCATCCCCCATCCTGGGGGGAAAATGGGAGAAGGTGGACAACACTGAGGGGCAGACACTTACAGCCATGGACTTGAGCGTGACCTGTTCGTAGTAGTGGATGGTTTGCTTCTTGTTGCCCGAGTCGGGGTAGCCAAAGCCCGCGATGTGCACCAGGTCGCAGAAGTGCAGCGCCAGGGTGATGGCCAGGAGCCCCGTGGTGGGCTTCTGGGGGACAGGGGCAGAGAGCCACAGCCCTCAGGGAGCTGCAGGGGGGCAGGCTGACCCTCCCCAAGGGGTGCAGGGAGCCCAGCCATCCCCACCCCTTACCTGTTTGACCTTCCGTGGTTGTTTCATGGGGAGGTTGAGCACTTTAGCAGCAGTTACTTCCATGTAGTAAGGGTTGAGGATGCGCACTTGCTCCGGGTTGGCATCCCAGATCAACGGGGGCTGTTTCCAAAACCCCTTCCGAACCTGCAAGAGGACAGAGATGTCCCCAAAGGCAGGATGGGATGAGGGCTGGACTCCCGAGCTGTCAGGGAGAGGTTGGACCCACTTTCCCACCACACTCACCCTTTTCTTGTCATTGAGGATGGCCTCCATCCACTGGAAGTCCATGGGCTTGAAGGGCACCAGCACCAGCAGCGTGTCGGGGTTGTTCTCCGTCCGGGGGTCGAAGTGGGCTGACTCCGGGTAGAAGAGGCGCATGGTGGTCTTGGAGCCCACGTCCTGCTCATAACCATGGACTGGGGCGTTGTTCAGCCTTGGGTGGGGGAACATGGGGACATCACAGGTGTCAGCCCCAGCTGTGGGTGGCAGCGGGGAGGGGGCGGTGGGATGGACCCAGGGCTGTACCTGATCACAACATCGTAGGTGTTGATGGTGTCCCCCATGGAGCTGTTCCGGAGCCGGTGGCCATTGCCCACCACCGCACACCTCCGGCACTTCAGGCTGCGAGACAAAGCCCTGCCTCAACCAGACCCACTTCAAAACCAAGGTGGTTTGAACCCCCAAGGAGGGTTTAACTCCACACTGCCCAGTCTCCAAACCTCCCTGCACTCCAGCCACCATCTCTGGGTTGCAGAGGTTCATTTTGCCAAAATCTGGGCCCACAATAGATCAAGTCCACCCCCCACAAAAGAGCAACAATGAAGAGAAAGACAGAAAAAGCCCCTAAACCCACCCCAGCATTACCTCTGGATGCTCTCAGGCAGGGAGTAGTGGGTGATGGCCAGCAAGCGCAGGAGAACATCTTCTGTAAAGCAAGGGCCAGGAGAAGGTGAGGAAGGCAGCTCCTGCCTGGCACAAGGCCCAGGGTGCTGCCCCATCCCTACCGGATTTCCTCCTGCTGTTAATCCCAGTTCCGGCTGGACAATCTGTCACTAGGGCTTTATAACGCCTGGCCCACCCTAAACCCTTCAAGAGGGCCCACATGGCACTCAGGGTAAGGAGATACCAGCTGCACAGTCTAAAAATCAAGCAAATAACTTGCTGGGGGTGAACAATCCCCAGAAAACAACCTACAGCAATTTTGAAGAAGAGGGAAGTGAAACCCTGGGGAGCAGCAGCAGGATGGATGGACAGACAGACCCACGGAGCGTGGCCAGCACTCACCACTTCCCTTGGTGCCATAGGGCAGCTCGTAGAGCGACGGCATCTTCACCCAAAAATAGTCCTTCAGCTGCAAGAAGAGCGGGTGGTCCCTCGTGTAGCTGCCGAGGAACAAAGGGCCGGTAAGACCGGGATGGGGGATGGCCCAGGGAGGGGGGTCCTGGCTCTGCATCCCCCATTCCCTGCTCCCAGCCCCAGAACTCACTTCCCGATGAGCTGCGCCGCTTTCTTTTCCACCTCCCCGAGGGGACACATTGTCTTATTTTCTTGCACGGGGAAGTAAAAGCTGTAAGTAAAGAGGTTAATTAAATCAAACAATGCCTGTTCCTCTGCACGCCTCTCCTGGCAAAGGGGGCTCCAGCACCCCCAGATATCCCCTCGATAGGATTCAAGCCATGCAGAGATATCTCCGGTCAGATTTAAGGCCAGCACTGCCTCGGATATTTATCTGCTGGGCTTGCAGCCTTGCATCGGAAGAGGTCTCTCTTGCCCTGCTCATGGACCTCACGCTCTCTGCTCTCCCCATCTCCGTCAACATCACTAGCACTGGGAAGAGAGCGGGGTTTTCGCATCCTCCCGGGCTCAGGAAAACACCGGCATTCACTACACACCCCCCAGACCACCACCACACGGCGGGGGCAGCGTCCGATCGCATCCCCGTGCCCCGGCAGCATCCCCGCTCCCCCTGCCGCATCCCTGTGCAGCACGGCGGGAGGATGCCACCTCCTGGGAGTGAAGGAAAGGGCAGGAGGTCCTTCAAACTTCAATAAAAGGCACTCACAGCTGTATGTACCTGTCTTCCCGGTAGATCGAGTACCAAACCATCACCAGAAACAACACCAGCACCCCGAGTATCTTCCCTCCTGCGTGCCCAGAAGGGAGGGGGAGAGAAAAAACACCATCAAGCCTGGGGTTTGGATGATCTGATGTGGGGTCCCACAGCCCCCCAGGGATGTCCCATTAGACCCAGGACAGCAGAGCTTTGATGGGGAGCAGCTGGGGTTTGGCTGGCACCGTGCTCCCAAGCGGTGCAGCTGTGAGATGGAGCCAAGTGATTTTGTCCCATATCCAAAAGCCACGATGACATTTCTGTCTCTTCCAGCCTGCCTTGTGTCAAGGTGTGGGCAAACATCCATCTTTCTGGATGCCTCCACCCTATTTTTTACCACAAAGTTCCAGGTGCCCAAGCCCAGAGGTTCAAGGACCTCAAAACCACCCTCCCCACCATGACTTTGCCTGTGACACCCCAGCATTCCATCACCCAGCTGGAGCCACAGCAAAGCAGCATCCAACCCCCAAGCCAGATTTCCAAATGCAAACCTCCTAGCCCTGCTTGGACAGACAGAGACAAGACCCCCCGTGGGACTCACGAGACTTGTTGATCATTTTTATAAGCAGGGAAGGGATCAGGCGAGGGCCGGAGCTCTCATCGTGGCTGGTCACCTGCAGCAGGAAAACAGAGAATGGCACTGGATGAGGGCAAAACCCATCAGAGCGACTCCAAAACCCCATCCAAGAGGCATCACCCCCTGCTTGCCCATCTGCACCTGCAGCTGAGCAGGTGTGAGGCTTCCCCAAGGGATTTATTTGTTTAAATTTACATTTCTCTGCTGCCAAAGGGTTGGTTTAGAGAGTTTAATGAAGCCAGGCAAGCCCCCACACTTCCTGAGGAGCTTCGGCCCTACAGGTTAAAGGTCAAAGAAAAAGGAATTAAGGAGGAAAAACAAGCCCTCAGTGGGATTTCAACCACAAAATTCCATGGGGGGTGATTTTAAGCCCAGCTTAAGCATCCACCTGGCACCACCAGCTACCAAGCCCAACGTGCCACCACCACCACCATACCAGGCACAAAGGACAGAAGCAGCTGAGGGGGATCAAACCAAATGGCATCACATACTCCAGGAACCTCCAACACCTTCGATTCCCCCATTCCAGCCCGTGGACAGGGGGTGTCCCAACCTCAGTCCCTGCACAAACACCGGCCAGGGAAGTGGCACAACTTTCGTCTTCCTCCGAAACCTCTCCCTCCTGGAATAAGGAGCAAAGAGCCCTGGTCGGATCCAGCCTGGGAACAGCTCAGCCCATCCCACCAGCACGTGGTAAAGATGGAAAACTAACTTACCGGGCGGGAGAAGCTCTGGGATACAAGGGAGGCTTTGCTCCCGGGAGTGAATACTGCTCTAAGCCTGGCTCAGAGCCGAGCTTGACTTTGCCACCCCGTAAGTGACCCCTCCCTGCTCCCAGCACCTGTGTCTTGGTGCAGGAGAGGAAGAGCAGTGTTAAATGTCAGCCAAAGGCAAAGGTGCACACCCGGGCTGGGCAATCCAAACAGCCTCTCGATCGGAGCCTTTCCATCAAAGTTGTCAAGGATTAGTCACCTGGGGGGGGCACCACCTCACACCCCTCCCTGCCTAACGAAGCACTGCTAATGAACCTGCCACCTGCCCAGCAGTGCCACGGCCTCACCCAGCCAAGAGGGAGTCAAAAGCAGCAGTTTTGGGAGCCAAAATGTATCAAGAATGAGGAGAAACAGGACCAAAGATGTTGCTGCAAGAGTCAGACTCTCCCCTTCCTTGCCACAAGCTCCTGAAGTTAAAAGGGCAGGAGGGGCAATTAAAAGGGTATTAAGGACAATTAAACTGTGCTAGATTTGAGAAAACGGGACTCCAGGCAAAGAAAACTGTGTTCATTTGACAGCAGAGGGATGGGGACAGAGATGGGGACCAGCAAGGTGATCCTCTGGGAACGCACCTGTCTGAATGAACCCTGAAATGGTTCTCCTTTGTAAAACATGAATAATTGTGCCCCACCATCACCTGGGGGCTCAAGGAAGGGTAAGCAGAACCCCCCATCACAATTTACACCCTGGTTCTCATCCTGCATCTGCATTTCTGGCTCAACAAACCCCTCGTGCCTGGGAAGATGAAACCCACAACTGGATCTTCGAGGGTGGGAGCACAAGGGGAGGAGGCGCTGGGGAGGTCTCACCCCTTTACATGTTACAATTGCTTGGGAAAAATAAAATTAGGGAAAAGTGAGAAGCAGTTTGGGGGGTTTTTGTTCTTCGAAACACTGGCCACAAAAGCCCCGAGGGGAAATCCAGCACCACAGCAGGAGGCTGGTGACGCTGAGGTGCATGAGCACTGCTGTTTACCCCTGGAATTTAGCATGAAATTCACCCCCCAGCTCTCTCCTTGGGTGCCAAAACCGAGCCCACTTCACCCCTCCCACGGGTGAAGACACTGGGAAAATCTGCTCTCCCCACAGTGTTTGCCTTTACATACCAGCTTTTTTTACTTCCTTTTTGAAGGCTTTATGATCTTTTCCCAGGCTTGTACGCACAAGCTGGGCCTGATGCAAAATTTATCTAAGGCAAACACAGCTAATAATCCCCGAGGAGAAGCAACACTGTTTGGTGAAGCGTTCAGGGTATGCAGAGCAAAACAGAGCACACCCAGCTGCCCCCACGCCCGTGGTGCCTCTGGAATGAGTTCAAGCTCGGCCTTAGAAGATCCACAGCCCAAACCAGAGCAGCTGCCAACAGAGGGAAGGTCTGAAGACCCTGAGCCAGCACTCTGGGTCCTCCTAGGGCTGTTGGGGGGAGCGATGCTGAAGGGTCCTGCTGGTCTCCACAGCATTCCTGGTCCTGAAGTGTCATCACACCCTGCCATATCCCTGTCACATCACAGCATCCTCAGAGCCCTGCCCAGCAAGTCTGGTCTCAGAGCACCTCAGAGCCCTCCTGCAGCAACCCCAGACCTGCAACATCCATGGTCCTGCAGCATCCCTGGTCCCATACACTGTCCTAAGAGTGCCACTCCCAGCATCCCTGTGCCATCACAGCATCCTCAGAACCCCACAGCATCCTTGGAGACACCATCACAGCATCTCCATCTCACCACAGCATCCTCAGAGTCACTCCAGTATCCTCACAGCCCCCCCAGAATCCTGAGAGCCCCTGCAGCATCCCTGTACCATCACAGCATCCTCAGACCCCCTGCACTATCCCTGTCCCATCACAGGGCCCTCAGAGCCCACTCGGCATCTGCTGTGTCCCCCAACACAGACCCCTCCCTGGATCCCCCACCACAGCATCCCCATCCAGCAGGGAGAGACTCCGTGCTCGTCCCTCTCACGGGTGGGATCAACCCCTGCTCCCCCGGGGTCAGTCCAGGGCACCACCTGCCCCGCCAAGCCCTGGAGCTGGGGGGAAAGTCCCAGCTGGATTCAGCTCCCCACACCTGGGAGAAGCCACTGGAAAAGCCCCTCTTTGATGTTGGAGGATGCACGCCCACAGCTCCCCAGGCTGGAGATTATCCCTGCACAAAGGACTCAAAAGCCCCACCACCCTTCCCTGCTTCCCCACCCTGTGTTCCAGGAAAGTCCCATCCCGGGATGCTGCAGAGCCAGCTCATGGCCAAACCTCATGGAGTTTCCCTGTCTCCCTCCTACCTGGAGTGGGCTTTTGCCCCCAGTTTTTCACCCTGTCCCCTGGGAGATACCAGCAACACCCAGAGAGACTGACCCTCCTGTTGGGTGTGAGAGCTTGGAGGAGCTCACCCCTGTATTTCCATCCATCCATCCATCCATCCATCCATCCCCTTCTTCCCCCATGGCCTCAACCTCAACAGCTCCAGCATTTCCGGATTTAAGTCATGTCAATCCACAAAGTGGCAGCAGGCACTGGCCAAGCTGCTCCCAGCCAAAAAGAAAAGGGAATTTAAAGCCATGGAACAAGCACAAAGGTGGAGGGTGGTTATAAATCCCCCCAGCCCACCCCAGCATGGATGGATGGTGATCCCAGGCACCCGCTGCTATCCCAGCAAAGCATTGTGGACCAGCAGGCCATGCAGAAAAAGCTCTTAGTACTTTTATGTTTCCATGGTAACCCATGGATTAAGAAAAGCGTGACACAAGGCAAGGACACCTCTCCTGTGCTCCCACCATGCCATCCCACGTATCCATGGGACACGGAGCCACCCACTGCCTGGTCCAGCTTCCCTGGGTGAGAAGGATGCTCAGTGGAGAACAAGCATCTCTGACAGTTTATCCCAAAAAAACATGCATTTATTTTTAACTGGAGGAGAGTTGGATAGCACCCAAGGAAGGGACGCACCAGCAATCCCTAGGGATTCACTGTCAGCAGTGGGAACCAAAGGAGGACAGACAGACAGCCCGGACAGCACAGACCCCTCCAGTGGCAGCCAGACCATCCCTCCCGAGCTTTCCAGGCAAGTGGAGCTTTCGGGAACCAGCAGGGCAGATCCTGCATTCCACTGAGGACAACAACCAGGACCGACCCCCATGGAAGCAATTTACAGCCCTGGCATCTTCCAAGCCCTCATCCCACGGGTTTTCTGCCCGCAGCAGGGCTGGGATCGCCGGAGGAGCCCGGCAGATGCCGATGTACCCCCTGTGCCAGCCCAGCCTGTCCTGCCCTGGCACAGCCATCGCCTGCTGGAGCCTGAGCGCAACCTGGGAGGCGGCCGGGGGCGATCCTGCAGGGAAAGGATCCAGCCAACTCCAGGCACTGCCTGCGCTTGGCAGATCATCAAAGGCACCCAAATCCCCAGCCTGCCATCCCAAACCTTCCTTGCCCTGGCTGCTGCGAGCTCCAGGTGCTTGGGGAAATTTTTTCCAAGCTGGGAAGAAAACTGTGATCCACAGCAGGGAGAAAATCCTTCTGGGATTACAATCACCACCATCACAAGGCCAAAAGGCAGCAGGGTCTGGATCTGAGCCCTGTCCAAGGGATGTGGCACGGAATGGGGATGCTGGGGGCAAAACAGGGATACTAAAGGGGGATCAGGGATGCTAGAAGGGGACAAGGGATGCCAAAAACCAGCAGGGCAGAGCAATGGCAAGAACAGGAGCTGCAAGTGCCAGGGGCCAGGGGGATGAGGACTCAAGTCTGCAGAACCAATCCGGCTGGACACTGGACACAGCCCCACTGAGAGCACCGAGCTAGCCCAGCCCATGCACTGATACCCACATTTATCCTATTTTAAGAACCCTGCGAGTCACTTTAAAGGAATCTTAATTGCCTCTTCACCGGAGAGGCAGCACCGTTTCCTTATTCCGTGGTATCCCAGGCATACACTAACCCAGCCAAAGATTTATGATAGGGGAGAACAACACTTCGTTGGCATGTGAGCCTTAATAAAACATTAACCCGTGACCAGGCTGCAATTCTGAAAGAAGCAACAGAGAATAAACTCAGGTACAACAAGTTTTTCCATGGTGGCAAGTCCCCAGAACAAATCTGGGCTGCTTCTGCCTTCCCATGGCACAGTTGGTTTTAATGTGCTCCAGAGCCAAAACCTGACTCAGGCCAGCACTGCCTCCACCCTCTCATCTCCCCCTATGTTTTTTTTAATCCTTGCTGGAGCAAAAACATGGGTTGGGACCCAAGTCCCTTCCTACAGTCCCGAAATACTGGCTGTTTGGGTACATCTGAGCATCCCACAGCATCAGGGTAACCCTGGACCATCATGGAGCTACATGGCTCCTCCCTGGGGAGTTAAGCTACACTATTATGTTATATGCTATTATTATTTATATTATATATGTTTAGATGCTCTTCTGATGTTTCACAAACTAAAATAAAGACCCTTTCCTGCTGGATGCAGCTTGCTGCACTCCAGAGGTTATGGCTGAGCTGCCAGAGCCGAACGGAACCATTCATGGGGGAACAGGTCCCTGCTGAGGAGGTCAGGGGGATGCCTGGCAGAGACCGTGTTCCACCTGTGGGATCTCACCTCTGAGCCCCCAGCACCAACCCAGCCACCCCCTGGACCACCTGCCCCATCCTGTCCCCATCTGCTGCCACCGTCACCTCAGTGCCACGTTTACTCTCCGGTATCTCCATCCTCAGGGATCATCCAGGGATACAGGTGGCAACACTGAGAGCAGCTTTGGTAATGCAGCTTAGAACCCACGTTTTGGGCTAAATCCCCCCAAAAAGCAGCAAAAAGGAGGAGGCAGCGAGGGGATGCAGACAAGGTGCAGGCAGGGTGCAGGCAGCGTTTCTCCACTCGCCTGTGAGCAGCAGGCAGAGCATCCCCAGGGAGCACCCTCTCCTTTATAGTCCTGGGAGGCAAAAACTGAACCACTGAGATGCTCCAGCCCACCCCAAACCCAAACTCAAGCAATGCTTGATCCAACTGCAGCTCACCAGTGAAAAGGGGTGGTTTCTCAAGCCCCAGGTTATCCCGCAGCCTGCTCCCATCCCCAGTGGCTTTTCAATCGGGGTCCCCTTTTGGGGCTCAGAGGCCACCTCTGTCACCGCCCCCGTGGCACGACTCACTTCCCACCCTAACGCCCCATTTGTGGTTTACCCTCTGAGGTTTCCCCTCTGAGGTTTCCCCTCTGCTTCCTGTTTTGCACTAAATTTGGAAGAGCAGAACTGCCAGAGCAATTCCACATCTGAAGCTCAAATCTGCCAGCCCCGAATCCCCGGGACATCTTCCCTGCTCTTTTCTCCCATGTTAATGGCCATGGAGGAATTTCCAGAAAATCACCCACTCCACCACTTTGCACCCCCAGTGTCACCTCAACGCTCTGTTAACCTGCACTGAGAGGAAGATTCCTGTCTCAGGGAGACCTTTTTCTGCATTCCCAGCAGTGGGAGAGGCTGAAGCTGGTCCCATCAGGGTGAGGATAAGCTGACAGCAGGTCACAGCTACTTACGGTCCGTCCTCTTGGTCCAGGCAGGAGCTCGGCGGGATCTACGGGGCCGTCCTCTCTTCCCCTAGGAAAGGGAAAAGGGAGCACATCCTTAGGGCTGTGACCACCCACACTGGCAGCACACAAGCGACATTTCCCTTCACAGCCATCCGTCTTCGGAGGATCCACAGATCCCTCTGGATCCCCTGGCAGGGCAGCTCGGAGCACCGACGGGGAGCCAGTCCTGGGGAGTGGGAGCAGAGCCCCAACGAGGCACCACCGTCACAGAGGATCTGTGCTCCCCAGCGAGCTCCCACCTCCCACCATCCACCTCTCACCTCTCACCTCTCACCCACCTCCCACCTCCGCAGGCTCCGGCACCAGGCACGGCTCCAGCTGCTCTTAAGGAGGAGGCGTGGCAGAGCAGAGCAGAGCACAGACCTCGCCACAGGTTCCCCCAACATCTCCTGGCCTTTCCCACCAAACTTCCTGCCCATGACTCACTTAAAGTTTTAGAAAGACCCCATGAGATGGAGTGATGCCCTTTCCCAGAGAAAGGGAGATGCAATCCTGCTACCTCTTGGATGCTGTGCAGCTCTCCTGCCTTCCCACATGGAGAACACTCCTTAATCCCACATCTCCACCATCTTGTACCCAAAAACTTTCCAAACTTCACATCCTCACCTGGCACTGTAATATCCTTACAATTTGAGGAAGGAAAAGCCCTACTGAGAAGCTGCCAAGCACAAAAACCCTCCTGCCATGGTGCTGCTCAGAGAAAGGCTCTCTGCAGGGGCAGCAGCTCTGCATCCCAAGTAATTATCCCAGGTACTGAGTGACAAGGTGGGCTGAGGGGGAAAACGAGCCATCCAGGTGGAGTGAGCAGGACAATGAACCATCCAGGGGGAGTGAGCAGGACAATGAGCCAGCCACATGGCACGAGCCCCCTGCCCAGTTAGCCCCTGGGATAAATCAGGCAAGCAAGAGCCTCAGTCTGAATCAGTGCAAGAAACAGTGATGCGGGTGAGGAAGACAAGGCTCTCTCCCAGCTGCTGCTCCAGCCCTGGCAGGGAAGGTGCTTCCAAGGGGAAGCTCTGAAGGGCCAGAGGTTTCCTTACCTCTCACCATCTCCTTCAGCTAGAAGAAGCAGAGATGAGAGGTGCAAGCCTTCCCCATAGCGTGCTCAGCTCTTAGTATCCCATTAAATTAACATTACATGCAAGAGATGGGGAAGGAAACGGCCCAGCATCCTGAGACGGTTACTTCTGGATACTTCTCCCCAGGGACCAGGCTTTCAGCACATGTCCCAAGATGACAGGGGTGGCTTCATCCCAGCATCACACATTCCCTCTCCACCCAAAGAGCCTCTGCTTTCTCCTCCCATCATCATTTGCCTTTGGGAACAATTAACTCAGAGGGCTCGGGACAATCAGCAGCCAAACCAGACGCACTTGGGTTCACAAAATTCACCTTCTGGCACCAGGGTCAGCCCTGAATCCATGGGAACATTCGACATTGCTGCCAACAAGGAGCCTTTTCATTTAAAGCCGTGAACTGCTGGATCCACTAACGAGGTTAAACTCTCCAAGGGGAGCTCCTGCTAAAGCACCCCATGGGGCAGCATCAGCTCCTGCCTGTGCAGAGGATGAGGATGCTCAGAGCTGCCTGGGGGTGGGAAAGGGGATCCCAGGATGATCCTGCAGCCCCAGATGAGCAGGAGACTGTGATACCTTAAAGCACATCAGCCCAGCCAGGAGGATCCGAGGTCTTGCCCCAAGCTGGTCTTTCCAGCTTGACTGGAAGAGCCAGGAGCTGGATCACTGCTGGTCTTCCTGGTATTGTTTTCCAGCCTCCCTGGTGGTCTCCTCACCACCGGCCAATGCAATCGGCCGTTCCCGACCCAAGGTCCAGAAAAATCCCATCACGGTTCCAGCATCCAACAGGTCAGGAATCATTGTCTGCACCACTTGCCGCGGGCAGCTCAACCCATATGGCAGCTGATCCCAGCAGGAAATGAATGTCCCACAGCCCTTGAGAAACCCTAAACAAGCTGGATTTTGCTCCTTTCCCTCTGCAGGTATGCTGCTGGCCTCAGTTTCCCCTCCTGCCTATCAGTTTATTCGTTTAAATGATGATACCCAAATCTGAGGGGGGAAAAGGCACCTTGTGCCTGCTCCCCAACATCTCCCTCTCGGATGCTCATGGCTTTGGGCAAAAGAAAACAAAAACATCCCTTACCTTGTCAAAGACTAAAGCCAGCTTGGATTTTTGAGGGGCTCAGCCCCAGTTTAGGAGCATCCCAGGAGGGATGGGTATTCACGGGCAGGAGGAGACACAAGCAGGGCAGGATGAGCCACAGAATCCCTCCTGTCATCATCCTCCCCCTCGAGGACCAAACACCCAAGGGCTGTTAAAACAGAGGAGGGGGAGATGGAGACAGAGTTTCTCCCCCTTCCACCCGCCAGACCTGAAGCGAGGCAGCCGTCCGTCTGTCCGTCCGTCGGAGCTCCATCTCCAGCGCCAATCTCCCTGGGTTAAAATTACCTCCCAAGGGGGAGAGAGCAAAAGTCGGGCTGGGAGGGGAATAAAATCCAGGTGAGCTCATCCTCCTCCAGAGAAAACGTCTCCACTTGGCATGGGCGAGGTGTTTCCAAGCCCAGCACATCCCTCACGTCACCCCAATTGCTATTGCCCCAGGACGAGCAGCTTATTCATTCAGCAAGTATTTAGTGGGAGATAATCCAGCCGCTTCCCAACCACCCTCTGGCCGAGTCAAAGGTGTAATTCCAGTGTGGGATGTGAATTTTGGGTAGAGGCTTCCCTAATGGTCATCCCAGAGGATGATCCCTGGCCAGGAGAGAACGGAAGAGCCACCACCAGGAGAACCTTCACCCCCATTGTAGTTTTTCAATTCTACTAATAATTTATTAAATTTATTAAACTATTTTATTAAAAATAAAATAATTTAATAAACCTATTTCTATTAAATCCCTGAGAATGGGAAGAAAAGCAAAGCAAAGCTGCCCAGCCAAGCCGGATTATCCAAAGCAGCGACCGACCTAAAAATAAACCACCACTATTTAAGGATGAGCCTCCCACAATAAACCCCCCACCAAAAAAAATAAAAGGAAAAAATAGACATGTTTCCAAGCTGGGGTGTTGAACATCACCCACCAGACCAAAAAAAAAAAGCCTATTTTGGGTTTTTTTCTAGCAAAAGTCTGTGCTTCCAAAAGAACTGCATCGTCAGGCTTAAAGCTGCTGATTTCCAGACACCCCATGCAAATAAATAATTAAGATTTAAAGCTGCTTTTGCATAATACAGATAATCTGTCGATTTAACTTGTAAATGCAGGCGGAATTAAGCAGCAACGTTGTTAATTAGGCAGAAAAGGGGCCTGGGAAGCCCCAGCTCCATGGGGGATGCTGATGGACCAGGAGGATGCTGAAGAAGCTGAATGTGCTGGGGGGTGCAGGTGTCGGGGCAGGTGCCGTGGTGTGACCACCAAAACCTTGTGTTCTTCCATATTTTAACTGAACCCCCTTAGCTCCTCCAGCCCCTCATCAGGAGCTGCCCATCCCTTCCCACACTCGAGAGCTGCCGTCACCCCACGAGAGAAAAGCCCGTGGAAAAAGAGCCCGGGGTAAGATTTCTGAGGACAAATCACATACTTTTGTTGCATAAGGAGCCGGCTCTGACAGCCGGGCTCTCGGCTCCCCCGCCCCAAATACCAGACCCCGCCCGCGAGCAAAACCTGTTGAGCCCGAATGTGCCTGAACAGACAGTTCTTTGTGATTCTCTTTGTTTTTCCTTCTCTTTTGGGGTTTGGAAGCGGCACTGATGATCGCACAGGGATGGGCCCGAGGACTTCCCGGCCCTTGGCCAGAGGCAGCATCATGTTTAACCCCTAAAGCCCTTTGCTCGCCTACATCTCTGACACCATCCCCTTTTCCACACCCTGCTCCTGCTCATTTCCCTGTTATCCCAATCCACTTGCATCTCCTCCCTCTGCATTTTTCTCCCTTATTTCTCCCTTTCCACCTCTTTTTTTCCCCTTGATGCTTCAGCACTCTCCTCCATTCCCAACCCAGACAGGTCCAATCCATCCTCATGCCGTAAAATCCCACCCCATAAACGCCACGCCAGGGGGGTTGGATGAGCCCGATGGCCATGGAGCTGCCAGGATAGGAGTTTAATCCCGATCCAGGGGTGTTTTATGATCCCCTGTGGCAATGCTGGGCTGGCAGTGTGTGCACAGCACCAGCAAAGCCCCAGAGCAGCGTTTAACCCTCCTCAGCTCTTGCTCAGCTCTCTCATGACTCAGTTTCCCCCCATTTCAGGGCTCAGGGAAGCTCTGCCCCACTGGCAATGCAGGCAGGGGGTGCAGAGGGACCCTGAACTCCATCCCAGCTCGTGAATCAGTATTTTAGAAGAAATTTAAAACCACTCGATGTTGCAAGAGGCTGAAAGCCTGCCCGAGGATCCACCCCTGGGCTCCTTGTGCAAAGCCAGGGGGTGAGCCCCAACCTCCCCGCCGCTGGCATCAGGCTCTGGTTAAAAAATTAAGGCTCAGCTGACTCAGCCTGGCCGGATATCGGGATGTTGAATCCAGCCGGGAAAACTTCGTCGGGCTCAGGGAGACATTTTGCAAGGGGAAGAGCCGGAGCAGGAACCGCATCTGGAAGCGATTGGGGGCGAGGAGCCTCTCCCAGGCACAGCAGGGAATTCCAACGGCGTGAGCTCAGGTTAAAGCCTCCTTCACAGACCCGGGATTAAAGAGGAGAACCAAACTTCAGCATATATTTATGTGTTTTTAAACCTGCAAATAACGAAGGGAAGGCAGCCAGCTCCCCACTTGGTCCTACATGGATGCAGCTTTGCGATTTAGGGTAATTCTGATTTGCAATAAAAAAACCGCAAAAAACAACAAAATTCCAAAAAGGAGGAGAAATCTCTGTGTATTTGTGGTTCTAATTTCAGATGTTGTGTCAGGAATCCTCCTTCGGCGCTGCCTCATTTCAAACGATGCACCCCTGCACCACTCATCCCCTGGGACTCCTGTATCCCAATTCCAAGCATCCCTCACTGCCACGGGCTGCATCCCACAATGGTCCTGGAGTGGCAAACTCAAGAGCATCCTTGCGATGACATGGAAGGCCGATGGAGGATGCCAGCCTAGCTTGGGCAGAGTGGTTGTCCTCAAGGAACCGACACAGTGAGGAGCCCTCAGCCTCTTCCAGTGATCCCTGAGCCGTGGGACAGGGAGCAGCAGCACCCATGGGTGACCAAACCCACCTTCGTTGGACATTCCAGTAGAGCAATTTCTGGCAGGGCAGGATCCACATGGGATGGGCGGGATCCAGCCCTGCTGTGCCCCCAGATCGCTGCTCTGTCCCCATCACACACCGGACGCCCCAAAAGAAGAGCTCACCCGCATCCTCCCCAGCTGCTCCCACCCACCTTGCTGGCGGCGTGGCCGTCACCATCCCACACCGACGGGGCTGGACCAGCCGGGAGCGGCGTCTGCCGGCACTGCCGGCACCGCAGCCCGGAGGTCTCCGGCAGGCAAAGCACATCCTGGAGAGCAGCCTCAGCCTGCGCCAGCCCAAAGCCACTCCAAGCATCCGCCAGGGCGAAGGAAAACCAGGATGGAGGATGGCTTGTTTTTTCCGTTCCCCGACAGCCAAATCCCTTTTTCCTTCCTCTAAAGACGCTCTCCAGCCCAACCCCTGTCACATGCAAGGGGTCAGCAGCTGGAAAAGTAAGAGATTAGCAAATGCTGGGGGTTTTCCTCTTCCTTTCCAAGAAGACACAGGGTTTTCCTAGAAAAGCTCCATAAACACGAGGATTGCAGCTGGAGGAGGGAGAAGTGTGAGAGGAAAGCGACGGGAACTTAAGAAACACCGAAAAAGAGAACCAGAAGTTGCAACAAGCAGAGTGAAAGTATCAAATCATTTCCTTTCCACACTGCAAAGCCAAAACCGCCTGTGCAACTGTTCCCGACAGCAGTGTACGAGCAGGAGCCTGGGATGGGGAGAGCAGGATGGGGGCACAGAGGGATCCAGGTGAATCTGGGATGCCAAGCTCTGCAGGAGAAGGACCACATCTCTCAGGGACACACAGCTCTCAGGCTACACCCAGAGAAAACAACCAAACATAAAATAACTATTTTATTTTTTTTAAAGCCCAATAGGGAAAGTTGTGGAGAAACAGACTCCGTGCTGCCAGCCTGAATCAGCTCTGGAATATTCAAAGCTAAAGCAATGGGGACATCACTTTATCCAAGAGAATAAACAACAGAATACATGGGATTTAGAGATATTGCCAAATAATTAATTAGCGGGAGTCAACCTGAGAATTGCTGCCAGCCAAAAACCCCTGAACACAGGCGTGGGGAGGGCCCTGGCCTCAGCATTCCCATGTCCTGCAGCCTGGCATCCACCTCTGATATTGGTTGTAAGGATGGGGATGATACAAGCTACAAAACTACAGGCTTGGAGATGTCAGTAGAACTGCTCCAGAGTTTAAAATGGTCTTAAAGAAATGTTCTCAGTTCATGGGTGGGTTTTCTCTCCAGAAAAACCTGGGGAGCAGGAGGATGCTCTGATCCCAGCTCTGGAAGGCACCCTACTTGCAGATCTCCATGGTGGACATCCCTTAAAATCAGTGTGCACAGACAGTTCCTCCTCTTATATTTACATTTTCAAAGACCTTATTCCTTTGTGGAATTCAGTGCCTTGCTGGAGCAGCTGCTATTAATTCCCTGCCCGGAGCTGGAGGAGCAGCAACCCTCTAATGATGCAGATAATTAAGGATAGGGGTTAGGGAGAGTCCAGCAGAGAGTGTGGATCCCATCCGTGAAAGTGAGGCATTCATTAAAGATTGGACACATCATTAGGAGCCAGGGTAGGAAGAGGACATTTAAACCCATCAGTTCTATCACTGACCCGGGCTCTGCCCTGCCCGGGGTGCCCATCCCAGGGGAAGCCTTGACAGAAGCAGCTGCCAAAGTCTGGGCAATCCCTCTGCTCCACCACGTGCCTCCGAGAGTGGTCAGAGGAAGAGCCCGGCAGAGCAAACGGGGAAATTCAGCAGAGCTTCCCCAAAAACTCCACCATAAGACTGTACTTAGCTCACCTTGCCAAGAGACAGGGATCAGTCACTGGGCAACCCACCGGGCATCGCCCGCCCAGCCCGACAGGACAGACGCATCCCACGCCAGTGTCTCAGCTAAGGAGCACAAAAAGTCCCCGGAGAAAGGTTTTTCCTTTGTTCTCCACTCCCCAGAACAAGAAAATCCCACCGGCTCACCCTGCAAAGACCTGACATGGAAAGCTCAACGGGGAACGGCCCGGCTGGTCCTTTTCCTGCTGTCTCAGGACAAGCATCCTCATCTCTCCCTGCGAACAAGCCTGTCCCGTGGGAGAACAGGGCTCCAGGCACACACGATGGGCTGGGATAGGCTCCATCCTGCACCGACATGCCCAGATCCGCTCCCAGCAGCTCCGTCCACACCGGGATCGGGTGGGATCAACAGCGATCCCTCCTACCCCTCTGGGACCACCGGGCTACCAGAGTGCATCCATCAAACAGCCAGAGGATGCTCAGGAATGGGGAAAAGAAGGGCTCAGACCACTCGATAAATCCTCCTCAGCGCGTTGTTCCGCGGCCAGCGAGGAGTGCTGAGCCGCACACGGAGCACATCCTCCCCTCCCGGGGCCTCCGGGGGGATTTTCCCCTCCTCGCCGCGGCTCCCGGGCATTCCCAGCACACGGACCCGCCGCAGCGAGCCCCCCTCGCGCTACGGGAGGGGACAGACCCTCCTCCCGGGGCTCCCAGGGTGGGATCGCCCTCCTCGGGGGCTGCCGTGGGCAGGAGCGCTGCCCAAGGCCGGGTTTTCCCGGCGAGATGAAGGGTTTTGTTTCGCCGGGAATGGGGCGGCAGCAGATGGAAGGGCACTCGCCGCTGCCCACGGTCGCTTCAGGCACTGATTAAGGGCGTTAATTAGAAAAATCATCATAACAATCATTAAAAATCCCCAAAACATACAAATAAAGCCGTCTTCTCCCTTTGCGATGTGCCGCGCTCGCCAGGGCAGCGATGCCGAAGGTGTGGGATGCGCCGGCGGGTCCGAGCTGGGGCCAACGGGGGTCCCCCCCCGTCCCCATCCTGCACCCCCCATGCCGACCCTGCCCATGCCCTGCCCTGCCCTGCGCCCTCCCAGTGCGGGGTCCCCCCACGCCAACTCCTCCAGCGCCCCAAAAACCCATGGGGGTTTTGCTTCCCCTCTCCCCTTTTTTTCGCTCAACACCGCCCGACTCGCAAACACGCTCTGGAGACGCGGACCCGGAGGGACCCGGAGGGACCCGGGGGGACNGCAGCTCCCGGTCCCCCCATCCCCGGAACCGGAGAGGTCGGGGAGGACAGCCAGCCCTTCCCTTTGCCCTGTGGACCCCCAGAAATCATAGCGCTGGAGGCAGCCCCCTCGCCGGGCAAGTCCCCACCGCACCCATCTGCCCAAAATTGGCTCACAGCATATTTTTAGGGGCGGGAAAAGCTTTTCCCACCAGGTCAGAGTCAGGGATGTATGCACCGTCTCCCCATTGAGCCCCCATGAGAAGATGCTCAAACCATCACGAGATGACACACGAAGGATCTGGGGTTGGCTTTGCTTAACCAATATTAAGTATTTTTCTTTCTCTCTCAAATAAATTAACTCCCACTGCAGGAATGCCCATGTCCAGCCACCTCATTCTCCCACGGGATTCCATTTCCACCCCACTCCACAATGTACAACACCAGCAGCCAACGCTTTGAAGTTTTTATTCCCCTCAGGATTCTTATTTCTAAAGTCTCAAACCCATTCCTCCTATGCTGGGGTGGGCTTTGCCTACCCCGAGACAACATTAACACTGATTTTTAAATGGAAAATAATGTCAAATATTGGTGCTGGAGGAGGCAGCTCCTTGCTGAAGGAGGAAAAGTTTATTCTCCTTTTTCAAGCAAGAGACAGAGGGAACCTGGAGGGCACCACCAGCTGAAGACTGACATGTCCAACCAATATTAATCAATAAAATACCTGTGGAGCTGATGGATTCAGTTTTGCCAAGGGAACTACATCAATGTTTAAAGAGCATCCTCACCTCGTCCCTCATCCTCCCTGGGATGGGATTTCCTTGCCATTAAGTGGGGCAGAGTTTTACCCGAGGTGACAGGCGAACTTGCTGTAATTAGGTTTTAATTGCCACAGGCTCCTAGACAATCCAGGGGTAATTAGTGGGGCTGCAGCTCAACAGGGGAAGCTGGGATTTGTTTGAAGGATATTTCGACCCCTCAGTCTCATGGGTTCCCCAACTCGTTTATTGCATCTGAAAACAATAAACGGTGTTCAATAAAGCTCCAGCAATAATAATGCATCCCAAATGTCTGTTTTTACCGTGCCCCCAAGACAGAATATTAAAAGAGGCTGCAAAGCTTCACTTCCCAGGGTCTTCTCCATCCCCAGCAGCTCCTTCCTGCTGTGGATGGTGGATGAGCTCATTTTGGGGTGATAGTTTCCATCCCCAGCATCCCCCATTGGCCTGGGGCAGCATCAACAGGGCAAGGAGCAGGACAAAAGCCCTTGCAATGATGCAAACCCAGGATCAGAGGGATCAGAGAGCTGCCTTGCCCTGATCTCTGTGTCAGCAGGTTCTGGTGCCATGGCTCAAGCTTCACCAAGATTTGGGGAAACGATGGTGATCCCACACCAAGCATTGGACACCAGTTGTGCCTGTCCCACAGGAGCATCAGGATACCTGCACGCAGCAGTTGTGCATCCGTGGAACAGGCACAAGGTACCTGCATTGCCTGCTCACACCTTGGATGACCCAACCACCCTAGGTGGACCCAAAAACCAGCCATGGGCTCCCCCTGGCCACCAAAGACCCAGCAGACAACAGGGTTCAAAAGCCCACCAGAAAATGGAAACTTATTTGCGTCTGTAGCAGAGTGCCAGGAGCCTCCACTCAGTAGTCACTGCTAGCAACTACACCCTGCCCTAATATTTAATTTACAAAGGATAAATTGCCAGTTGGATTAATTCAGCATGATGAGCACTGAGTAATTTGGAGAAGAAAAGGGGGGGAGGAAAACCCTGGCTGTTTGAGGAGTGAATTTGTAATGAGCTCTACCATCACCCAGTGCAGAGCCATTTGGAAATGACACCAACAAAAGGGTTTGGGAAATGGCCTGGCTGCAGCAGCACAGAACAGGACTGGTGTCCTTCCTCACCAGGGCATGGGCAGAGGTTCTGCCATCACACCAGCTCTGAAAGGGTGATGAGGCCAAAGCAGGAAAGAAGGATCTGTTAATGAAGGGGGAAGGGGATGCCCTCGGCCAGGCTCACAGCATCTGCTCCAGAGGGACAAGAATGGGCTGATTCATGCCCAGCACAAGCCCGCTTTGTCCTGCCGACCACCTCGGCTCACCCTTCCTCCAGCCACAGCCTGGGAATGCAGCCTGGCTTTGCAGACCCAGCCCCAGGACCTCAATAAATCCTTTGAAGGCTCCAGATCCATCAGAATCCTTCCCACTGAGCCCTTCTCTTGGGACAGGCCCATCCCTGGCTCCACAGAGATGGGTGATGGCAGCACACTTCCTCATCTCCCAGGAAAACAATTCCTCGAGCAGAAGCCAGACAGATGGTCTGTGGAAGATGTGCTGCTTGGTCGTCTCTCACAGCCCTCAGAGAGTCTATTTTCAAGACTGAGGGTGTTTTTTCAGTAGCTGAGGACCAGAGAGGCTTCCTGGGAGACAGGATGGGCCTGTTATTTAATCATCTCTTAATCTCAGGTTGGCCTGGATGGGGGCATAAAACTGGGATGTTCCCTCACCCAGGGAGACCAAGCTCCCTCTTAGCACAGAAAATGCTCTGGTCTAGAAAAAAAAAAATCATCGCTTTCCCTTAGCAACCTAAGACATAGAGAAAGGGAGAGCCAGGGGACAGCCAACCCACTGACCATCTCCAGATGCCAAAGGTTCCCGCTTCCCAAAATCAACTCTGGCCACTGCTGTGCTCTGCTCAGGAGGTACGTAGTGCTGAAGCAGGAGGGAAAGCTCCTGCAGCCCATCACCTTTCTTACCATGGATTGGATTTTAAGACTCAGAGAATAAGTTGGAAAATACCTCTAAGATCAAGTCCAACAGTTAACCCAGCAAATGGGAATTTCTGCAGAGAATTAAGGAAAGGTGGCTGCATCCAGCTGCTCTGCCTCTTCCTGCTGCAAGAAGGTACCAGGGAACTGCCTGACCTGAATATCTATAAATGGGATGAGCTGAGCAAAGCCCTGGGGCAGCTCTAACGATGCCACTTGCACTCCAGCCAGCTCTAGGCCACTCCATCACAGCAGCAGCCTGGAAAAAATAAATCACATCTGTTTTTTCCTCCCACCAGCAAAAAAAAAAAAAAAAAAAAAAAAAAAAAAACTTCTTAGAGTTCAGGGTGTGGAAAGGAGCAAAGAACTGGGTATCAGAGAGACGATTCCTGCGATTCCATCCCCGGTTACCAACCAGAAACCAGAGCCCTTGCTGGCAACAAGAACTCATGAAGTTTTTAGAGGTTTATGTCCAGTGGAGAAGCCACCGAGGAATCAATGGCTGGGACGCAGAGCAAGCTCTCTCCATAGCAGCAAAATTGGTTTTTCCCACCACAACAGGTCACCAAGTCCAACTCCTGGCTCTTTCCTGCCCCACCACCACCTTGGCAGAAGGAAGAGCACTATTATTTATTTATAATCCTTGCAAAGCCTCGAGCAGGCGCTGGCAGCAAGGGGCTGCCCTTGGACACGAGGTCATTTCAGACAGAGATGATGAAGGAGCAGTGGAGGGGATGGCTCTGGGGCTGGGGCTCAGGCAGCACACAGCGTTTGTGTTCACAGAGCCAGCCGGAAAGGGCGAGGACTCGGTTAGTCACTGATTCATTTGGAGCAAGACACCCCTCCCTGCCCCAGGAAAGCTGCAATCCCTTTCCCAGGGGTAAAGTCATAGGAAATACGTGAGGCTTTCTGAGGACAATGTGCTTTTTGGACTCATCTGTCTGCCTATTCCCCTGTCTGAGCTCACAACTGGGGACAGGGGTTGTCCTTTGTGTGGAAAAGATGGATACACACAACCTCTCCTGCCCAAACCCCTCCACTGCATTTCAGAGGCACCCAGTCCAGTGTAAAATCCAGCACACTCAAAGGGGTTTATTCAAGAAATGTTTTAATGGACTTGAACAGACAACACAGTTTCCATAGCAAAGGATCATCAGCCCCATCTCGTACAAAAACAGAGTTAAGAAAACATAACAGCAACTAAGCCTTAAAAAACCCAAAACAACCAACCAACAGTAAAAGGGGTATTTGTTAAAAAAATATGATAAAAAAAACACCTCTGCCTGCTCACACTTTTCCTGCCTCCTGGAATTTCTTAAAGAGGGGCTCATCAGCCCGCAGGGGGAAGGTCAGGGCCCGTTTCTGGTAGAAGGCAGAGTCCATGTCGAGGTTGTCGATGACATCAGCCAGGAGATGGCCTCTCTCCACAGAGCTGCCTGGTGCGTCGTAGCCCAGGGCGGTGAAGTGCACGTGCAGGTGGTAATAGGAGGGCTGGTAGTGCAGGTAGACCCGCAGCTGGGAGCCAGGCACCCCGAACCGTTTCACTATGGCCTCCTGTGGAGGGAAAACACACGGGTCAGGACAGGCAAGACCTTGGAATGGATGGAAAAGGCCATTCCTGGATGGCATAAGGAAAGGCAGAAGAGATTTTTGTTTCCTCACAGGATAGGAGCAGAACAAGTTGAAAGGGCAGAGCTCTTCCCACCCTCTGTTTGAGCCTCTGCAGGGACAGAACAATGCCTCCAGCTGCCCCACTTTTCTCCCTCCATGATGGGACGTGCTCTCCACTGATATCGTTTTCCCTTCCACCCTTATCGCCCGGGCTCATTCAGCAAGTGACAGGGATCCTGTTACCAGCCAGTGTAATTAAAGCTATAAACAGCACCAGTGAACTCCGGCTCCGTGCACTGCAATCCCCTGACTAATCTCTTAATTAATCTCCCACTTTCCCCAGTGCAATTACTTTCCAAATTCTAACGCAGTGAAGGAAAGAGAAGCTACTGCACATCCATCTACCAAACACACCCTGTGGAAAAACACGTCAGCTGGTAGGAACGGGCGAGGAGTCAGGGAGGAGGTTGTTAATACAGGGAGGATGGGGAGCTCACTGCTAAGGGGAGGAACTGAGCACCCCTAAAGCATCTCAGACACGGCATGACTTGAGGAAGGTGCTGATGGAAAGCAGGGATCAGGGTCTCCAGGCAGAGAGAGCAGCATAGGCCTGTTTTGTGATGTATCACCTCCCGGTTCTCTGGCTCTAGGCAGATGCTGTGCCAGAAAATCCAGGCAGTGCCCCTGCAGAGGCCACCAAGCCCTCCCTGGCCAGATGTGGGACCAGCCTCACACTCACCTTGCCCTCCTGCAGGACGTTCCTCAGCAGTGGGAGGTGCTCAGCTGTGAGGTCCCTCAGGGACTTGATCTCCCGGCGGTGCACGACGGCCACCAGGTACAGGTCATCCAGCTGCAGACACAGGACAGGGGTGGAGGGGACACAGGAAGAGCAGAGGGAGGCAGCAGCACTTAGGACATGACACAGCATCCACAGCTTCCCAGGCTCTGTATACAGGGGTATCTGCCCTTGTGTTCAACCCACACCCAGGCTGGGCTGAATCTCCCTCTACAGGATGCACTCGCCCACAAACTCACTGCACCTCAAAACATCATTCCTGAACAAACTGGGTTTTGTCAGAGGAGAACAGCCTCATCCCAACCAATAAACAGCAGGATCACAAATGCCTTCTCATCTTTGAAGGCAGATGGGGTGACCAGCTCTTCCATACCATGAGCAGTGTGCTCAGTGCTGCCCCTGGACACTCACATCTCCCTGAGCACCTCAAAAACATCATCCCCGTGGGACTGAGGATGGAGACCTGGTGCAGGTGAGGGTCACCAGGGAGCCTGAGGTCTGCCAGCACTCCCTCTGTGCACAAACATCAGGGCCTTCTCAGAGATGGTTCATCTCCCCCGCTCAGATGAGGATTTACAGTGAACCACAGCGGCCAAAACTGCAACTGTAGATTTTTCCCAGTGAAAAGCTTCCCACTTTTCCACTGTGCAAACAGTTGGCCACTTTCCAGTCACACCAGTTCTATAAATAACAATTTTCAAGACCTAATTGGTCACTGTACAACCCCAGGGCAGTGAAATATGTCAGTTCAGCAGCTCTCAGCCAGACCTTTGGCATCCCCTGAAGCTCTTATCACATTCAATGTTTAACAAGACATAAGGCTGTGGATCATTACACTTAAAAAACATAAAAACCCCAGTCTCCTTCAGCTCAGCCAGTGACTTTCTAATACAAACACTGGAAAGCAAGGGGTTTGGATATGTGAGACCCACCAGATCTCTTCAGTGCTGTGAGAAACCCACGTGGCTATTTGGAAACAGATGCTTGTGCTTAAGGATGCTCTCAAGACCCTTCATGGGGCTGTTCCTGCACCCAGCCAGCATAGCAGTGCTCTTTGGTTTTTGGTTCTGTTTGATTCCCATGCACAGCTCCGGAGAAAGAGTATCAGTCTGTGCTCTTTGGCTCTGGGCTGGCTGGTGGGAGGGAAGGCAAACAGCTCCTCTTCTTAGAACATCTGCATGTTGCTGATTGAAACAAATAAGCCTGTTGCTAAAAAGGCCCGAAATGATGTCATGCCAGGCATCACTTCAGGTAACGCCTTGGGCTTCCTGCAGCTTTGAAACTAACACAAAAATGTGGAGGAAAAAAAAACACACCAAAAAATTAAAAAGAAACACACCAAAAAAACCCACAACAATTTAAAAAAACCCCAAGAAGCCACTTCAAACCACTATTGAGGCTGGGCAGCCAGAGCTGAGGCAACGCCCAGAAGGTTGAAGCTGGCAGATTACACAACACAAAGGAGAAATTTTTCTCCCATCCATCAGCCTAAAATAATTCCAGGTGAAATCTGCAGGATTTGTGGGCCAGGTGCTAAGCGAGTGCGAGGCAACACTGCTGACAGGACTCGTAAGGGAGGGCTCAGAGAGTCCCTGCTGGGAGCTGTGTCTGGTTCCCTGATTTCACTCGGCAGCCTTGCCTGACCAGTGGGGTGCAGCAGGAGGAACTGGTGCTCCCAGGCAGCCCCGGGGCCGGCAGGATCAGCTCTGCCTCAGCATCACCCACAGCCAAGAAGAAATTCCTTGGCTCAAAGGCAAAGCTCACAGCCTTTCCTGGGATGCTGGCTCGCCTGCCTGGGAACCAGACCGGCCGTCCAAAGGGCCCAGATAGCTCCAGGGATGACTCTGGTGCAGACAGCAACTCAGCACTTGGGGAGAAATCCAGAAGATCCTGTTCAGCATTCCAAGAGGCGACAGGAGCATGGGTAAACCTCCCCTAAGGACAAATCCTACCACCGAGGCACTCCCTGACCATGCCAGCTGGGAGACATGGATGCAGCAGGTCTCTAGAGAAAGCTGAAGCACAATTTTTAGCCCAGTCCTGATGTGAGTTGCAAAGCTTAGTTGCAGCAAGTAAAGATTTCCACCAGATTGCTCACAGCCAGGAAAGGGACAGCAATGCTGTATGTTTTAGGGTCCCAAAATATTGTCCCTGTGAAAGGGTACTGAACCGGTCACAGTGGCACAGTCTGAAAGCCTGACGTGTATCCCCCATGCTGCAAATTCCCTCCAGGAAGAACAAGTGGAAAATGGAGCTTGGTTACCCCCTCACAGCTAAACAGGTCATTTTTAGAGTAGCTGATGTGCAAGGAATTCCCGGGAGCAGACACTACCCTGCAGTGACTCACCTGTGCTCCCCAAGTCACTCCCCGAGACAACTCTGAGCTGCATCACAAACAACTGCTCCCAGCACAGACATACAGGATGGTGCTGCCCACCACTGCAGACTTGTGTTCTCAATTTTTTTTTGAGACTTAATTTCCATTTCTAAGTCTTAATCATATGGAAACTTTCCCTGCCTGCCACCTGCAGAAGCATATGAGGATCAGAAACACAAAGGGGACTTTTTTTTGACACCACCAGCTTTAAGGGGGAGGGTATGTGTGGAGTTTCACCACCCCAAAAGTACAGCAAAAAAGGGAGCCAGAGCCCAAGGAAATAATTCTCAGTTTAGGATTACAGCCAGAGCTTGAAAAATCATTTTCACCAAGTGGCCACTCCCACGAGGGGTGAAGCAGCTGCTCAGCAGCCAACAACCATCTGTTTAACACTGTGCAGGGGAGTCAACTACAGCAAGCAGAGGCCAGCATCCGCCTGGTTTGCACCTAAAGTCAAGGCTTGCAAAGAATGTTCAGCAGGAAGAAACATGCAGGATTTCAGTTCAAGCACATCCCAGCAACATTTGGGCTGATAGAGAGAAAGTGAACCCAGTAAATACATCCCAGCAGCAGTGAGAACAGCCTAGGTTCTGCAGCATCCACAATCAGCACGTGAGAAAAGGCCCTGACAGTATCCACACTAACAAGACTGTGAACAGAAGGACACAGGGACCTACTAGAACTTCCATCAGGATGCTGTTTGTAGCCTGAAAACGGACATTTCTTCTCAATAACCTTCAGAGAGGCAGCATTAGAGGAGCAAACTAACCTGGTTTTGATTCCACTTTAAATCTGGAACTAGAACAAAGCCATTGGAAGGATCTGGGTTTTCATAGACAATTCTATCAGCCTCAGCTTTCTTCTCCAGGATATTATACACCCACTGAAAGAGAAACATATGATTTATAAACCAGTAGAGAATATAAAACCCAACATCTTAGGTGTATTTAGCCCAAGCTCATGGATTACTGCACATTCCCTGCAACTAGAAAACCCGAACTCCAATGACTTAATTTTAAGATAACTATATAATTTATAGTTAATTATCCATAAAACACCCCAACAAATAACCATGTACACGGTATTATGAGTACTTCAGTGAAAAGCAGTGGAGTTCAGCTCTTGGGGGGCTCAGCACACACCTCTTGCAGCATCAGGGAACTATTTACACCCCACAAGCTGCACCAAAATCTTTACAAGGTCTGGGAACAGAACTTGGCTGATTTTGTTCCCAATTCAAAGTGGAAGGCAGATTGCTCACAAGCCTGAGTTGGATGCAGCTCTGGCTGCTGGCAGCTCACCAGGGGGACACAAAAGGCCTGTGTTTTTTTGGGCAGTGCACCTCTCTTGACTGGCTGGCTGATTAGAAAGCAGTTCACCACTCTTCTTCCATAGTTAAGGTTCCAGCCTCCAGCCTGGTGTAAGCCCTGCTCTGGTTAATCCCTCCATGCTCCTCCTGCAATGCAAAGCACCATTCAGAGAAGAGTTTTGGAAATGGAAAATACCAGGGATAAGGGACAGAGTAAGACCTAGGAAAAGGATCTCTGCTCTCCCTGGCTCCCAGCCTGAGTTCCAGCATCCTTCTCTATACCTCCAAAATGTACATTATGCTCTAGCTTATGCCTAGTTTAAGTACTGGACTGCCAAGGGAGTCCCCACCCAGATCCCTGGAAGACAACATAAGGCAGTAGGAAAGCACTGGGGCTTGGAAGCTGAAAATGTTTGCCAAAATCATTATCCCCACCAAACATGGATATGGAGCATTCTGGTTGCTCCAGGTGGGTAGGGAAGGTGCAGTCAGTCCCACAAACACAGTGGTGGGTGCTGTGTATATCAGACACTTTTGGGGAACTCCATCAAGAGTTTAATTAATCTAATCAAAACTTAGGATCACTGTGAACTGACCTGAATATATATGGAGGGAAAAAACAACCTCTTCTCCCCTGATCTGGTGTTTTTTGCTTAAATTTCTGGCCTTTTCTTCCTAGCAACAACATCTCAGAGATTAGATTCTCCAAGTGATTCTGGAAAGCACAGCACAAGCTCACTGTGCTCTGTTAGCCCGGGAGGAAAGCTCAGCAGGAAATGGAAGTTTGGTCTTTGTTGAGGTTTTTGTGCCTGCTCTGATCACAAGTGCCAAGCTATCACTGCCCCAAATAAGGTCACTGATCAGATGAGCTGAATTTTAAACCCAAGGCTGCCTCGTGATGGGCAGGTCCCCAGCTGACTGACTGCTCCTGCTGCTCCCAGCACAAGATCAGCAAGGAGAATGCATGCCCAGGGATGGGCACCACAATAAAACCATTATCCTGAAAGCATCCACGCTCTACATCCTCCAGCAGGAAACACAGACGCCTCTGTAGTCCCCTGATACTTCTGTTACTCTTCACATTCCCTCTTCCATTCAGCAAAACCAGTTGGATAAAGACAAGGAACTGCATTATCAAACTCCAGAGGTCAAGGACTGACTGTGCTGACCATGATTCCTCAGCAGATGCTCCTGATGGTCACCATGAATATGTTTCCATGTACAGTTCACAAGCATTTGGTAGAGGAGGCAGTGAGAGCTCAAGCAATTCCCGAGGGCAGCTGCTACACCAAGGAACCTAACAGCCTTGGAAGCAAAAGCATGGATAAAACATCTATACAACCTGGTGGAAACACATTCTTGCCTTTCTCCAGCTAATAAATGCTGCAGTTTAAGGCAGCAGGAAAGAGGAGGTGGAGGTCATCCAAGGCCCCAGGCTGGTTTTGGGGAGTTATTTTTAATGGATCACCTCAGCAAACCCAGGATTTGTTTTACTCCCCCTTCTGCACAGGGTGGCAAAAATTGGTCCCTACAGACTTGTGTCCATTTGGTCTCTAAAGGAGAAAAATAGAGAGAGGAACGGTCAAAAAGGATAAAAACAGAGGAGAAATCTGGGTTTGCCCAGGGCAAGGAGGACACCAAAAGTAGCAGTTTCACCACCCAGAGTATGGACTGAAGGACTGAATGGCAGGAGCAGCAGCCAAAGCCCAAGGAACGAGTTCTGATGCAGGGATCCAAGACCGATTTCTTCCTCTCCATTTCCACAACACACCAGAGACTCCTAAAGAGCCCAGTGAACAGCACCGACGCCCAGGGAGCCACCCTTGGAAAGGAGGAACGCCTCAGCTTTTCTCCAAAAACTTTGGGAAAGGCAACTTGGAGTACAGCTCCAAGGCAAATATTTTCCTGCAAAGATGGAAAAGGATGGCTGAGCCAGTCAGATGAGAAGGGGCAGCACTACAGAGCTGACAACACAGCCAATAGGGAGATGGGACAGGGCACTCCTGGCTCTCCAGCCTGGGCTCTGGAGGAGACTTCAGACAACCCAGGATGTTGGAGACCAAAGACATCCACCTCTGCAGGAGCAGGTGGTGGTGCCTGTACCTGGATGCTGAAGCTCTGGGACTGGATGAAGGGCAGGGTTATGTTCTTGTAATCCTCCCAGGTCTCCCGGATGAGGTGCACTTCCTGACGGAGGTACTTCTGGATGTGTTTCTCCGTGGCAGGGTACACCACTGTGGCTTTGATCTCTAGGAACAAACATGGTGACTGAGTTACCACCCACATTTGCCTTCTTCAGTCCCCAACAAATCTCTTTTCCCTTTCAATAAATGTCACACTAAGACATTTTGAAGAGACACCACTAAAATAGGGTGAGGGAAAACAGATATGGAAAGCAAACAAGTGCTTCAACCTCCCATGCTGCTCCTGCTTTTCTGGAGGAAGGAAGAGCCAACAACACAGTCAGGGCCTGTCTTTCCAGTCCAGGTGGAGAAGTTTGTTGTCTGGAAGGGTTTTCCCACACCTGCTCCTCCAGGCCTATCAGCAGCATCAGGGCAGAGCTGGGGCTCCCAGGGCAGGGTTTATGTGCAGCAACCAGGACAGAAACACAACTCCAGGGACAGGGGTGCAGCTTCCTCATACTCACACCTGAAGCTCACAGATCGCACCCAGCAACTTTTTCCAGCCACGAACCCAGAGGAGCTCCAAGGAGCAGCTCCTTCCCAGAGTTCTCAGGCAGGTGCTTGGCCTCAAGCCCCAAGAGCAGGAAGCAAAGAGGTCAAGTGCCCAGGGACAGATCCAGAGCAAACAACATGGGCTGATGGGTCAACACAGCACAGGATGAGCTGAGGGAAGAGGGCTGAGTGACCCCTGCCCACAAAGAACATTTCCCCATTTACTCTGGCAAAAAGAAAACATTTTCTGTTTGCCTCAAGATTAGAACTTTGCTGTGTGATTTCTGTGGCATTAAACAGGATGCAAGTGCTCACCCTGTTGACCTGGCAGCTCTGAGGTAAATCCTACCCTCAGGGGTAAAGCCCTCAGAAAACATCCCTCCTTGGCAGAGGTTGGACATGTGATACAGAGCCTGACACAACTCCACGGTGTTGCAAGGGCACAGGAGGCCCTCTGCCTCCCCAGCTAACACAGAGCTGCCATAAACATCAGTGCAGGGGGAAGAAGAGCCCTGTGAGCCCAGGCACACCGGACCGAGGCACTGCAAACACCCCAGTCTGTGCCCAGGGTCTGCCATGGAAACCCATGACCAAAGCCATGCCTCATGCTTTATGTATGTTTATATGCTAGCCAGACACTGAATATAAACACCTATTTGTTCTTAAAGCTCGGACTTAGGGTGGTTTGTCTTTTTTAGTTTTCTCATTTCTGTTTTTTTAAGGTCCGTGCTACACAAGCCCAGAGACTCTGCCTTTTCATTCCATGCCAAACCCAGCTTAACGAAATCCACAGGAAAATGCTGGTAACATGAAATATGAAAATGCAAACCACAAGGGCAGTCTGGTCTGATTCCCACCATGCACATGTTCAAACAAGGTTGTTTTCCAGGACTCGATTAGCACTTCTAGCAGGATGATGTAATACCAAAGAAAAAAAGACAAACCTGTAGCTCTCCTCACTTAAAAAGACCAGCAAAGCACACGGGGAGAAAACAAAAAAGGCAAAAAGATAAAATACCACATCCAGCCTCAGGCTGAAACTTCCAGTTTAATTTTAGACCCCAAAACAAGAGCAGAAGCTGCAGCAGAAGCCTCTCTGTGCTGGGTGGTGATAACCACAATGAGTGGGGGTGCAGGGAACACAGAATGGCTTTCCTGGCACCTCCCCTGTTTGGGGAGGCTGCTTATACTGGGGGAGAGCACTCAGAGGGCTTTAAATCAGAGACCACAGAACCCCTTAACGTGCAGCTATGGCTGAGCAGATGTTCAGAAGAGAACAGGGGGGAGAAGCTGTGGTTCACTAATGATAACTTCCCTTCTAAAGGTCTCATCAACCCCAAAATGTCCCAGCAATGCTAATTAGCATCAATCACTGCAGCCAGAGAGGCTGCCTCATACCTGTTCAGAGTCCTTAGGAGTCACACACAGGATGCAAAGTCACAGCTGAGTGAGACCGGGCTCACCACAGAACCTTTCCAGCGCTGGCGCGCAGCTGCACATTCCAGTTTCCAAGCCTGCTCTTGGCAGGCTCCACGTGCTTCAGAGCAGCACGTAGGCTGTGGGGCACCCACAACCTGCCCTGGCCTGGAAATAGGGTAAGGAACCACTGGACATGGAATGTGGGTTTCTAAGCTGGCAGAAAGGCCAGGGATTGTCTCCGCTCACATCCAAGTGACATCAGCCAGACCGTTCCGGAACATCAGCCCAGGGACACCATGGAGCATCTGTGGTTTATTCTGGAAGTGAGGCCTGACCACCAGTTAACTACAGATTATAAAAAAACTAGGAGGTTTAATTGAAGGAATCTGGATGAGCAGGTGGTGGAGGTACTGCCATAGCAGAGACTGACTAGGCTGTTGGCCCTACAAAGGGCATTTGAGGGGAACACCACGCTGGGAAACTGCCCAGGAGAAAAGGAGGCTTAGACTGACCAGACACACACTCCTCCCTTCTCCTACTAAAAATCAGAGGAAAACACAACCCAAGACACAAGAAAAATCAAAACACCAGTTTAATTTGGGGAACTTAGGGGAAAAGAAAGGAGCTGTTGCCAGGAAGAGAGGATGAAACACACAGTACAGAGAGCTCATGCATGTAAGAAAGGGCACTCCAAGCTCCCTAATGATGCCTCATCCCCTTTTGGGCCACACTGGCCCCAGGCTCTGCCAAAATTCCCCTCCAGGTCCATCAGTGAGGAACCTCACGGTTGCTTCTTCCACCCCAGTAAGCCACACTAACAAGGAGCCCTGTTAGCCTGTTTTAAACAGGTTTAAAGCTGCCAGGGAGCCAAGAGAAGCACACAGGGCAGGCACAACCTGTTTCTGCTTTTGGGCCCATGGATGCAGCCCTAACGAAATATATAATGCCCTAAGTCAATACATACTATGTCAAGTCAATACATAGTGCACAACTCTCCCACTTCTGCTGCATTAACAGTTTATTACTTATTTGGTCACAGCTGCACAGGGGTCACACAGGAACACCAAATTCCAAACCAACTCCAGCCAGGTACAACACAGCTTTGCCTCAGAGAGCTGGGGCTCTCCTTAGTGAATGAATTAAAGCCCAAAAGGATAAAGCTTGCAAGAGCTCCCAGCCTCCAGGGCCAGTACATGCCAGGGCAAGCCAGGAGTGCTGCTGGGGACTCAGCCAAGGCTGCCCAGGCCCTGGGGCTCAGCCCAGGAGGATGCAGTGGGTTTAGCTGCAACACCCACTGCAAAGGGAAAGGGTGCACGTTACCACCCCCCAAAACACACAGCAAAGCATGGCAATACCTCCCACTGTTTCCCAAACCACCCTGCACAGCTTCAGGCTCCAGCTTTTTATTTAAGTGTATATGCAAAGCCCCAGAGGCAGCTGGAGCATGGAAGCACTGGGAGACAAACCAGTCTTCCTAGTGCAGCTCCTGCAAATTTCTCCAGCTCCACACTGCCTGAAACCAGACTCTTTTTGGGACAGGGATCATTTCCTGCATAACTGAAAACTTTCCTTCCATGCTCTCCTATTTTTCCCACAATTTCTCCACCCCATGTTGGAGCTAGGGAGCCAGAGTATCTCTCACTGTGATTGGTTTTAGATGTTTTTAATAAGCTTCAGCCCAGGGATGAGCTGTGCCCAGTGTAAAGGCTCTTTAAAGGACTGATAAGAGCCCTTAAATCACACCAGCACAGCTTTGGTGCTGAGGAACACACAATCTTGCAGCAGCCAGGCAAGAGGAGACTTTTTGCTGGAAACATCCAAGCTTTCCTTGCTTGAATGGGTGTGAGGAGGTGGATGTTATCAGGGACCCAATGTTGACTGAACCATCTGGTTTTTGTAATCAACCCTCAGCAGTGGGAAAATCTTTCCTCTCTTATGAAATTAGCCCTTTATTTCCCTGCAAGGGAAAGGCCCAAGGCTGGGTTTTTCTCCACCACTATCTCTCACCTCTAAGCAGAAGCTGCCTCTTAAATCAAGGCAACATTCAGCAAGTGACCTTAAAATAAGGCATGCACTTTGACAGCAGTGCAGTTACACCAGCTCTGACACCTCTGCTCCTCACAAACTCGCTCACAAAGTTCCCTCTCCTCATTCCAGGGGTTTGGGTTGCCCTTCAGATGAACTCTGACCATTACTGGCTGTTTTGCAAACATTATATTCCATTTTAGCTTGGACATATGCAATAAAACCAATGAGCCGAGCAAGACTCATCTGGTGCCGCCTTCATGCCAGTGTGCTCCCAGTCCTAAAAGTCTCATCTTTAAGCAGCAGTAGAGTGAAATTCAACTTCCCAGAGCAAAATGCTTCTTCCCAGGTCAGAGAGGAGTCGCTTGCTCAAGTAACATGCTTCATTTGGCCTCCCTTTCCCTGCCTTCACCATGCAAACAAGCTGTCATTGCATGGGGCCTGCGCTGGTGTGACTGCGGGGAGGGAGCAGCACCCAACCGACGAGGGGGTGGGGACAGGGTGAAGAAAAATTCCACTTTCAGCTGTAAGAAAGTCCAGCTGAATGCAGAGACCCCGGGGACTAGGGACCACACAGGAGGCATTGGGAATCATGTTTGGGAAGAGCAGAGGGGGCAAGGCAGCTCCTCACACCCTCAGTGCACCCAGGGCATGAGTCACCCCCCCCCATCAGCCTTTCCTCGGTCTCCAGGTTCATCTTGCTTTAGAAAGCTGCCCAAGGTGCTGTGAAATCCCCCAGGAAATTCCTTTATCCCACAACACTACAACCCAGGAATGTCCCATGAACTGCTTAATAAGAAAGTTTGAGCTTTGCTACAAAATATTTTTCTGCATCTTGTACCCAGGTGTAAACCTGCAAGGAGCAGGGGATCAACCCCTTTAGCTCTCTAACCCTGCAACCAAGGGGCTGACAGACCCCCTGCAAGGGCTCCCTGGGTCTCCACACAACCACTAAGTATCCCAGGGCAGTCAAACCCCGACACTCTCTACAGCGTTAGAGGCAATTTTTCCAGTTTAGGTGTTTAAGCTGCATTCCTCATATCAACCTCATCCTTGGGCCATGACTCAGCTCACATGGGCAATTTCCTTCCCCTCCTGACACACATGGCTGTTTCCCTGGTGCCAGCACTCACGCCATGTACTCACAGAACAGCTATTGGGTGCTAATTGCTTTGAAGGAAGAAGCCTCCTTGCTTCTCAGTTCACACATGGGTCTACAGTCCCCTCCTAATCTCCTGCCTGGGGGTGCTCAGCGTCCAGAGGGAACAGAATGGTGCCAAGGAGAGGGGTGGGAAGTAAAGATGCACCACTGGGTATATTTCTGCAAAAACTTACCTTTTAAAGACGGATTTAAAAGTCACTAAAATTATAAACCTCGCCAGAAAAAAGCCAGAGGCTTCTTTCCTATCCAAACCTGCAAGAGGGGTTTCA
Organism: Campylorhamphus procurvoides; assembly: GCA_013396655.1. Taxonomy (NCBI): domain Eukaryota; kingdom Metazoa; phylum Chordata; class Aves; order Passeriformes; family Dendrocolaptidae; genus Campylorhamphus; species Campylorhamphus procurvoides. The sequence continues at coordinate 446,285 of WBMV01004076.1, forward strand.
CACCTGGCCTAAACCTTGAATAAAAGAAGGAATTCTGTTATCCGAGTAGTGCTGCTCCAAGGAAGGCAAAGGCAGGCAGAGCTGAGCTGAGAAAGCCCTCAGGATTTTCAGTCCTGCAATGCCACCTCGTGGGAATTACTGCAATTCCTGCCGGGCTGGAACACAGCAGGCACCTTTCCAGCTGAGGAAGCACAGCTTTAACATCTTCCCACAACATCCGTGGTGTTACAGTGTTTTCCTGCCACTGAAACTCACTGTAACACTGAAACCTTTAATTCTGAGGCCTCCACAGGACAAGAGATGCTTTGCATAACTCACGGGCTCCCAAATCCAGACAGTGCTTCCTTCTACACCATGGGAACAGAGCTAAAACAGGAGCATTTTTGGAAAGGTACATCAAACATCCTGAAAATTTAACTTGGGACCACAACACCACCTTACTTAAGGCAATCACTTGCATTAATTTTGCCTCTGTTAAACCTGTTTGACTGTTACTGTGTTTATGGAAGCATTGACATGGAATTTATCACTGCACTTGTAGAATTTAAGCACATTACCATTTATGTGGAATTAATTGTGAGAGGTGATTCTGCTCAGGTGACACCCTACCCGCAGAGCTGTCTCCAGCTCTGAGGACCAGCATCACAAGGATGCAGAGCTGCTGGAGTGAGTCCAGAGGAGGCCAGTGGGATGCTCCAAGGGCTGGAGCCCCTCTGTTATGGAGACAGTCTGGGAGAGCTGGAGGTGTTCACCTGGAGAAGGAACCAGGGAGACCTGAATGCCCCTTCCAGTGCCTAAAGGGGCTCCAGGAGAGCTGGAGAGGGACTGGGGACAAGGGATGGAGGGACAGGACAAGGGGGAATGGCTTCCCACTGCCAGAGGGCAGGGTCAGATGGGATACTGGGGAGGAGTTCCTGGCTGTGAGGGTGGGCAGGTCCTGGCACAGGCTGCCCAGAGAATTTGTGGCTGCCCCATCCCTGGAAGTGTTCAAGGCCAGGTTGGTGGGGGCTTGGAGCAACCTGGGCTAGTGGAAGGTGTCCCTGCCTACGGTAGGGGATTGGAGCAAGATGAGCTTTGAGGCCCCTTCTAACCCAAACCATTCCCGGATTCTGTGAAAAAATTGAAGTGCCTGGCCTGCCCAAAGACCAGTCCCGCTTCCCAGCAGGGGTTGGAGAGCACCATCACTGCAGGACACCTTTCCACCGTGACAAGAATCCCTCTCACAGTGACAGTCTTCCACTGAAGCTCCCCAACATGCCCATCTGTTGTGTCATACTCTGTTATTAACAGAGTTTGGTAACACAAAGATGTGTGAAATCTGCAGGGAAATGGGGCCCATCTCCCCCAGCACTTGGGGCTACCAGCGTTTGAAAACCCCTCAATCAGAACTTGCCTGCCCTCACCAGGTGACAAAAATAAAGCCCATGAGGTGCCACCCTCAGATGGCAGGAGCTGCACATGCTCTGCAAAGCCTGTTTTCAATTTAAACTTTCTGGGGAGAGGTATCTTTTTATCTGAGTAACTGACAGCACTGACAAACACCCATGGAAAGCCCTGGACCCCTTGAACCCCTCTGTATTTGTACATCCAGGCACAGGCAGATAATGGCAGGGAATGAAACAGTGGCTGCTCAGCAGCTCATCAACTGAGCCACGTGTCCACGGTGTGGAGAGGGGACGAAATGAAGCAGCATTCAAACTCTGGGAGTAAGACATTCCCTGTGGAGCAGGAATGACCCACTGCCCTCGCCAGCTGGGCCAGGTGTGCTGCTGTCACCAAACCACAGCTGGGCTGGCACAGTCATGTCTGGCAGAGGCAGCAGCCCATGTCACTGCATCCTCCCCTCCGGGGCAGGCAGGAACCACATCCCGGCATCCCAGCCACTCACCCAGGATCCCAGCCCCCCTCCCGTGAATCCCAGGCCAAGGGCACTCACCGCTCAGCTCCGGGGGAGGGCTCAGGTAGAACGTGCAGTAAATGTCATTGTGCATCTGCAGCTCCGCCTTCATCGGCTTCCTCAGCAGGTCCGGGATCTTCTCCTCCTGGAAAGGAGTCTTTTCCAGGATGACTACAGCATCTGTCCCCTCTCCAGAGAGCCCAATCCTCTAGAATAAGAAGGGATAAAGCTGCAAGCAATCACAGATCCAGCACTGGGTGCAGAGTTTGAGGTCAGGGAACACAGCAGACACCTCACAGCCCCTCAGTTCTCATATCCAAACACCCTCCCAGTCCAGCCCAGCCAAAAACAAGAGGCATGTTTTCCCTGAGGCACAGCAGGAACTGGCTCCCCCTCAGGGAACACAGGTGTTTTTTGGGGAGCACAAAATGTGGCCAATGACTCAGCCCATCTGCACCTCCACAAATACGCCAAGGATTCCCACTGACCCACATCCCTGATTTCTTCTCAGGCACTCCCCAGCTGACCAGGAAGCCAGAGGGCCAGGAAGAGGGCAGAAATAGGTACAGGGATTTGCAGCATGGCCAGCAAAAACATTCTGGGGCAGGGAGCACTTACTGCTGCCCTGCTCCAAGGATCCATGGCCCTGATCTGCACGTGGGCTCAGCAGGATGGTTTTGGGAAGTGCTGGGTGTGGAACACCCCTCCACCCCAGAATCACTCTGTGTACAGGACCCAGGTGAGGCCCCACCACATCACCCAGAGAGAGCAGGAGGGCTCACCTAGGGCTCCCAACCCTACCAGGCTCACAGGGCAGAGCAGGAGGTTTGGGACCAGTTGCTCCCCACTGACCAGCAACCCACTGTCCCAGATTTGGATGCACATCTCCAGGAGACAAGAGCTGAGAAGGCTGTGTGGTTCCCACGCCACAGACAGGCTCTCTGGCCATAAAACTTCTGCTGTTACTACAAGTAATGCCACACAATTGATGCATCTATACCATTTACAGCCCCAGAGTCAGCCTCCTGCTTGCAATTCAACACCACTTTACCCGCCAAGCACAGAAAACCTACTCGGACCCTAAGGCAACAGCTGTACAAATAAGAAAGAATAACCGGAGGCCTGTAATAAGGGACAGCAACTGCCTCTTGCTGCTTGGCTGGATTTGGGGGAAAAGGGGCCAGGCTGGGCTGAGTGAGGAAGGGCTGGGTCCTGAGGATGAGACGGGACGGGATGGGAAGGGATGGGAAGGTCGGAGGGTCAGACGGGGGGACCACGGGGGGACCACGGCCCTCTCCCGGCCTGAGGCGGGGAGATGGCGCGGCCCCCCCGCGGTACCTCCGCGTGCAGGAACACCGCCTTGTCCCGCGCCGACTCCCGCAGGACGCGCCGCACCCGCAGCTCCGACAGCGCGAAGGCGGCCCCGCCATTCTCGCTCTTCCCCTTCCCCTCCTCCTCCTCCTCTCGCTTCCTCTTCGGCTGCGGCGCCTCCGCCATGGCGCGCGCCCGCCCCGCACTCTGCGCAGGCGCGGGGCCCGCGGGCTCGCAGCGCCCCCTGGCGGATCGGAGGGCTCGCAGCGCCCCCTGGCGGATCGGAGGGCTCGCAGCGCCCCCTGGCGGATCGGAGGGCTCGCAGCGCCCCCTGGCGGATCGGAGGGCTCGCAGCGCCCCCTGGCGGATCGGAGGGCTCGCAGCGCCCCCTGGCGGATCGGAGGGCTCGCAGCGCCCCCTGGCGGATCGGAGGGCTCGCCGCTCCTTCCCCCACAAACCCCCGAAATGGGCAGTGAGACAAAAACCACGAGAAACATCAAACTTTAAAACTGTTGCATTTTCGTAGTCCCAACGATTCTGTGCAAAGTCTGCCCCGCCGCCTCTTGGCCGCAGCCAAGCAGGTGCCATGTCAGCGCCGTGGGGGTCCTGGGGGTGTCAGAGCCCTCCGGAATTGGGAACACCAGCACCATAAGGAGCTCTGGAGACACCCAGACCCGCCCCATGTCAGAGCTTAGTGTTTGCATGATGGATGTCCCTGTCCCCGCCAAGGGGGTCTCAAGCCACTGGAGGTCACACCACTGGTCCACTGTCCCCGTTCTCACTTCCCAGGTCTGGTCTGAGTGGCTCAGCTTTGCCCTCAAGGTCCATCAGGATGTGGCTGCATCCAGGTCTGGAGATGAGAGCTCCGTGATACCCATGGGGGTGCCTCTGCCTGCTCCCAGCGCTATGTCCTGCTCGTGGAGCTCTGGCACAGCTCCTGGAGGTCTGCAGAGGTAGCACATGAGTCCCATTAGCAACCAGTTAATCTAAAAATCAACTCCTTAAATAAACTTACAGCATCTGGTCAGTTCCCAGAGTCCTTATCCCAACAGAGTGACATCTCATGAGCACCCCCAGGGAACTCACAGCGCAGGATGGTGTCTCTGATCTGCCTGAAGCTGTTCTCCTTCAGCACCATGGAGATGTAGTAGATGTTCCGCAGCTCCCTGGGGTACTCCCTGCGATCCACGTCCTTCAGCACGGGGATGGTGCGCCCGTCGGCCACGGGCGCCTCGGCCAGCGCCTGGTGCATCTGGAAGCGGCACCAGGGGTCGCGCAGGAAGCCGGGGGTGATGAGCAGCACCCAGCAGTGGCTGCTGCGCACGGCGTCGCACAGCTCCGTGCCCAGCGCGCCGCCCGCCGCCGCATCCCGCAGCTGCAGGAAGCAGCGCAGGCCCTGCGGCTGCCCCTCCAGGTAGGACACCAGCTCCTCCACCAGCTCCACGTCCCCCTCGCTGTGGCACACGCAGACGTCGTAGCTCTTGTCCCACCGGGGGCTGCCAGAGGCACTGATGTCCAGAGACAAGGGGATGGAGCTGGTGGCCAGGCTTGTACCAGGAGAGGAGCTGGAGCTCTTGGCGGAGGAGGAGGAGGAAGGCGAGGATGAAGCAGAGTGGCTGGAGTTGAGGCTCCTCTCCACTGAACTGGGCTTGGGTTTGTGCAGGAGCCGCCTAAACCAGCCTGTGGAGCAAGACCATAGTGAGGTCTGGGGGCTCAGCACCCTCTGGGCTTCCCAAGCACAGCACCACTGGATCAGCAGGATGCCTCCAGATGAAAAGGGCAAGGTGGGATCTCATCCTGGCCCCAAAACCTCAGCTTCCACTGACACCTGGATGCTGTCACACCACAGGGAGCAGCATGTCGGCACCCTTGGGGAGGGAATGCCATGATGGAGGGGACAGAGCCAGAGGGTTTATTCCCACACTCACCAGCCATGGTGGGCAGCGCGCTGCTCAGCTGCTGATTGCCGGTGGGAAACCTTTCCTAAGAGCAGAAAAGAGGGATAAAATAATAAATGAGGAGAGCAGGAACCATTCTGTGGTGGGTCTCAGCCCCAGGAAATCAGCAGGGTCCATTCCAGGGAAGTGCAGCTCAAGGAGCCCAAAAATCATGCCCAACAGGCTTTTCCACATCAGCCTTGCCAAAATTTGCTGGGAAGGCACATTTGCCTTCTTCCTGGCTCTCTGCTGGAGATACGCACCTGCAGCGAGCGAGGCCAGGAGCGGATGGGCAAGAGAGACCCTCATTCCCAGCAGTGGGGAAAGGATCCTGCAGAGGGGAGAAGCAGGAATCAGCAGATATCACCAGGGATGGACAGGCTGCTGGCAAACCAGAGGCAGTGTGGGCGCTGCTCAGAACTGTGCCCTCTTGGTGCCACCTGCCCCAGTATTCCTGCCTGTGCTCTGTCAGCTCAGTCCATCCCATGCCCTGGCATCACACTCCCAGTACCGTTTGGGATGCCCAGACCCTCCCTGAAGGCATACAGGAGCAGCAACCTGGGAAACAGCTGCTATTTCTCATTGCTGGCTTCACCCCTTCCAAAACTAAACACCCCAAATCCCTCTGAAGCCTTTCCTCTACTCCAAAAATGGCACGAGACTGTGCAAAATGCTGGCAGGACCCTGGCACACTCACGGAAACCACGGCACCCAAGTGAGCCACAAGTGTCTAGACAATGAGCATGGATGGTGAACATTAGGGAGGAAGTTTGGGATATACCTACCTGGCATGCAGGAGTCTGGCACCGGAGCAGGGAAGGGGGATGCATCAGCCTCAGAGTGTGTCAAGAAGATCTTCTGGGATTACCTAGGTGGGAAAGACAGATGGAATGCAGAATGTTCACTGGAGTCTAGTGGGATCCACAGTGAATGGCGAGGCTGATCCATCCTTACAGCTTCCACATCCCGGAGTAGTTCTCAGTGAAACTGCCCCGAGGTGGAATGGAGGACAGGGACAGCCACCACCAGTTTCCCCAAGGACAGAGTGGAGGAGCTGCCCCGTTCCTACAGTGCCTGCTCCCCGGAGTGCCCCCGGCTGGCAGCAGCCCCAGCCTCCACCAGGGCATGTGAAAGCAAGGCAAGGGAAGTGAGCTGGGACCTCTGGGAGGGGAAGCCAGGCCTCCCCAGGGCCTCCCTCCCACATCCGCCACTGCCAGCGCTGCTGGGGCGTCACCGTGCCCAGCCCTCACCCGGACCCACTCCCCTCCCTGCACTCATACCTAAACACAGACAGGTCCACGTGTGCCACTCACGCTTATTTTATGAGTTATATTTACCAGACAAGGCATTTTTCACCCAGAAATCCTCACTGTATCTCTCCTCTCCTAGGTCACATGCTCCACAGTACAGCTGGTGGCAGCCACTGATCACCACCGCCTTCATCTCCTCATCATCCTTGACCTTTCCAATGCCCAGCAGTTCCTCCTCGATGCCCTATGGGAGTTGGGCTCCAGGTGAGTCCTGGGACTGCTCCCCAGGGATTTGGGGGAGGCTCAAGGGTCCATGTGCCCACCCAACTCCCTGACAGGATATTCCTGGCACGGGGTTATCCAGAGCTGTTCCCCATTGTCTCCCATGCCTGGGGGACAATGTGGTGACTTCCGAGGTGGACACTAAACCCTCCACCCACCATGGCTGAGCTGGTGGCCCAGCCTGGCGTGGGGGTGATCCAGAGGGTGTCCCATACCCGCTGTGACACCGGGAGGTGGGTGCCTGGAGGTCCAGCTCCAGTGCTGAGCACACCCCTCCCTCCCTCCCTCTCCCACCTGTGTCCTTATCCTGACGGACAGCAAAGCTCCCTGACCTACAAACACCTGCAGAGCCTCCCAGCATCCCTTGGAACCCCGGAATGCCAGCCTTGGCACTCACACAGGAGCATCTCCAAGGGGAGCATGGGGTGGACCTGTGCATGAAACTGGGTCAGCATCATCCTCACTGTTCACCTGAAGTGGAGTGACAGCCATCACATCCTCCCTGGACACAGTGCTGTGACTGCAGCAGTGGGATTCCCACCTTGGAGGAGCTGGACCAGGAACCCACCAAGGTCGGTCCTCACCTCTCCCCCAGCAGGGAGAATCATGGAATCCCAGAATGTTTTGGGCTGGAAGGGACCCTAAAGCTCATCCCGTTCCACCCTCCTGCCATGGGCAGGGACACCTTCAACTAGATCAGGCTGCTCCAAGCTCCATCCAATCTGGCCTTAGGAAACAGCAGCACTCACCCGACTCAACATGATCCTGGAAAGGATGGTCAGTGCCCAGCACACATCACCCAAATTTCAGGGCTGGTTCACCTGCCCGCACCCCAAAATATGATCCCAGTGCTCCTCCACCTGGTTGCAGGTCAACTGGGATGACAACCCCCTGCACCTCCGCACCTGGAGGGAAGTATTTCCCTCAGGGATAAGCCCCGAGTTTTCTGATCTTTTCGAGGTCACCACTCATCCCCTTGTGACCCATGTCCTATTAACCCCTGCCCTGACACTGCAACCACCACGCCAAAAATCCACTCCCTGCCCGAGGACACGGCCCAGAGGAGGGTGAGTCACCCCACCTGGAACCTCCCCAGCTGCCCCAGAGGGGACCCTGGGCGAGGGTGAACCCACAAACCCGAGTCCCGAGGGGTTGGACAGACCTCCAACCGCATCCGTGGTAACAGAACCATTATTAAAGCAGTAATTAAGGGTAATTAAGCAGGCACGGCACCGCGCTGAAATCCCTGCACCAAGAGCCTCAGGTCAGTCGTTACGGGGAGCCCCTGTGGAACTAGGAAACGGAGAGGATAGGATGCTGCAAGGCAGGCTCAAACAAAGGTGTTCAGATGAGAAAATAAAGCTGATTTTGCCCCTGAATATACCCACCATCAACATGCTTCATTTATCGCACCAACACAAGGCTATGCGCAGCTACCCAGAAGCCAGAGAATAGGTTTTCTCCCTGGAAAACTCCAAATACACCCGAATTCCATCACAGAGATGCTTGAAGGCACCGCAGCGGCTGCCCAGGGCCAGGCACCACTTGTACCTCACAGGGCTGGAGACGCTGTCGCACAGATACGAACGCAGGCGGCGGAAGGGAAGGCCCTGAGGGAGTAGCAGGGCACGGGGGCACCGCCAGGCTCACAAAAGCTGTCCCCCAGTCCCGGCCCCTCACACCGGGACCCGCCCGGCGCCACCTCACCGCGCAGACTGCAGCGCGCATGCGCCCGGCACCCTTTATAGGGCTGCGAAGCCTCGCGACAGTATCCATGCGTTCCNTTGCCACGGCGACGGGGCGGTTGCCATGGCGACAGCGGCCACCATGATGGGGGGATGTCCCATGGCCGCCGTCGTGAGGGGACGGAGCGGCCTGAGGGGAGACCGGGCCCGGAGCAGCCCGAGCGGGCCGGGGGTGAGCCCGGGGGGGGCGGGAACGGTCTGGCCGGGGCGGGGCCGGGCGGTGCCCACCCACCCTCTGTGTCGTCGCTCTCTGTAAAAGCCCGTTTTCATGGATGTTTCCCCCCGGGAAGGGGCCTCGGCCTCCTCCCCGCCTGCTGAGTGCCCGTGTTGTTGCTTTTTCCCGCAGGTTTAGCGAGGAGGGGGCGCGGCGGAGAGGACAGGTAAGGCCTCGGGCGTCCCTGGAGGTGTGAACCCCCTCCCTAGTTCCCTTTCCAGAGAACTCTTGGAAAGCCAGCAGGCTCCCGTGGGAGCTGCGGGATGCAGAGCTCTGCCACGCTTTGCTGTGTCACTCCCTCTCCTTGCTCGTGGAGCCGCTGGGAAGCACGTGGAGAATCACAGCGATGAATGAAAAACTCTGGTGTGTTTTTGTCTCACGTCCCGGGGGGTAAACCTCGAGTTCCTGTGGCGTGGAAGGAGCAGGACTTCTCCTCCTCCGTCCCACTGTCCCTGCAACTTGTGCCCTTCTAGGGTAGTTTTGATCCAGCTTCAACTGCAGATCCCACATGGAGGGACAGAGCTTGGGAATTGGCCTGGCACAGCTCGACTTCTAGCTGAAAAAACACGGGGTGGGGTTTAAACTACTTTACCCCAACACATAAAGCCACTGGATTGAGAAAGGAGCTCAGAATTACACCCTCGCTGGTGGTGATGCTGCTCAGCAATCAAGTTAAAAATAATGTATGAGCAATGGATTTGTGCTTCTTTCTGTATGCACTTGGCAGGGGCTGTTCTGGAGGAGCCCATCTTCCAGCACAGAGCAGGATCATTTGGCTTCAGCTTTAACATCCAGGTGCAGCTTCTGTTGTTTGTCGGGGGCTGAGCATGGAGGTGGTCTCAGTAGTGACTTCCCCATGAGGTGGTGGGCTGAACATCCCCTTAATTCCACATTTTGGCTCTGACGGTGGGCTGTGAGTGCTATGGTTGTGTTTTGTAGAGTAACAGTGAGGTTTTTGTAATTACACACCCTGTGTCAGACTCAGCCTTCATTGGACAGGATGTGTTCAGGTGTTTGCTTTTACCTGGGATACACCTTCATATTCCCAGCATTTCTGTAGCTGGATGTGCCTATGTTATACAGGGAGTTGCTGTGCTTGGCTTCCTCCAGTGCTGGTGGCTTGGGCCTGGCTTAAAGCTGACGGTTCCTCACTGAAGGCTGGAAAGCTTTAGGAGAAATTAAGGGATTTGTGCAGTGTGGAGATGAAGGAGAACCCTTTTAGTGTCCCTGGTGAAGGTGATTGAGACAAAGCTGGGACAGGTGAGTGGGGCAGCCACGCCAGGAATCCAGGGAGTGTGATGTTTACAGGCTCAACTCCATGTAGTCCAAATAGCTGGAAGGTTCCCGGCGTCTGGAGAGGGCTGGAGAGACACTTCTTGTCTTGTAAGTGCCCATGGCTCCCTCTCCTCTGTGGCACCTGTGTTCCCAAGGGGATCCTGCTGTACCTGGGCTGTTTTTCCCCATGGCAAGCTCTGAGGTAATTCCATTTAATTTTGTCTGCCTCAAGTGTGCCAGCACAATCCATCCCCCTGGGGGGCAGAGCTTGCTCTCCAGGCCTAAAACCTGGAGGTTTCTCCTTTGTGGCTGAATCTTTATGGTTTGTTTTTAAAGAGAAATAAGAGCCTTTTTGGTTAGTAAGAGAAGTAAGAGCTTTTTTTAGGCTGCATTTATAATCAATTTTTTGTTCCCTTTTGGCTATCTGCACTATATAGAAATGAAAGTTGAAGGTCATTGTATCAGACAACTGTTTCTTGGTGATTATAATTCTAAAAGGTGTTATTCCCTAAGTTCAAAATGACTCTTGAAATGTCCTTTGTGCTTTAGAGGAGCTTGAAAATTGATTTCATGGCTGCACTCCTACTGTGGATGGCCTGGGAACGTGTGGGGTGAGTGAGGTGGGAGCGGCGCTGAGGCAGGTGGAGGCAAACGGGAAGGCCAAGGTGGGAGTTTTGCAAACACCATCAATATTTGAGGCTTAGCTGATAATTCACAACCCAAAGTCAACATGAATCTAAATTATATCCAGTTTAGAAAGGGTTTTACCTTCAGCTGAAGTGGTGCTGCTGCAGAGGGGCTGAGGGCAGAGCTGGCACCTGCGGGAGCTCAGCATGTACCTCATACAACCTTCAGAAACACTCCAGCTAGCCAAGGTTAGTCCCTGGCTCATCTAAAGAGCCTTTGCACCATTTATTAAAATTTGGCTGGCTTTGTGGAAGCGGCCTGTCCTTCCAGAGGAATCGGCTAATCCAAAAGGAGAGGTAGGATCCTTCTGTAAAGAAAAAGAAGGGGATTTGCTGTTACCACTTGACTGATCCTGTGTCTGACAGGTCCTTTTGCCTCCCTCAGAGACACCACAATGGCATTTTTTCAGATGTTTAACCCCCAAAATAGTTCGCTACGAGGCCTGATGGTTGCAGGTGATGAGGGGTGATGAGGTGCAGAGGTTCATTGTCAGAACAGCGTCAAAGTGCTCCAATTGGGAGAGCACAGGGTACAATGTTCACAAGGGTATGTGAGGGAGGGGCCCACCTGGCATGCACAGAGTGCGTAAAATCAGGAGATCCTTCGCTTGCTAAAGGCCTTTGAAACTTTTATCCAAAATCTGGGCCCTACAGTAAGATAAAAATCAGATTATTTGAGGTAATGGGGTAGCATGTGTTCAGTGATGTTTCAGGAGGCAGGTGGTGAAGACCAGCTCTCTGAGATGTTTTATTGTTGTTTTAATGATTTATTATTGAGCAGCCTGGTCTAGTGGAAGGTGTGCTCCATGGAATGGGGGTGGAATGAGATGGGCTTTAAGGTCCCGTCCAACCAAACAATTCCATAATTCTATTGTAGTTTTCCAAGGGGGTCAGAAAGAAAAGGCTGAGTGTCTGCCAGAGTCGCTGTGCTCTGTTCTCATCATCCAGCTTTGAAAGCTGGTGGTTTCCTAGATTATTGGGAGGATTTCTCACAGGATCTGTGCCAAACCTTGCAGCACAGCTGGGGTGTCCCATCTGCAAAGAGCTGCCCTGTATCACCTGCTCTGCTCTTGGGGAGCAATCACAGCATTTTGTTTGTAGGACAAACCCTCAGATCTTCCTGAAGCTGCAAAATGCTGTGATTTTGGGTCAGCAGCTCTTCCCCAGTGTTCCCTTTGGGCAAAAGCCTGGTGTCTAACAGAGTTTTTGCTGGAATCTTCACTACAATTGGCAAGAAAAAAGCAGAGGAGGGTGAAGAGTTCTGTCCGCTTTCATTTCCTTTTCATAGACTTATTTGGGAGAAGCAGGGTGGGAGAGGTCTGTGTGCTGGCAGAGCTTTTGTGCCTTATGTCACAGGCTGTTGAAAGAGTTCTCAGACTCCACTTCCTTTCCGTAGGCTTTGAGGCCATTTCCCAGCGCCTGCAGTTGCACAGCAAGCTGAGAAACCCTTCCCTCATCACCAGGGAATGAAACGCTCTCCCTGGCTTTTCAGAGCCAACAAAAATCTTTTTGTCTTTTCTTCCCTCCCACTGTTTACCAAGTAGCAAGTTTGCTGAAGGCCTTGCTGGGAAGGGGGGAGCACTGCTGTGAAGTCGGGGCTCTCTGGGACAAGGAGCAGCCAAGGTGGAACAGTGCAGAGCTGGGACAATCCCACCTGGCTGTGCAAAACTGCCCTACGATTTTATGGTAAAGGAGGTTAAGGAAGTGGATGAGACTGTGGGACAAAGTCCAGAGACAAAAAGGTGCAATTCTCAGCCCAAAGGTGATCTCAGAATGATAACAACCCAGGGATTTATCCGTCTGTGCAAAGCTGGCTCCGCAAAACGCTGTTGTCCAGGAGGTGTTGTGCATGTGTAGTGACTTTGCCTGTGGTGATTTGTCTACTGTAGAAACTGGATGGCTTCTACGGTGAGCCTGGGCAAGGAAACATTGTTGGAAGATGGAATGCCACCTGCAAAGAAGCCCAGGTAAATTTAATTGTGCTCCAGTGAATTTCTCCTAACAAGAGCTTTTTCCTTTGCCTCACATTGTTCTTTAAGGATTGTGACCCCTGGCAACCGCAGCTGTTTCGCTTCCTGATCCAAGAACTGTGTGCTGGCTCTGCCTGTGCCCTGGGCCTCTGGTGGAACAAAGGCCTTCACGCCCAGAATGTACTTTCTGGGCTTTTTAGCCCTCAGCCAGGGTGTGAGGTTGCACTCAAAGCTGTATTTTCCTGTCCTGTCTGCGTGCCAGGTCAGGTCAGACACGGTGGTTGTGCTCCTTTGCTTGAGTTGGATAGTGGCTCCCAGGAGGACAGGGAATTACATAAATTAATGTGATTGAGCTGCATGTGAAGGCTGAATAATTCTGCTGTGGAGGCTCCCCGTGCTAAGAAATAGGTCGTCTTACAGTTCTGTGTGTGGGGACCTGACTGGGACACACCTACACTCCAAGGCTGGGACTGTGGCTGCTGCGAGCTCGACTTTGGAAGTTCAGGTGTGAACTTGTGAACAAGCAGCTGATTCATCTGGGGAGTTGTCTCCCACTAATCTGACTGACTTACAAGTTCTGGAGGGCTGCAGGATGTGTGGCCTCAAGGTTGTGCAGTGACCACAGAACAGGCAGAAAAGAGGCTGGGAGATCATTTTTCCCTTTCTCAGGACATCAGTACAGAAACAAGTGTATTTGTCAGCAGGGAATAGAATGCGTCTTTCAGAGATGTCACACTGGACGTTAAGACTTGGGTATTTGTTGTTATTTTGGATCTCAGTCTCTGGATATCCAGGAGTGTTTTTGTTTAGTGTTTTAATGGGTTTTAGCTCGTTGGCATGAATACTGATTTATTTCTTGTGTGTGAGGCTGGCAGTCCCCAAATTAAACCCTGTTTATTAGTACTGACAGTGAAGCCCTCCTCCAGGGAAGGGTTAACATGTCTGTTTTCATAGGCAGGAGCTGAGGGAAAGCAAAGCTCCATCTGTGTGGTGTCGGTTTCGTCTCCCCTTCTCCCCTTCTCGCCAAATATCACGTGGTTGCTGATAAAACCCATTCCTTCCAAACGAACTGCTTCCCTAGGCTGCTGCTGCTGCAGTCCTCTGGGAAGTTGCAACTGGGCCCCTGCTGCAGAAAGCAGCTGGACACCAGGCAAGGCAAGGTGGGGAGCAGCACTTCTGCTTAATAAATGATAAATGTCACATTTTAAAGCACTGTGCATGTGTAAAGCCAGGAAAATAGGGAAGACAGGAAGACAAGGAAGGAGAACACAGCCCTGCAGCTCTTTCATGTGACTTTGTATCATCTGGGCTTCCAAAAAATTGGCCTGGAGCATCCCGCTGGCATTGCAGGTGTCACAGGGAAGGGGTTGCTGGTGTAATTGAGGGGGCTCAGCAGACAGGGAAGTGAGAAGATCCCCTTCAGGGCAGAGCTGGGAGGAAGCTTTCCCTTCCTTCCTTCTGTGCTGGGATAAATGGGGCTGCTGTGTCCAGCTGTGTTCTGCACCTTGTTTGAAGCAGGTGGTGTTTCCTCCTCATGAGGGGTCCAATCTGCACTTTGTCCCAGGGTGTAGAGTATGTGTCCATCATTCCATAGTGCTCACCACACACCTTTCCCATGGCCTCCAGCCTTCCCTAGAGCTTCCCAAGAACTTGTATTAGCAAGCTTCCCTTATTCCAAATTTTTCTTGGAGTAGCTTTGCTTCAGAAGCATTCCTGGGCATCACTGACTTCCCCAGTAACCATGCCAGTAACAGCCTTGATTCCCAAATCTGTTGGAATTACATACCTTGTGCTGTGAGCATTTGTGCTGCTGATCCACACAACTGCACTTTGTCTTTTAGGGCTACTGCGCTGCTCCTCTAATCTTTCATTTATCAGAGGGCCCTAATGGACACATTGATTCAAGATTTAGGCAGGGGCTACCTCCACCCACCAACCCAGACACCCTTCCATCCATGGTGGTACCATGCTGTTCTCCTCTCTCCTCCTGCAGGAAATTGTTGCCAAGCCTCAAAACCAAGAAGCCTCGGGAACTCGTTTTGGTGATTGGGACAGGAATTAGTGCTGCAGTTGCTCCCCAGGTCCCAGCACTGAAGTCTTGGAAGGGGCTGATCCAAGCCCTCCTGGATGCTGCTATTGACTTTGATCTCCTGGAAGATGAAGAGAGCAAACGGTTCCAGAAGTGTCTCCATGAAGACAAGAACTTGGTTCATGTTGCCCATGACCTTATCCAGAAGCTGTCTCCGGTCAGTGTGCTGCAGCACTGCATAATATTCCTTGAGTGTAGGATTTGCTCTTGGCAATAGCCAAATTTGGTTCTCCAGCAATGGAGCCCCAATCCCTAAGAATTCCTCCATGTATGAGGAAATTACTGTGCCAGGCTCCTGAGGCTTAACTCTGCTGTGAACGCAGATTTGGGGTATTTCACCAAGATGATCAGGGCATGGAGCAGATCTGCTCTGAGGAAAGGCTGAGAGAACTGGGATTGTTCACCCTGGAGAAGAGAAGGTTCAGGGTGATCTAATTGTGGCTTCCCAGTGCCTGAAGGAGCCAACAAGAAAGATGGAGAGGGACTTTTTACAAAGGCCTGGAGTGACAGGACAAGGAGAATAGCTTCCCACAGCCAGAGGGCAGGGTTAAATGGGATATTGGGAAGAAATTCTTCCCTGTGACGGTGGTGAGGCCCTGGCCCAGAGAAGCTGTGGCTGCCCCATCCCTCGAAGTGTCCAAGGTCAGGTTGGAGCAACCTGGGCTATTGGAAGAAGTCCCTGCCTGTGGCAGGGGGTGGAATGAGATGAGTTTTAAGGTCCTTTCCAGCCCAAACCATTCTGGGATTCTGACTATGCTCAGGGGGAGAACCCACCTTGGTGCAGCCAGAGCTCTGTTTGCCGTGCCAGAGCTTTGCAGAGGCTGGAGAAACGTGGGTAGTTTTTCATGGAGTGTTTGGCATGAGGTGCTCAGGGCTCTGATCTCGATCTGTCTCCCCTTCTCAGCGCACAAGCAACGTCCGCTCAACCTTTTTCAAGGACTGTTTATACGAGGTTTTTGATGACCTGGAATCTAAAATGGAAGATTCTGGGAAGCAGCTGCTTCAGTCTGTGCTTCACCTGATGGAAAACGGGGCCCTTGTGTTAACCACAAACTTCGATAACCTGCTGGAGCTGTATGCAGCGCACCAGGGGAAGCACCTCGAGTCCCTTGATCTGACTGATGAAAAGAAGGTAAAGGATGATGGTTTCTTTTGTCAGGGCTATGCTTGGGATGCTGCAGGATGTGCCCTCACACTGCCTGAGGGGATTGTACTGATAGTAGTGGTTTAACTGGTGTCAGACAAGCTCCAGGCAAAGGCAGCAAGCAGAGGAATGAGGAGGAGCACTCCTTTCTGGAAGGCTGTGCTTGTTGGCTGTCATCCAGTGCTCAGGAGGAGCCCTTCAGCCTGATACTTCTTTGATCTCTGTCCTTGAAACTTCTGCCTTAGTCTTGCTTCCACATAAGGCTCTGTTGATGTTTCTAACTGATACAGGAAACTCCTTACAAGACACAAAGCTAAGCTTTCTATTTTTGTAATGTGTTGCAAAGTGCATTTTGTGACAGAGCACATTTGGGGCTGCAGCCTTTAGGGTCCTCTTCTTGCCCTGTGCCCTGTTTCTGCAGTGGCTGGATGGCTCCTGCTGGGTTCCTCATGTGCTCCAGCTCCTTCTGCCATGCTCTCAGATCTCTAGGTGCTCTCTTCACGCAAACTTCCCTTTCTCCTGGCCCAGACAGGCTGTGAAACCCTGAGCCACCTGCCCACTTCATCTTTCCATTGTGGGTTTTACTGGTGGGAACATATTGTCCTGTTGGCACCTCAAACACACCTGTGTGTGCTGTGCAGCCCTTGGTCTCTTTCCATTCTGACTCATTTCTGTGCTTCACGTTTCCTGCATGACCCCTTAACCTACGTGGCTTAAAGTACTTACAGTGTTACAAATAAGCATTCTAATTATTGCAAGCTTAAAGGAGCTGAGGTCTGCAGAAGTAAACCAAGAGCCTTGGAAGTGGCTATCTGAAATGGAGGTGTGAGCTCCCTCAGAGCCAAGGGGCCAAGACGTAAAACTTTTTAGGCTTGAGAAACATACTGATTAGGATTTATAGATTTTTCCCCTTTTTCTGCTGAAACTGGTGGATTCATTCTCCTCCTATTGCATTCACCAACTGACTGAAGTGTTGATCCAAACAAGCACCTCAGGCTGCAGCCATGGGCTGTGGTCTGATGGACTCACCTTGCAGAGACATGAGGAAGAAGCTGCCTCTTTGAAATGCTTCTCCAAAATGTCATACTTAGCCATGGTGATGCTCACCAACACTGCTGTGGGGTTTGTGTTGTGCAGGTGCTGGAGTGGGCGCAGGAGAGGAGGAAGCTGAGTGTCCTGCACATCCATGGCGTCTACACCAACCCCAGCGGCATCGTCCTGCACCCGGCCGGGTACCAGAACGTGCTGCGCAACACTGAGGTCATGGTGAGGCCACGCTGGGGCCTGGGCCTCGTGTCAGCCAGGCACAGGCTCAGCTGAGCTTAGACTGAGCTTCACAGAGGGTGGAGGGAGAATTAACTCATTGGGGAAATGAGAGGGTGGGTTCTCCAGCTGGGTAAGGCACCAAAACACCTCCCCATGCTTGTGTTGAGGGTGCCTTGACAATGGCAGTGCTGCAGAGCCTCGTCAGGGATGAGGCAGGTGCCGTCTCTTGTGAGGATGAAGCTCGCCTTGACCAAGAACATCTTTCCCTTTCTTAAAGCGAGAGATTCAGAAGCTCTATGAGAATAAGTCCTTCCTCTTCTTGGGCTGTGGTTGGACTGTTGATGACACCACGTTTCAGGCCCTGTTTTTAGAGGCTGTCAAGCACAAGTCAGACCTGGAGCACTTCATGCTGGTGCGGAGGGGGGATGTGGATGAGTTCAAGAAGCTCCGTGAGAACATGCTGGACAAGGGGATCAAAGTGATTTCCTACGGAGACGAATACACCGACCTGCCCGAGTACTTTGAGCGGCTGACGAGCGAGATTGCCACGCGGGGCCGGACAGGTACAGGGGCACGGGCTGAGGGGACCCTTCTGCATGGTGTTAGTAGTCCCTGGTCTCCATACCCCACACAGATTCCTTAAGCCTTTTTTTTTTTAAAACCCGCCCCAAGTGTAGCTGGATTTGGGGTTCCTTTTATGAAATCACTGTTCCCACAGTTTAAACAGCTGTGCTGCTTCCCACGCCTGCAAATTTGGCTTTTCATGTGCAGCTGCAGCTGTTTGTTCCCTTTCTACTGAATGGGCATTTCAGTCTCGCTGACCTTTGTGCTGATCAGCCAATGCTTTAATATACAAGAAGTATCCTTAATAAATCAGAAAAATGGGAAAGTGGGTTTGCTGGCCAAAGCCTTGCAGGCAGGTGTTCTGAGGGTTAAACCACCACAAGGGCAGCCAGTTCCCACAGGAGCTCCCCCCAGTCACCCCAGGGTGGCCTCTCCACCTGCCCCTGGTCTCTGCTCTCCCCTAGGTGTGCCCAAGGAGGGGCAGCAGCTGAACGGCTCCGCGGCTGCCCACGCCGAGATAAAAGGTAAGGAAGGCTCTTCTGAGCCAAGAGGCTTCACCCTGTGTGACTGCCCCAAGTCCCAGGTGGGTTTTCAGCCTTTGCTTCCCTGCAGGATGCAGCACTTGAGCCTCAGTCCTGCCCTGAGCCATGGGGGGCTCCTGGGACAGGCCCAAGCCAGGCCAGCAGCCCCAGGGGGGCTGGAGCCCACGGAGCCAGGACCCTTCTGGCAGGGACCAGGCCAGGCAGAGCCCCCTTGGACAGACACCTGGTTTAACATAGTTACCCTGGTTCTGTAGGGGTTGCGAGTGCCTGTGGAGCACAGTGCCCCCGAGGGAGCTGTACCCTCCTCTAATTTCATACCTAGTGCTTTTATATTCTGTATTTCAATTAAAAACAATGAAACTTGAGCTTTTTTTTTTTTTTTTTACTGGAAGCTCTAGTTTTCTAGTCCTGTCTTTATACTGTACAGTATTTTGTATGTTGAAGTTCTATTAAATGCCTGCTCACTGAACTTTTGACTGGTGTGTCATTGATAGGTCCTCTCACACCTCCCAGTGGTGGGAGTTCATCTGCTCCCAGCCCAGGAGAAAACAGGTCCTGGCTGGAGGCAAGTTATTTATACACGGAGAACAAATTATGAAGTTTATTTTATATAAATTATGTCTCTTAGCAGACAGCATTCAATTTATTGCACTAGAGCACATCTGCAATACAGAGCTACAAGACATTGTCAGAGAGGTTTGTATTATTTCGTGTAGCACTTCCAACTGGGATCAAGAGGCACTCGGAGGGGGGAGAAAGGGTGCAGGAAAGCAGCAAGCAGCCACCATTCTCTTCCAGTATTAACGTGGTTTGGTTTATTTCCTTTTTACTTGCAGATAATGCTGAGGCCAGTGGGCAGGAGCTGGGCAGGGCACTCTGCCTTCCTCCTCCACTCCCATCTGCAGCTCTCCAGCTCCTGCCCAAATATATGGTGTCTGGGGACCCTGCTCCAGAGTCCTGATGAGGGCAGAAATGGGGGACCTTAAGGCAATTTAGCATTTCTCCTCCAGCCTAGCACAGGCCATTGCCTTTTTTTTGGTTTATCAGCTTTAGTGGAGCTGCCTCGAGCAGCGACATCTACAGCCAGTCTAAGTCTAACACTGCCCCTAAGCCAAAGACCCTCCTGCCTCCTCCCTAAGCTGGCCTGAAAATCAAAAGCAGCTCAAAAAATGCCTTGAAACCCCCCAAAAAGCACAGCAGGTCCTGGTGCCACCCACCCCCCGTGCAGCACGAACAATACAAAGCTCTGGATTCGGCCTCCCTGTGAGGAGCCTGCATCACTGAACAGAATGGAGGAACCCAGGGGAGGGCTTTTGCTGGATAAATGGGGATTTATCCAGAAAAAGCACCCCGGTGCCGGTGTTCCTTCATTCTGTTCTGCACTACACGGGAAAGACTAGTCGGTGACGGGGTAAAGCATGTTCTTCTGGGACATCTGCACACAGCAATTTGGTGGCTTAGGCCTTCATGAGCGCTGCGACCACGGCCTTGGCGTTAAGGCTGCGCAGATCACAGTAGGTTTGTCCGGTACCAACAAAGACGATGGGCTTGCTCGTGATGTAGGTCATGGAGATGGCGGCGCCGACCTGCCAGGGACAACCAGCACCTGAAACCCGGCGCTTCCCCCTCGGGGAACGCGTCAGGGAGCTCATCAAACACTCATCCCCCACCTATGGAAACCACACTGCTAAATGAGGATCCAACAGCTTAAACGCAGGAGGAAAGCCCCGTGTTTGACAGTTCCCATCTCTCCCCTCCGGTCACCAGCAGGAAGCTCCATGGAGAGTCATCTCAGCAGCCTCCTTACCTTGTCATCAATGGTATCAAACTTGGTGAGCACGATGCCGTCAATAAGCCGTGGTGTCTGGGCCATGGAGTGATCAGCCAGGGCCTTGTTGAACTTGACCTGAGGGAGAAGAAGAGTACAAGAAACCCACTTGTGGTGATGCCACTGTCCAGACCTCCAGTAAAACCTACAGAAATGGGTTTTCCCCTTCTCCATCTCTCAGGAACAAAAGCCTCCACACTCACCAGCTGATCCACAGCCTCGTTGCCCACCAGTGCCTCCCCAACGAACAGGACCAGGTCGGGTGCGTTGACAGCGATGAGTTTGGCCAGCGCAGTCATGAGCGGCGCGTTGTCCTGCATGCGGCCAGCCGTGTCCACCAGCACCACGTCGAAGCCCTGGTTCCGTGCTGGGGGCACGGGGGGCAGCGTGAGGGGCAGATGAGGGGTGACGTAAGGGGCAGACAAGGGGTGTTGTAAGCAGCAGATGAGGGGTGGGGTGAGGGGCAGATGAGGGGCACAGTGAAGGGCAGAGTGATGGGCGGTGTAAGGGGTGGCGTGAGGGGCAGATGAGAGGTGGTGAGGGGCAGTGAGGGGCGGTGTGAGGGGTGGCAGCTGCCCCAGGGCAGAGCCCCCCATGCCCGGCTCTGCACATACCATAGGAAATGGCCTCCATGGCGATGCCCGCGGCGTCCTTGCCGTAGCCCTTCTCGTAGAGCTGCACCATGGTGCGCCCGCCGTGGCTCTCCGGGGGGTGCAGCGCGTTGAGGCGCCGGGTGTGGGTGCGGAGCTGCTCCACCGCTCCGGCACGGAAGGTGTCGCAGGCGGCGATGAGGACACTGAAACCGTTCTCGATGAGCCAGAACGAGATCTACGGGAGGCCACAAACCAAAAGGTGTGTTTTGGCGGCCACAGCCTGACCCCATCATGCCGGTCCCACGACACAGGAGGGTCCTGCCCTACCTTGGCCAGGTTGGTGGACTTCCCGACGCCGTTGACACCACAGAAGGTGACCACGTAGGGCCGGCGGTGGCGCTGGGCATCCATGACGTCGCGCAGGACGTCCACGCGGCGCTGGGGCTGCAGGATCTGCACCAGGGCTTCCTGCAGCGCCTGCTTCACCGTCGAGGTCACCGCTGGGAAAGGGGGGATGGAAAGAGGACCCGTCACGTCTGGAAAATGCTCCCAAGCTCCAAACCACATGCAGGAGGCCACATGGACACTTACTGGTGAACGTTCCCATCACCTTCCCTTCCAGTTTCTTGGCCACGGATTCGCAGAGCTGGACTGCAATCTCAGCTGCCACGTTTTTAGCTTTGAGAAAGAGAGAGAAAGAGCAGTGAGTCAGCACTGCCAGGAAGGTTCCAATGTCAGACAACGGCATCAGTGGAAGGATGGAGCCAGTGCCCAGGATCCCCACTGGACCTGACTACCATCCTCCTGGTGCTGCACTGTCGAGGGCTCCCCAGAGGTGAGACAGGAACCCACCACAGTTCATGTGGGCAGGAATATTCCAAACCAGGGTGTCACCCACACTGGGGCCCACCCGGCAGAGCGCAGGGAACGACCAACACCTCACCATAGATCCAGGCATACCAATCAAATGATCCTTCATCTTCTCCAGCACAGGGTCCATGTCCTCTCTGGTCAAGCTCTTGGAGCCCACCAGGCCCTTCAGCATGCCAAACATGCCTCCCAGGCCACCCTTCTTCGCACTGTGGAGAAGCAGAGGAGACACCTTGAGGTTCAAGAGCAAGTTGCAAAAGTCAGATGCAGGAAGGGTCTACCCCAAGCAGACTAACACACCAGTTGGTCCTTCCTGCATTACTGTTTAGGCTGGAAGAGGAGTTACAGGAGAGAAATCAAGGCCCACATGACAAGCAGGGGCCGTGGGAGCCTCTACCTGGGTTTTGAAGTGTTCTGGACAACCTTCTCCTCCTCAGCTTCATCCTCACTCTCGTACTCCAGGTCATAGAGGCGTCCAGGCTCACGATTTTTGTCCCCCAGGGCCTGTGAGGGGGAGAAGTGGCTTTATGGGCTGGGTGCCAAGATCCCTGTTTGGTGTTTCTTCACAATCCCTTGTCATCCAGCCGTGGAGACCAGGCTGAGTTCACAATGCCCAGCTGATCCCAGATCAGAGAGTGCCCAGACTGTTCCTTACCATGTCAGGGTCAAACTCCTCCACGGGACAGGCCTCGGTGCTGCCGTTGGTAGCGGAATTACTGTAATCAAGTACTTTGGCATTAGAGTTCCCCAGATCCCACACCCGGGGCTTCTTCCCCTTCTCCTTCTGTGCGTCGGGCTTGGGAGATCTGAGGAAACAAAGGGCCAGGAACACCTTGTAATCAGTGCAGGGAAGTAGCAGCCATTGCCTCCTTAAAGAATGTGAAAAATAAAAGCCTGGACTACCCAAAAAGGCACAAATTAAGGCTAAACGTGGCTGATTCGGTCTCCAGAGTTTATCTGAACCTTAACCCTGTATGGCATCGCTGATACATCACTGCTGTCTGCTCATTATAGACAGGTCTGGATCTCTCCTAGGCATGCACTGGGTTTCTGGGTTTCCCAGGGAAGGGATCAGGCTCTATTTCCCCTTCAGAATCCCCATGTGCCCTCTCTCAGTCTTTCCAGCAAGCTGGGAAATAAGGAAAAGGGAAATATGGTCCAGGAAAGTAAGATCTGACTTCCAGGAATCACCACAAGGATACTCAGCCATGATCTAGTTCAAAGCACAGGTGGATGGATTGTGCCCTCATCACCCACCTGGACTTCTCCCCAGCTTTCATATGTCTTCTGAAGAATTCCTCCCGGTTCTTCTGCAGGATTTCATCCTTGGTCAGTTCCTCCTTCTCCCCTGCTGCTGAGAGCTGCTTGTCACCCGCAGGTGCTTTACTGGGTGCTGCAGCAGCTTCAGTTCCTGATGGGAAGAGCCCACACATGAGCTTAGATCAGCTCCAAGCACGCTGGGAAAGCACAGGCTGGGACACAGAGCTCTGAAATATTTATTTCCCTTCCATTCATCTTCTCCATCAACTCACCCTCTTTTTTGGAACCTTTGTTCTTCTTGTTCTTGACCTTCTCCTTTGGTTTCTCCCCTCGGGTTTCGATCATACACTTGACAGTCTTCTGGGATTTCAGAGACTGTTCAAATGTCTTCATTACCGTGGGAGCTCGGACCTTGCTGCTCTCCTCTGCATCCCTGCGGGAAGGTGACCCATTAGCCTGGATTCCAGCTCTTCCCCCCCCCCTCCCATCTCTGCTCAAAACTGAAATTCAACACAAAAACCAGGCTCTGGTACCGGAGGAGGCGCATGAAGTCATCTTTAAAATCAAAGGTGCCATTTAGGAGGCCCAGGGCCCCTTTCTGCTGGAACTCGTTGCGGTACTTGTCTCGGAACTCCTTATGGACGTCATCTATCAACTTGTCCACATAGGTTAGAGTCAGGATCTTCTGGAAGCCCACCTGCCAAGGGGCACAGCCAACAGATACTGCACTTCCTGCTCATTTCACAGCAGCAAGGGAGCAAAAACCCCTCCATTTAATTCAGAGTCCTTTAACTTTGGCAAGCCTCAGGCTGCACTTTCTGCTCCACCTTCCCAAGCTTTGAGAATGTCCCCAAAAAGGTAAAAATGAGCCCAGAGCTTCACTTTCAAAGGCAGCACGAACACACACAGGCTCTCTCATGGCAACAAAAACACGTAGCACAAGGGCAGAAAACCTTTTGCTTATCTCTTAAGTCCACAGGGAAGGTTGTGTGGATTTATGGAGATAAGGAGCAGGAAGACTGAAAGGGAGAGCATTAAATGCACCATAAAGAGAAGGGGACAACACATTTCTGGCTTTTTTAAAATAGATCTGGAAAGAGTGAAATTCTACAGGGCTGCAGCTTCTATTTGTGGTTTGATTAGTTTTAATCCTGTTGCAGATGATTAAAATAAGCTGCTCCTGCAGTGGTGAAGGGCTGGGAGACACCCGTGTCCACCCTCCACAGGGGGCCTGGCTATGCTGGGGACACTGCTTGGCCCCAAGACCCTCCCAGGGACAGGAATGGCAAGATCCCCACCATCCCTCCTAAAATCCCAGAGCCAGAGGAGCCAACCCAGTGTGGGTGCCAAGGCCCAGCCCCACACAGTGGGAACAGCTGTTTGCTCAAACCACAACACACCAGGCACTGTTCCCCTCTGCTCTGGGACAGTCCCCCTCCCTCGGGTTTGGGGGCACCCCAGGGGGCTGGAGGAACCCCCTTGCCATCCCAGGGGTGCCTGGGGGAGGTCTCTTACCACAAACACCAGCTCAAACTGGTTGTCCAGTTTGTACTTGAGCGTGAGGGCTTCATGGGTGAAGGAGTTGTTGCCTCCTCGCTCCTGGGGGAAAGGAGCTGTCAGAATGGGGGTGCCAGCACCAAGGAGACACCCCCTCATCGTCCCTGCCATTCCCCCTCCCCAAACGGGGGTCAACACCCCTTACAAGTGATCCTACACTCCCCTGGCCAGGTGGCCCCATCCTTCCTCCCAGCTGGGCAATCCCACCGACCCCAGAGCTGGTCGTGCCTGTGTCCCCCACCCAGGTAGGGGGTCACATTTGTTCCTCCCCCCCAGGTTGGTGGTCCCACCCGTGTCCCTCTCCTCCGCGAGCAGACGGGCTCATCCACAGCCCGAGGGGGGGGCCCCACACCCCTCCCCACCCCAACAGGTGGTCCCACCTGTGGGCCACCCCCCCTCCCCAATCCGGTGGTCCCACCCATATCCCCCCTCCCCACGCAAGTGGTCCCACCCACCCGGTTGTCCCCGTGTGTCCCCTCCCCAGGCAGGTGGTCCCATCATCCCCCGGCACATTCTCACCTTCTCTCCCTCCCTGCTGGGCGGTCCCGCCCCCT